>CM035156.1:11912186-12057186 GCA_020205615.1 Panax quinquefolius
ATCATCAATTTTTTATCCACCGTAACATCAATCAATTTTCATCTCAAATCAAATATTCATCTTTTTCTTCTGAGGCGAAAGATATTCATCAATCGATCGTGTTCATCTCAACACTTTGTTCATCTTTCTGCACTAAAAGGCCAAAAGATATTCATCGATCGGTCGTATTCATTTAAACACTGCTCATCTTTTTGCTTTACGGGCCAAGATATTCTTGAAAATCATTCATCTGCACTTTCTGGTAGAAAGATATTCTTGAAATCATTAAATCTTTTTACTCTGACAGCCGAAGATATTGAATAATATCATCATTTAAGGTAGGATGATGAAAAATATTTTAAAAAACGAATCCGGTGAAACAAAATGACAAGGATTAAGGATTAAGGATTCGTACTTTGTTTTATCCAGTATTGAAAAAATACCTCAAAAATAATCGTAGTGGTGTAAAATTCGAGAATGATCAAAACATGGATCTGATCGAAGCTAGTATCCGGAATAGATGTTTTGGACAAAAAGAAAAATTTTCATTTTTCGATTGAATAGTCTTGAAGTATTAAATGAATAGTGTAAAGTATCGTGAATAATCTTGTATCACGTGAATAGTAACTCAAACCCAAAGATAGAAATTCCACAAAAAAACATCTTCACGCTTCATGAATAGTACTTTCGTGAATAGTAACTTCGTGAATAAGTAACTCATGAATAGTAACTCGTGAATAGTAACTCATGAATAGTAACCAATGAATAGTAACCTCAGAGCATGAAAAAGTTCCAAATTTGATAAAAAGTACCAACCAATATTTTTGACATAATGATATTGAAGAAATAATATCATTTGAGAAGAAAATAACATCCTTACCTCGAAAGAATCGATTGCTTGGAAGGAAAGGTCGGAAGTGATCTTTGAATGAAACTTATCTTGAGACAGAACTCTCAAAGTATCTAAATACTCACAAAATACGCTCAATAATATAGAGAGAAAGAGAAAAACTTTGTTTACGGTGTGATTTTCAATTCTAACTTAGCCCTCTATTTATAGGAAAATGTTAGCCGTAAAGAAGCGGACTTGACCAAGGCTACTGATGGCTTTTACTACTTACTTATTGCCACCCACCACATTTGAAATAAAATTCAGCACATTTTTCACCAACCACAAGTGGGGCCCACCAATTCTAAATTTTCCACCAAAATCATTTATAACCCTACTTTCCTAATCAAACACCTCTTAAAATTTATAACAAATCATTCGTTTATTTTAACGGTTCAAAATTTGTGGACATATACTCAACTTATATATGTATAAGATATCCAAAAATTACAACGATCCAACGGTCGGATTAAATATTATAACTCACACAATAAAGCTGTAATAACAATTGATTTGATCTTTTAATACCTCCAATCCAACAAAAATACAAATAAAACATCTCAAAGATTAATTCCTTCATTAATAACCACATAAATAAATCCATCATTTATATTCATATAAAATAAATATTTCCTTATCATATGAATCAATAATTAATTATTCACAATAATATTACGAATCACATTTATGACAATGAGAACATTTCCGAGGAAAGGGGGCTTTCGATAAGGATTTCTCCTTCTTGGCGCATGATTAGGTGACCAAACCTCTCTTAGGCGAACTTTCTAGACATTTGCAATAATGTTATCTAATAATATTATTCAAATAATATGAATTATTGATCGATAATGGGAAAATCTTGTGCATGACAATTATTGAACAACAATAATATAAAATATCAACGCAAGAATTATTGAATCAATAAAATAAAATATTGAGCAGTAATCTACGTGAAAATTATTGAGTAGTGCCATCTTACGTAAAGATCAATAATTCAACAATCTTGCGTCACCGTCTGCCTTCGTGCGCAACCGCGGCGTATTCTTGTATTTTAACCAAGGGTATTCCAACGATCTTAATTGGTAACAACTACTGTGAGTTATTTTTAACCAACTTATATTTGTCGTTTTCTTCATCCAATCGTTTTTTTACGTTTATGGGGCCCACATGGTCATTTGCTGGCAGGTCGTCTACGAATATTCTACGAAAGATCGAATATTCCACGACCAAACGAATATTCCCCACAAAAATGAATATTTTATAACCACTTGCTTATTTTGAAATATTTGCGTATTTAACCCTTAACTATCCACATTAATCAAATCAACCCTTACTATTTCAAAATAATAAATAAAGGAAATTCCTTTTTATTTTAAAAAATTCGGGTCTTACACACACCAGGTATTGCACCAATTTTTGATTCTTACGTGAAGGCACTACTTTCGATAATGGTTACGGTAATTACTGTTCAATATTTTATTGAGTTAATAATTCTTTAACGTTGATATTTTATATTCTTTGTTGTTTGATAATTGTCATTACACGGTATTTTTCATTATCGAAGCAATAATTCATATTATCCTAATAATATTATTAGATAACATTATTGGCAATGTCTAGAAAGTTACATCTAGGAGAGGTTTGGTCACCTAATCAATTGCTACCAAGTGAAGAAAATTCTTATTGGAAAGCCCCTCTTTCTGGAAGCGCACGGTTGTCAATATTATGATTACGTAATATTATTTGTGAATAATTAATTATTGATTTATATGATGAGGAAAATATTGATTTTATGTGGATATAGATGGAGAAAATTTTAAAATGACAATTGTTGAAAATTAATATTTTATCTTTTTACGATAAAATAATTCATTTAAATATATTATTTTAATAATATATTAACGGTGATATTTTTACAACGAATGTGGGATATATGAGTATACGAGGAGGAAGAGTATTTTTGTTACAATAAATGTTTAAAACATGTTAAACATGTCGGTTGGACCCCATTTATTGACCGAAATTTGATTATAAATTTAAAATCGCTTGCTTTGTGGATTTCGTCAATTTCTATTTGGAATTTGGAAAAACTTTCTTCTGCAAAGTTGTAGAAAATTGAAATTCCTATAAAAACTCATGAGATTCAAATTTTCTGATGAAAGGGCTATTTATTATGAATTATTGAAGTTCGAAGCTCAAAATAATTGATTTTGTAAGTTTTAATTATTTATTTTATGAAAAACGTTTTTTATCATTTCTTTCTAGAAGGTTGGCATGTGGGAAATGTTGGGATCTGATTTCCAAAGAGGCGTGGAAATTTATTAATAATAATATATTTTATTAAATTTTACTGCTTTTTGGTGTTCTAAGCGTTTTCTATAAATAGGGTCTTAGGTTAGAATTGAAAATCACACGAAGCGAAGTTTTCTCTCTATATATATCGGCGTATTCTTGTGAGTATTTTGAGTATACTTTGAGTATTGTTATACGGTCGCAAGTCCAAGTCATAGCCTATATCCGGTGTTTAAATTTAAAGTCTTGATCTTTCGAGGTAAGGGATGTTATTTTCTTCTCAAATGATATTATTTCTTCAATATCATTATCTTTGAAATGTTGATCTGAAGTTTTATCAAATTTAGAACTTTTTCATGTCGGGTTACTATTCATTGGTTACTTTCACGAGTTCTTATTCACGATTCTTATTCACGAGTTACTTAAGTAGCGAAGCGTGAAGATGTTTTTGTGGAATTTCTATCTTTTGGTGTCGGAGTTACTATTCACGATATCTGACTATTCACGTATCGACACTTATTCACGATACTGATACTATTCATAGAAAAATAAAATTTCTTCTTTTCAATCCAAAACATCTATTACGGATACTAACTCGATTGTATCCATGTTTTGATCATTCTTGAATTTTACACCACTATGATTATTTTTGAGGTATTTTTGGACGATGGATAAAACCAAGTACTGAATCCTTAATCCTTAATCCTTGTCATTTTGTTTCACTTTGGATTCGTTTCTTTAAAAAAAATATTTTTCATCATCCTCGGTCTTAAATGATGATATTATGGAATATCTTTGGCACATAGTGCAAAGATGAATGATTTCTTAAGAATATCTTTGGCTTTTGTAGTGCAAAGATGAATGATTTCTGAAGAATATCTTTGGCCAGTAGTGCAAAGATGAGCAGTGTTTAAATGAACATGACCAATGATGAATATCTTTGGCTGTAGTCAAGAAGATGAATATTTGATTCCAGATGTATATTGATTGATGTTACGGGGATAAAAGATGAGCGATGAACTTTTAAATTCATACATAGAAGATAGTAGTTTGCATTCTCTTTAACTCTTCTAATGAATTATTATTTCATGCGAATTTTGATTTAAAATTTATTGTCTATTGTATTCTATTATATTTTTCTGTTGAAGACTAACGATAATTTGTTGTATATTATCTTAGTCATAATATTCTTTCTTGAGCTAGTTGAGCTCACCTTTTCCTTTTTGTTCCATTTTTCTCGGAGGCGAGAATATAGCGAGTAGATGCAGTCGGGGTATGGAATGAAGGTTTTGGAAAGGATTGTTTAGTAGTCCTCACCATTTTTGTAAAATAATGTATCAATAAATGTGATGAGGATTTATTTGAGTATAGATATTGTGCAGAAGATAATATTTGTATTCAAACTCACGATTTCTTGTTGTAATAATAAAGTTGTAGTTGTTTACATACCATGTATTGACAACTCGAGAATAGGTGATGTATACCTATTTTGGGGGTGTCACGGATTAATTATCGAGCTTAGGATATGATCTCTGGCGGGGATCGGGAATAGAACTAGGAGGAGGGAGAGCGAGTAAATCCTTCGCTATCGTGTCCTACCTAAGCTTATTTGTTAGTTGGTCAAGGTATATAGGGATATTATGTGATATATTGATTTCCTTAATTAACCCTTGTTTTATGACAAGATTTGAGAATGTCGATCGAGAATATTAACAATGGAAATGAGACCGTGGAGATGCCTGTACTCACCAACGAGGAGAGCGTACAACAGTGGCAATGTTCCTCCTGTGAACAACACCATTGAAAGCAGATGATGAACGAGGGATGTTTAGAAGTTTTTTGCGATTCATGCAAAATCGAGAATGAGAAACTCGTGTTCAAAATCTGAGAGATGATAGCGAATTCACGGGTTGTCACAAACGTGGCGATTCAAAGAGTTGGGACCACGAAATTTAAGGGAAGCGGATCCGATCATGGCGGAAACATGGGTCAAACAAATTACCAAGATATTCGATGTCTTGGGATGCACGAGAAATGAAGGTTCCATTCGCCACCTTATGTTCCGTGGTGAAAGGAGATCATCTTTGGTGAGAGTGCATGAAGCGTACCCATCCAAATACTTTTTCAGCATGTCTTGGGAGACGTTTGAGAAAGCTATTTAATGACAAATACTTTCCTCGAAAGTGTTCGTCTATATGAAGGAAGTGGAGTTCATCGATTGGAACAAAACAACGTGACGGTGTCTCGAGACGAGGCAAAGTTTTGCGAGTTATCCGGTTTCGCACCTCATTTGGTGGAGAATGAGGAACGATGACGCTGGATGTTTCTTAGAGGTTTGAAACCCGATATCGTCGAAGATCTCATTTCTCATAAATTTTCTCTTTAATCGGATGTTGTAAGCAGGCTCAATTATTAGGCGAGATAACGAGTACGGTCAACGGAGGACCATAACGAGGATCGTACGAGATAGCGATCAACGTAATAATGATAACTGCGGAGAAAAGAAAATTTGGACAAAATAATGGTAACCACTCTGGTGGTAATCATAGCCATAAAAATAGAAGAAGCGAGTCGGGAGGAGATTTTAAAAAGAGGAGATTTAATAACGACCATGTGAAGATAGCAAAGTCTTAAAGAATGGCGGTTCTAAGGGAGGAGAAACGACCACCGGTCATATCTACAAATGCGGAAAAGAGGGACATATCGGTCAAAGCGCCTGACAACAGTTCAAGGTATGCTATAATTGTGGAAAGGAAGGACATATCGCTCGAGATTATACGATGTGCGAACCTAGTTCAATGAGGGGACGGTGACTCGAAAATCATCCCGAAAAGTCAAAGTCAACGATTCCGGGAAGAGCGTTTGTTGTATTTGGTCATAATGCGAGGAACCCAAACGAGGTGATCACGGGTAAGCTATTTATAAATTCTTGCGAAGTTTATACCTTACTTGAATCTGGGTCTTTACCCATTCATTTATCTCTCCTGCATGCTCAACGTTTAAACTTGACTCAGGAGAAATTAGACTTTGACCTATCTCATGGAAACTCAGTTAGGAGAAACTTTCATCACATCCATTGTTTATAAATCTTGTTTGATTCAAGTTGGCACCATTACCTTACACCATTGACCTTATCTCTTTAAAGATACTTGCTTTTGATGTGATTTTAGGGATTGATTGGTTAACTACTCATCATGCCAAAATTGATTGTTTTCGTAAGGTTGTTAGTTTTCATATTCTAACCAACTTTTGTTGTGCGAATTCAAGCAACTAAACCATTAAAATCAATCACTATCATATCTAATCATAAAAATTATTCGTTTATTGAAAAGCGGATGTCAAGCTTTCTTAGCCCATGTTATGGATTTGAATAAAGACACGTCAAATTTGAATAATATTCCTGTTGTTATTGACTTTCACGATGTTTTTCAAGAACTTCCTGTCTACCCCGAGCGTGAAGTTGAATTCTTTATTGATCTTGAACTCCGATACAAGCCCATTTCTAAAACCCATATCGAATGACTCTATTGAACTTCAGAGTTAAAGGTCCAACTACAGAATTGTTGGACATCGGTTTCATTCGTCTGAGTACATCTCCTTGGGGTGCTCTGTTTTATTTGTAAAGAAGAAAGAGCGGGAGTATGCGACTTTGTATTGACTATCGGAATTGAACCATGTCACCATCAAGAATAGGTATCCTCTACCTCGTATTGATGACTTGTTTGACCCGATTCTGAGGGGCACAATTCTTTTCAAAATCGATCTTAGTTACGGATATCATCAATTTGAAGATTAGAATCGAGGATATTCCAAAGACGCCGAACTCGGTATGGGCATTATGAATTCTTAGTCATGTCTTTCGGACTAACTAATGCTCCTATGACTTTCATGGATATGATAAACCAAGTATTCAAGGAATATTTGGATCGGTTTGTTGTTGTCTTTATTGATGACATCCTCATATATATTCCAAAAGTCGTGAAGATCATGAGCACCATTTTAAGTGGTACTCCAAAGGCTTCGTGAAAACCAACTATATGCTAAATTGAAGAAATCACGAGTTACGGCGAGGAAGTAGCATTCCTTGGGCACGTGGTGTCGAAAACATGGAGTATCTGTTGATCCGTGAAGATTGAAGCAATACAAAGTTAGAACAACCGAAGTCGGTGATCAAGTCACGTAGCTTTTTGGGCTTAAATTGGTTATTATCGGAGATTCGTGTAAAGGTTTTCTCGAATCGCTACTCCATTAACTCAAATTAACTCGGAAGGATACAAAATTCGTTTGGAGCGAAGAATGCGAGAAAAGTTTCCAAGAGCTTAAGAGAGACTTATTTGGACTGTTCTAACAATACCATCTGGTTCGGATGGATTTGTTATCTCAAATGATGCTTGGCAAAGGGTTAGGATGTGTTCTCATGCAACGTGGGAAAGTCATAGCCTATGCCTCATGACAACTTAAAGAGTATGAGAGGAATTATCCTACTACATGATCTAGAGTTAGCGGCGATCGTTTTCTACGCTAAAAATATGGAGCACTATCTATATGGGGAGAAAGTGGAGATATATTCGGACCATAAAAGCCTTAAATATTTCTTCACTCAAAAAGAACTCAACATGCGGCAGGCGTGACGTTGGCTCGAGCTATTGAAAGACTACGACCACACTATTCAATACCATCCCGGTAAAGCAAACGTGGTAGTGACGCGTTGAGTAGAAGATCATATCTTGAGGAACGAGTGCGATGATGTCAAGTATACGCATAGAACCAACTTTAATAGAAAAGTTAAGGTTGCTCAAGCCCAGGCCGGGCGATCATTATGAAGAAGAAAGTACAAGAAGGAGCTATTAGGGCGAGAATTGATGAAGAAGGAATACTTGAGTCCACTCTGAACTTTGTGTTCTAACGACTCTGATTTGAAGTACAAGATTATGATGGAGGCACAATCGCCATTTGCAATCCATCTGGAAGAAGTAAAATGTATCGTGATCTTGACATACATTTTGGTGGAACAATATGAAGAGAGAGATTGCAAAGTTTATCTCGATGTGTTTAACTTGCTAGCGTGTAAAAGGCGGAGCATCTTGTACCTAAGGGTCCGTTTGCAACCACTTGAGATTCCTAATGGAAGTGGGAACACATTACTATGGATTTAGTTCACGGGTCTTCCTACGGTTTCTCGAAGCATCAATGCTATTTGGGTTATTGTTGATAGATTAACCAAGTCTGCTCATTTCTTTCTAGCGTCACGGAGACTTATTCCTTGAACGTCTTCTTAGTATATACGTGAATGAGATTGTGAGGTTGCATGGCATGCTGTATCCCATAGTTTTGGATCGTGACCCAAGATTCACTTCAAGATTTTGGGTTAGCTTGCAAAAAGCTATGGGCGCAGTTTTATGATTTAGTTCGGCATACCATCCCCAAACAGACGGACAATCGAGAGAGGACTATTCAAACTCTTGAAGATCTATTAAGACTCGTGTCCTGAGACTTCAAGGGTAGTTGGGATAAGTATTTACCATTGGTGGAATTCTCCTACAACAACAGTTATCGAGGCAAGTATAGGTGTGGCTCCATTCAAGCATTATATGGAATGAAAATGTCGTTCTCCAATATGTTGGGATGAGGTGGGTGAAGCAACATTGTTGGGACCCGAGTTAAGTACGTATGACTCAAAAAAGATCCAAATGATTCGACAAACGATATACAAACGGCACAAGATCGACAAAAGAGTTATGCGGATCTTCATCGAAAGGACGTGGAATTTAATGTAGGGGATCGTGTATTGTTGCGAGTTGCTCCATGGAAGGGAGTTACAAGATTTGGGAAGAGAGGAAAGCTCAATCCACGATTTATTGGTCCATTTCAAATTCTTGACCGAGTAGGAAATGTAGCCTATAGACTTGCGTTACCTCAAAGTATGTCTCGTGTTCATAATGTGTTTCACGTATCATGTACGTAAATATGTGAAAGACCCGAACCACGTTATTGAGTTAGAACCAGGACGAGATAGTGAAGACTTAACGTATGAGGAGGTACACCAGAAGATCTTGGATAGGAAGGAGCATGTCCCTACGCCTTGAAAGTCATACCACAAGTTAAAGTTTTGTGGAGGAATCATGCTATAGAGGAAATGACACAGGAATTGGAAAGCGGAAATGAAAGCGAGGTATCCTCACCTTTTCAAACACAGTACGTCGTCAATTTCGAGGATGAAATTTCATAAGGAGGGAGGTTGTAAGACCCAAAATTTTAAATAAAAAGGAATTTCCTTTATTTATTATTTTGAAATAGTAAGGGTTGATTTGATTAATGTGGATAGTTAAGGGTTAAATCACATGAATATTTCAAAATAAGCAAGTGGTTATAAAATATTCATTATCGTCATTGGGAATATTCGTTTGGTGGTGGAATATTAAATCTTTGTCGGGGAATATTAAATGCTGACGGTATTGACCGTGTGTGGGCCCATGCTTGAGCGATTGGATGAAGAAAGCGACAAATATAAGTTGTTTTTAAATAACGGCGTAGTTATTACTGGATTATCTTTGTTGGAATACCCGGTGGTTAAAACACACTAATACGCGTTGTTGAACGTAAGAAGCTGCGTATTGCACCAATTATTGATTCTTACGTGAAGAAGGCACTTGTGGCGCCCCCAAAATAGGTATACTTACAACACCCATTCTTTGAATCGCATCAATATCGTGATACAAAAGCAAACTACAACTTCAATAATACAAATGTCGTGTGAAATAATGCTACAATATATCTTATGAGATTAAATATTGTGGCGCCCCAAAATTAGGTATACATCACCCGTCTTGGGTCGCCACTTACGTAGTACGTGTGAATTTAAATACTGACTTATTAACATAAGCGTAGGTATGCAATCGACATAAAGCGTGAGTTTAAATACAAATATCGTCTACTAGATATTATACAAACTCAAACAAAAGTCCTCATTACAATTATTATCACACTATTTCACGAATAGTGAGGGACTACTAATCTTATCTTCGAGGACCATCACTCGTTTCCCAGACTAAATCCCGGTATATTCTCATTTCCTGAAGAAACGGTGAAAGAAAGAAAGGGTGAGCTCAACTAGCCCGGTAGAAGAAATATTATGACTAAGATAATGCAAAATAAATTATCAATAGTCTTCAACAATGTTAAACCGATAAAATACAATGATAAACCACGGTTTAAGCTGCGGCGGAATATCAATCCATTAAAAGAGTCAAGTAGAAAATAAAATCTACTATCTTTTATAATTTTAAAAGGTTTTTCATCAACTTTGTTATAAATTTGAGACTCGACTTTAATAAATAATCCACATCATCGAATCACCCCACACTTTACTGCCGAGGATATTCTTTAGTATCGCGATCCACAATTATTCACCACTACTGGCCGAAGAATAGTTGTGTATTCATTAATAATTCATGATCATGCCAACAATCGTCCATCAATGCACTACTGACCATCGAGGATTTTTTCTTTTTACCACATCATTTGTAACATTACGGTCATGATTACACCGAATAATCCTCATTAATCATAATCATACCAAGTCCATCCATGCTTTCTACGAGCCCATGAGATGACTTTAAAAAAAATATAAAAATGAAGATGATGACAATGATATAAGAATTCAATAAAACAAGTTCAAGAATTATTTTATCCGGGAATTTTTAACGTCCAAATTGTCGACATGATACTTCTTTTGTAGAGTAAAAATTCAAGAATGATCGGAAGAATATTTCCATGAAAAGATCTTTGGATGAAACGCAAATATCGAGGATATTCTACTAATTTCATGGAGTATAGAAGTCAAAGTTTTAACCAACCGGGTATAATAAAGAATGGAATAACAAAAGAAATCACCATGCATGCGGTGCTTGCGCATGCAGCGGTTATTCAACGTAATAATAATAACGGAACCCGTGTCGGTGAAATTCACACCAACGCGGATGTTCCAACGAATAATAAAGATGGAACCCGGATCCGGTGTAAAACACACGAGATAGGATATTCAACGAGAATGATAAAGATTTTAACCGGTCCTGTAAAACACATGATGAGGATGTTCCAATGTAATAATAAAAAAGCGGAACCAGTCCGTGTAAAACACACACGAACGGGATGTTCCAACGAATAATAGAAGAATGTCACCAAGTATAGGGTTGATCCAGCGTATACGAGTTATTCAATGTAAATAATAAGCAATGGAATAACATAAGGATTTCACCAAGTATAGGGTATCTGGCGTATCTGAGGTTATGTATAGGGTATGCCACTTTTACGGGTTATTCCAACGAGAATAATAATGAATGGAATAACGAAGTTCTCTTCAAGAAAGAATAACACCCACTTACACCGTAAAAAGAACCTAATATAGAAGTAATGAAGTAGCGAGAATACTCTTCTTTCTATAACTTTCTCTATAAACTTCTCTACATAATTCTCTCTCTAGAGTTTTAATGAATTAAATAAGAAAATAATGAAGGAATGAGCTTATTTATAGGAAAATGGAATGCATAAGTAACTAATCCATGAACGGTCCAGATTGATTTACTTTAATCGACGGTTCATATTTAAAGCAAAATCTTTTAAATAAAATATAATATATTCTATTTATATAAAAACATTTTACTATCAAAAAACCTTATGCAAAACAACTATGCTGAAAACACTATCGTAATAAAATATAATATATTTTATTTATAAAATAACTTTAATAAAGTATTACATTTTTATATAAAAAGATGTTTACGTTTTATTACGTTAATAATACTGAATAAAACAAAAGCGTCATTATCGCTTATAATAATTCATATTATTAATCGATGATAATGGAATCAAACCAAGTGACTTCTCACATAAGCATCAATAATCAATCACCGTGTGCTACTATGCAACCACACGTATTATTCGTACTTTTACTACCGAGTAGTTCAACGATGTCAACAGTAAAACTTCCGCCGTTATTTCAATAAAATATTTTTGTCTTTTCTCGATCAAAATGAATGAATTACATTGTGGGGTCCACCAATGATTGAGTAGTTATACGAATATTCCTGCTAAACCTAATATTCCCCACCAATCGAATATAATATAACCACTTGTATACTTTGCAAAAATTTATAAATATTACCCACAACTATAACATTATATCAAATTATTCCATAATATTCAAAATAATATTTATAGAAAATTCATATTTATTTATAAAAAGCTGGGGTCTTACAACCTCCCTTACTTTATGAAATTTAAGCCCTCGAAATTAGGGTGCGATACACGGGTATGTCGAAGAGGTAAGGATACCTTGATTTCATTTGATTCTAACTCCCAAGTCATTTCCTCAACATCGTGGTTCCTCCACAAAACTTTGACTTGAGGTATAACCTTGGGCGTAGAATATGTTCCTTCTTATCAAAATTTGAGCAGGAACCTCTTCATACGTCAAATCTTCCGCTATTTCGTCCGGTTCTAACTCAATAATATGGTTCGGGTCTTTCACATATTTACGTAACATGGATATGTGAAAAGCGTTATGAACACGAGACATATTTGGCGATAAAAGCGAGTCTATAGGCCATGCCTCTACTCGATCGAGGATTAAAATGGACCAGATGAATCGAGGATTAAGTTTCCTCTCTTTCCAAATCTTGTAACTCCTTTCCATGGAGCAACTTTTAACAACACATGATCTCCTATATTGAATTCCACGTCCTTTCGATGAAGATCGGCATAACTAACTCTTTGTCGATTTTGTGAGGTTTTTATACGTTGTCGGATCGTTTGAATCTTTTTCCGTAGTCATACGTATTACCAACTCCGGTCCCAACAACGTTGCTTCACCCACCTCATCCCAAAGATATCTTGGAGAACGACACTTTCTTCCATACAACGCTTGAATGGAGCCACGCCAATACTTGCTTGATAAGCTGTTGTTGTAGGAAAACTCCACCAATGGTAAAAAACTTGTCCCAACTCCCTTGAAATCAAGAACACAGAGTCTTAATAGATCTTGAAGAGTTTGAATAGTCCTCTCCGTCATTCCGTCCGTCCGTGCGAGGATGATATCTGAAAATAAATCGTAAGTCCGTGCCCATAGCTTTTTGCAAAGTAACCCAAAATCTTGAAGTGAATCTTGGGTCTCGATCGGAAACTATGGATACCGGGCATACCATGCGATCTTACAATCTCGTTTATGTACATCTGACGCAAGGCGTTCAAGTGTATAAGTTTCTCGTGTCGGTAAGAAATGAAGCGGACTTGGTCAATCTATCAACAATGACCCAAATCGCATCAATGCCTTGAGAAACCTTAGGAAGGCCGTGAACGAAATCCATGGTAATGTGCTCCCACTTCCATTCCGGAATTTCAAGTGGTTGCAATGGACCTTTTGGTACTTGATGCTCCGCTTTAACTTCGTTGACAAGTTAGACACCTTGAGATAAACAACGCTATCTCCCTCTTCATATTGCTCCACCAAAATGTATGATTTAATATCATGATACATTTTGGTACTCCCGAGATGGATTGCAAATGGTGTGTTGTGCGCCTCCATCATGATATTATACTTCAAATCGAGGTCGTTAGGAACACAAAAGTCCGGAGTTGACTCAAGTATTCCTTCTTCATCGATTCTTGCTTCCTAAGTAGCACCCTCTTGCACTTTCTTTTTTCATACGCATCGGCTCCAGTGCAGAGCTTGGCGACTTTAACTTTATCGATTAAAGTCGGTTCTACTACCAGATATTTGCTATCATCATATGCGTCCACAGAGTCTTTAACTCTATCTCCATCCTTTGCAAGTCACACAAAATGGGCCTTTGTGTTGATAATAACGCACTTTCGTGCTTGCATACGATCTTCTACTTTCGATGCATCGGCTACCACGTTAAACTTTTCGGGATGGTATTGGATGGTATGATCATAATCTTTCAACAGATTCAAGCCAACGTCGTTGTCGCATGTTGAGTTCCTTTTGAGTGAAGAAATATTTGAGGCTTTTATGATCCGTAAAAGATCTCCACTTTCTCCCCATACAAGTAATGCCTCCAAATTTTAAGTGCAAAGATAATGTTTGCCGACTCCGGATCATGAGTAGGATAATTCCTCTCATATTCTTTGAGTTGTCGAGAGCATAGGCTATAACTTTTCCATGTTGCATAAGAACACATCCCAACCCTTTGCTCGAAGCATCACTGTAGATGACAAATCCCTCCGAGCCAAATGGTATTGTCGTAATAAGTCTTTGAAATAAGTCTCTTCTTGAGTTCTTGAAAACTCTTCTCACATTCTTCGCTCCAATAGAACTTTGTATCTTTTCGAGTCACCGAAATCGATGGAGTAGCGATTCGAGAAAATCCTTCCACGAATCTCCGATAATAACCAAATTAAACCGAGAAAGCTACGTGCTTGGTCCATTGATTTAGGTTGTTCCCGACTTTGAATAGCTTCATCTTTCTTAGGGTGCGGATATTCCATGACTTGATACCACGCGTGCCCAAGGAATGCTACTTCTTCTGACGAACTCGCATTTCTTCAACTTGGCATAAAGCTTATATTCACGAAGCTTTTGGAGTGTCGACCTCAAGTGTTGCTTTCATCTTCACGGCTTTTGGAATAAATAAGGATGTCATCAATAAAGACGACCACAAAGTGATCTAAATATTCCTTGAATACTCGGTTCATCATATCCATGAAAGGCGGCGGGCATTAGTCAATCCAAAGGACATGACTAGAATTCATAATGCCGTCTGGGAGTTCTCGAAAGCCGTCTTTGGAATGTCGGTGGTTCTAATCTTCAATTGGTGATATCCTAACGAAGATCGATCTTTGAAAAGAATTTGGCTCCTTGCAACCGGTCAAACAGTCATCAATACGTGGCAATGGATACCTATTTTGATGGTGACATGATTCAACTCCCGATAATCAATCACAAAAGTCGCATACTCCCATCTTTCTTCTTCACGAATAGAACAGAGAGCACCCCAAGGAGAAAGTACTAGGACGAATAAAGCCATGTCTAACAATTCCTGCGGTTGGGTCTTTAACTCCACGAAGTTCAATAGAGCCATTCGATATGGGCTTTGGAAATAGGTTTTGTATCGGGTTCAAGGTCGATACAAAATTCAATTTCACGCTACGGGGTAGGCCGGAAGTTCTTGAGGGAATACGTCAGAAATTTATTAACAATAGAAATATCGCTCAAAATCGGCGTATTTTTTGTTTAAATCGTGACATGAGCTAAGAAAGCTTGACATCCATTTTTCAATAAGCGAATAGCTTTATGGCTTGAGATGACCGTGATTGATTTTAATGGTTTGGTCGTTTGAATTAATAATAGGTTGATTAGGAATATGAAAGCTAACAACCTTACGAAAACAATCAATTTTTGCATGATAAGTAGTTAACCAATCAATCCCTAGAATCACGTCAAATGCAAGTATTTTTAATGAAATAAGATCGACAGTAATGTGAGGGTACTGGATTTGAACCAAACAAGACTTATAAGCGATTGGATGTAATGAAGGTTTCTCCCAACGGAGTTTCCACAGATAAGTCAAAGTCTAATTTCTCGAGTCAAATTTAATCGATGGCCTTGCATGGGGAGAAATAAAAGAATGGGTAGAACCGGTATCAAATAAAGTGTAGACTTCATTAGAGTTTATGATAAAACTTACCCAGTGATGACCTCATTCGGGTTCCTTGCTCTCTGGGAGGTCACAACAAACGCTTCTCCTCAGACCATCTTGGTTTTGACTTTTACGGACTGACCTTTGGTGCCTCCATCCTAGTTGAATTTGTCTTGATGGCACAAAAATCGAGCTAAGTGACCTTCTCTTCCACAATTATAACATGCTTTGACTATGACGTATGCACAGCTTGATGATGTGTCCCTCTTCTCCGCATTTGAAGCATATGATAGGTGGTCTTTCTCCTTTCTTAACAACGGGTCTTTGGTCTTTGACGTCTTTCCATCATTGTTGAATCTCCGTTTCTTGAAATGTCCATTCTTATTGTTTTGTACGATTACCACCGAAGTGGTTACCATATCCGGCCTGTTGATTCCCTCCACGCTTGTTGTCACCGCTTGATGACTACTCACCGGTATTATAACTTTCTTAAATTTGCTCTCTTTTAGTTAGGTTGACTCGTTATCGCGCCTCCACTAATCGAGCCCTATTTACAACATCTCGAATACAAACACGGTTTATGAGAAATAAGATGTTGACGTATCTCCGACTTCAAACCTCTTAAAAACATTCGCGCCATTCTCTCTTCATTATCCACCAAGTGGGGCCTTGAACTGCGTGATAACTCCGCAAATTTTGCCTCGTGTTGCGACACGGTCATATTGTTTTGTTCCAACTTGATAAACTCCACCTCCTTCATATGGCGAATACTTTCGGGAAAGTATTTGTCGTTGAATGCCTCCCGGAACTTCTCCCAAGATATCTTGATCTGAAAGAGTTTGAGTACGTTTCTGATTCCCACCAAGTAATGTCACTTCTCCGCAAGCATATAAAAGCGTGAAAGGAACCTTTTGCTCCTCGGAGCATCCCAAGACATCAAATATCTTGGTAATCACTTTATCCATGCTTCCGCCGAAAGTGGTTTTGGCTCTCCTTAAACTCCGGTGGTCCCAGCTCTTGAATTGTTTAGCGGTGGCTGGCCGCTTGAGTTTTCCGTGTTTCCACCCCACGTTTTGGGCGAGAGTTGCTCTCGCTTTCTTTGTTGCATAAATTGCATAAAGCCTCCTAACATTTGATCATTCATCATTTGGTCGGTGTTGTTGTTTGCATGAGGATTATCGCCTTCGATGCACATTATCCCGATTATTGATATGTGGTGAATCAACGATCGCTTTGTGCTCCATTCTTATTCTCAACATTCTCGGATGTCATTTTCAGAATCTTGCCACAAAACAAAAGATTAATTGACATTTAACAATTATCTTTATATTCGACCAACCAATAAAATAGCACAGAAACTTAGGTAGGTCATATACTAGCGAAAATATTCCCTCTCTCCCTCCTAGTACTTTTCTCACATCTTAGCCAGGATCATATCCTTAGCTTTGATACTGTTGTGACGCCCCCAAAATTAGGTATACATCACCCATCTTGGGTGCCACTTACATGGTGCGAATTTAAATACAACTTATTAACATAAGCGTAGGTATACAATACGACATAAAGCGTGAGTTTAAATACAAATATCGCTCTACTAGATATTATACAAACTCAAACAAAAAGTCCTCATTACAATTATTATCACACTATTTCACGGAATAGTGAGGACTACTAATCTTATCTTGGGACCATCACTTTCGTTTCCCAGACTAAGTCCCGGCTATATTCTCATTTCACGAAGAGAAACGGTGAAAGAAAGGGTGAGCTCAACTAGCCGGTAAAGAAATATTATGACTAAGATAATGCAAAATAAATTATCAATAGTCTTCAACAATGTTAAACCGATAAAATACAATAGACAACCAGTTTAATCTGCGAGCGAATATCTGAATCCATTAAAAGAGTCAAGTAGAAAATAAAATCTACTATCTTTTATAATTTTAAAAGGTTTTTCATCAACATAATAGGTGAGACTCGACTTTAATAAATAATCCACATCATCGAATCACCCTCGCACTTTCTGGCGAGGATATTCTTTAGTATCACGATCACAATTATTCTGCCTTCTACGGCGAGAATAGTTGTGTATTCATTAATGGTCATGATCATGCCAACAATCATCCATCAATGCACTACTGACCATTTGAGGATTTTTTTTTTTTACCACATCATTTGTAACATTACGGTTAAGCGATTACAATCAATAATCCACAGTCATAATCATACCAAGTCCATCCATGCTCTACGAATACAGATGACTTTAAAAAAATATAAAATGAAGATGATGACAATGATATAAGAATTCAATAAAACAAGTTCAAGAATTATTTTATCCGGGAATTTTTAACGTCAAATGTCAACATGATACTTCTTTGTAGAGTAAAATTCAAGAATGATCGGAAGAATATTTCCATGAAAAGATCTTTGGATGAAGCGCAAATATCGAAGGATATTCTACTAATTTCATGGAGTATAGAAGTCAAAGTTTTAACCAATTTGGGTATAATAAAGAATGGAATAACAAAAGAAATCACCATGCATGCGGTACTTCAGCATGATGAGTTATTCAACGAGAATAATAATAACGGAACCGTGTCGGTGAAATTCACACTGCGGCGGGGATGTTCCAACGAGAATAATAAAGATGGAACCCGGTCCGGTGTAAAACACACGAGATAGGATATTCCAACGAGAGATGATAAAGAATGGAACCGGTCCGTGTAAAACACACGAGCAGAATGTTCCAACAGAATAATAATAAAAAGCGGAACCGGTCGGTGTAAAACACACGCGAGACGGGATGTTCCAATGAATAATAATAAGAATGTCACCAAGTATAGGGTGAATCATAGCGTATACAAAGTTATTCAACAATGAATAATAAGCGATGGAATAACATAAGGATTTCACCAAGTATAGGGTATCCTGCGTATCTGAGTTATGTATAGGGTATACCACTTTTACGAGTTATTACAACGAAATAATAATGAATGGAATAACGAAGTTCTCTTCGAAAGAAAGAATAACACCCACTACTAGTAAAAGAACCTGAATATAGAAGTAATGAAGTAGCGAGAATACTCTTCTTCTTTATAACTTTCTCTATATAACCTTCTCTCTATAATTCTCTCTACTAGAGTTTTAATGAATTAAATAAGAAAATAATGAAGGAATGAGCTTATTTATAGGAAAATGGAATGCATAAGAACTAATCCATGAAACGGTCCAGTTGATTTACTTTAATCGGACGGTCCATATTTAAAGCAAAATCTTTTAAATAAAATATAATATATTCTATTTATATAAAACATTTTACTATGCAAACACTATGCAAAAACACTATGCAAAACACTATGCGTAATAAAATATAATATATTTTATTTATAAAATAACTTTAATAAAGTATTACATTTTATATAAAAAAGATGTTTACATTTTATTACGTTAATAATACTGAATAAAATAAACCGTCATTATCATTATAATAATTCATATTATTAATCGACAATAATGGAATCAAACTAAGTGACTTCTCACATAAGCATCGATAATCAATCTGGTGTCTTTACATGCGACCACACGTATTCTTTGTACTTTTACTACCGAGTAGTTCAACAATGATCAACGGTAAAACTTCCGCCAGTTATTTCAATAAAATATTTTTGTCTTTTTCTCGATCAATGATAATAATTACATTGTGGGGTCCACCAATGATTGAGTAGTTATACGAATATTCCTGCTAAACCTAATATTCCCAGGCAATCGAATATAATATAACCACTTGTATAATTTGCAAAATTTATAAATATTACCCACAACTATAACATTATATCAAATTATTCCATAATATTCAAAAATAATATTTATAGAAAATTCATATTTATTTATAAAAAGCTGGGTCTTACAAATATAATATTGTCTTACAAACAATATCCACACGCAAATAAATCCCCATCATAATTATTGATACATTATTTTACAAAATGGTGAGGACTACTAAACAACTCTCTAGAACTTTCATTCCATACCCATTGAGTAATCTCCATTACGCTACATTCTCGCCTCACGAGAAGAAAAATGGAACAACAAGGAAAAGGGTGAGCTCAACTAGCCCGATGAAAGGATCTTATGACTAAGATAATATACAACAAATTATCGTTAGTCTCAATGAGGAAAAATCGATAGAATCTGATAGAATGACAAGTTTGGATCAATATTACGGTGGAAATAATAATTCATAGAAGAGTTACGTAGAGAATGAAATCTCTATAATCTATGAATTTAACAGGTCCATCATCAATATTTTATCCTCAGAACATCAATCAATATTCATCTCAAATCAAATATTCATCTTTACACTACTGGGCCAAAGATATTCATCAATCGGTCGTGTTCATCTCAACACTGTTCATCTTTTGCACTAAAGGCTAAAGATATTCATCGTAATCATTAATCTTTACTTTACAGGCCAAAGATATTCATCGATTAATCATTCATCTTTGCCTTCTGAGGCCAAAGATATTCAATAATATCATCATTTAAGATCGAGGATGATGAAAATATTTTTAAAGAAACGAATCGGTGAAACAAAATGACAAGGATTAAGGATTAAGGATTCGTACTTTGTTTTATCCATGTCCAACAATACCTCAAAAATAATCATAGTGGTGTAAAATTCAAGAATGATCAAAACATGGATCTGATCAAAGCTAGTATCCGAATAGATATTTTGGACGAAAAGAAGAAATTTATTTTTCGATGAATAGTGTCGATATCGTCGTGAATAGTCTTTGTATCACGTGAATAGTCTTAGATATCGTGAATAGTAACCTCGACACCAAAAGATAGAAATTCCACAAAAACATCTTCACGCTTCATGAATAGTACTAAATGAATAGTAACTCGTGAATAGTAACTCATGAATAGTAACTTCGTGAATAGTAACTCATGAATAAGTAACCCGACATGAAAAAGTTCCAAATTTGATAAAAACTTCAGATCGACATTTCAAAGATAATGATATTGAAGAAATAATATCATTCTGAAAAAATAATATCCACTTACCTCGAAAGAATCGATTGCTTGGAAGGAAAGGTCGGAAGTGATCTTTGAATGAAACTTGTCTTTGAATAAAGAACTCTCAAAGTATCTAAATACTCACAAAATACGCTCAATAATATAGAGAAAGAAAGAGAAAACTTATGAATTACGGTGTGATTTTCAATTCTAACTTAGCCTCTATTTATAGGAAAATGTTAAGCGCCAAAGCGAACTTAACTTTTGCAATTTGATGGCTTTACTCTTTACTATTCCCACCCACCACATTTGAAATAAAATTCAGCACATTTCTTCACCAACCACAAGTGGGGTCCACTCAATTCTAGAATTTTCCACCAAAATCAATTATAACCCTATTTTCCGAATCAAACACCTCTTAAAATTTATAACAAATCATTCGTTCATTTTAACGGTTCAAAATTTGTGGACATATACTCAACTTATGTATGTATAACATACCCAAAAATTACCACAATCCAACTCGGATTAAAATTATAACCCCATAATATATCTCAAAACCCCCGATTTAATTTTTAATACCTCAAATCTGGGTAAAATCTTGATAAAACATCTCAAAGATTAATTCCTTCATTAATAACCACATAAATAAATCCATCATTTATATTCATATAAAATAAATATTTCCTTATCATATGAATCAATAATTAATTATTCACAAATAATATTACGAATCACAATTATAATGACCAGTAGTTCCGAGAAAGAGGGCTTTCCGATAAGGATCTCTCCTTCTTGGCGCCCTTGATTAGGTGACCAAACCTCTCCTGCATGAACTTTCTAGACATTGCCAATAATGTTATCTAATAATATTATTCAAATAATATGAATTATTGATCGATAATGGGAAATATTATGCGATGACAATTATTGAACAACAATAATATAAAATATCAACGCAACAATTATTGAATCAATAAAATAAAATATTGAGCGATAATTCTTGTGAAAATTATTGAAAGTAGTGCCATCTTACGTAAGGATCAATAATTCAACAATCTTGTGCAATACCGCACTGTATAACTCTTGTGCAACCACGCCGTATTCGTATTTTAACCAACGGGTATTCCAATGATCTTAATTGATAACAACTACTAAGTTATTTATAACCACCCAAACTTTGTCGTTTTCCTCATCCAATCGCTTTCACGTTATGGGGCCCACATTATTTCATGGCAGGTCGCATTTAATATTCCACGACCAAACGAATATTCCCCGACAAAAATGAATATTTTATAACCACTTTCTTATTTTGAAATATTTGCGTATTTAACCTTATTAACTATCCACATTAATCAAATCAACCTTACTATTTCAAAATAATAAATAAAGGAAATTCCTTTTATTTAAAAAAATTTGAGGTCTTATGACCTTCACTCAATAATGGTTACACAGTAATTCTTTGTTGATATTTTATTGAGTTAATAATTCTTTGCGTTGATATTTTATATTCTTTGTTGTTTCAATAATTGTCATTACACAAAGATTTTCATTATCGAAGCAATAATTCATATTATCTGAATAATATTATTAGATAACATTATTGGCAATGTCTAGAAAGTTACATCTAAGGAGAGGTTTGGTCACCTAATTGCGCCCAAGTGAAGAAGAAATTCTTATTGGAAAGCCCTCTTCCTTTGAACCTGCCTCAGTTGTCAATATTGTGATTACGTAATATTATTTGTGAATAATTAATTATTGATTTATATGATGAGAAAATATTGATTTTATGTGGATATAGATGGAGAAAATTTTTAAAATGACAATTGTTAAAAATTAATATTTTATCTTTTTACGATAAAATAATTCGTTTAAATATATTATTTTAATAATATATTAATTGGTGATATTTTTACAACGAATGTGGGATATATGAGTATACTGAGGAGGAAGAGTATTTTTGTTGCAATAAATGTTTAAAACATGTTAAACATGTCATTGGACCCCATTTATTGATCGAAATTTGATTATAGCTTTGTAAAATCGTCCGTTTGTGGATTTCGGTCAATTTCTATTTGGAATTTGGAAAAACTTTCTTCTGCAAAGTTGTAGAGAATTGAAATTCCTATAAAAACTCATGAGATTCGAATTTTCTGATGAAAGGGCTATTTATTATGAATTATTGAAGTTACAAGTTCAAATAATTGATTTTTGTAAGTTTTAATTATTTATTTTATGAAAAACGTTTTTATCATTTCTTTCTAGAAGGTTGGCATGTGGGAAATGTTGGGATCTGATTTCCAAAGAGGCGTGGGAAATTTATTAATAATAATATATTTTATTAAATTTTCTACTTTGGTGTTTCTAGCGTTTTCCTATAAATAGGGTCTTGGGTTAGAATTGAAAATCACACCAGAAGCGAAGTTTTCTCTCTATATTATCGAAATGTATTCTTGTGAGTATTTTGAGTATACTTTGAGTATTGCTATACTGATTAAAGTCCAAGTCATAAATTTCTATATCCTAAGTGTTTAAATTTAAAGTCTTGATCTTTCGAGGTAAGGGATGTTATTTTCTTCTCAAATGATATTATTTCTTCAATATCATTATAATTTGAAATGTTGATCTGAAGTTTTTATCAAATTTAGAACTTTTTCATGTCGGGTTCTTATTCATGGGTTACTATTCATGAGTTACTATTAACGAGTTACTATTCAGCGTAGTTCTTATTCACGAGCTTCTTATTCACGAAAGATTATTCAATGAAGCGTGAAGATGTTTTTGTGGAATTTCTATCTTTTGGTGTTGAGATTCTTATTCACGATATCTGGCACTATTCATGATATCTGACACTTATTCACGATACTTGAGATTATTCAATAGAAAAATAAAATTTCTTCTTTTCGTCTAAAACATCTATTCCGATACTAACTCTGATTGTATCCACGTTTTTGATCATTCTTGAATTTTACACCACTATGATTATTTTTGAGGATTTTTGGACGTGGATAAAAACCAAAGTACGAATCCTTAATCCTTAATCCTTGTCATTTTGTTTCATTTGGATTCGCTTTTTTAAAAAAAAAATATTTTCATCATCCTCGGTCTTAAATGATGATATTATGAAATATCTTTGGCACCAGATAGTGCAGAATGAAATGATTTCTTAAGAATATCTTTGGCGCGTAGTCACAGATGAATGATTTACGAAGAATATCTTTGGCCGTAGTCGCAGATGAGCAATGGTGTTTAAATGAATACTGAATTAATCATGAATATCTTTACCAGAGTGCAAAAGCATGAATATTTGATTCAGATGTATATTGATTGATGTTATGGGATAAAAGATATGACGATGAACTTTTAAATTCATACATAGAAGATAGTAGTTTAGATTCTCTCTACTTAACTCTTCTAAATGAATTATTATTTCATGCGAATATTGATTTAAAATTTGTTGCCTATCAGATTCTATTATATTTTTCCTCATTGAGACTAACGATAATTTGTTGTATATTATCTTACCATAATATTCTTTATCGAAATAGGCTAATGAAATTTCACCCTTTTCCTTTTGTTCCATTTTTCTCGGAGGCGAGAATATAATGAAGACGAGTGAAATTATGGAATGGGCGTTTTGGAAAGGATTGTTTAAGTAGTCCTCACCATTTTGTAAAATAATGTATCAATAAATGTGATGAGGATTTATTTGAAAGATAGATATTGCAGAAGATAATATTTGTATTCAAACTCATGCTTTCTTGTTGTAATAATAAAGTTGTATAGAATTTTACATCTTAGTATATTATTAACTCGTAATAGGTGATGTATCACCTATTTTTAAAAGTCATCAATTAACCGATACGTGTGCGGTACAAGATGATGCATAAATGTGTATATAAATATTGTGTGATTTTTTTTTTTTTTTATATGATAATAACATTATTTTTATACATATATAAGAGTATATCAGATCTTAAACCTGGTCATTAATAAACGCAGGCTACTCAACAATAAATTAATCATTATCCACCTTCATAAGTCCTGAACCTCACCTCAAATTTATATTAATTCTATAACCGTACGTGGGTATTCATTTAAATAATCGTAGGTGACAAATGAAATTTTTTTTAGATTAGAAAATAAGTTATATAAAGTTAGTAAAGATGAGAATAGAAAATGATGGTAGGTGAGAAGTTAAAATCTGAAAAGAAATATGACATAAATTGTAATATAATTAATTTACATAATATTTTAATAGTTTAACTAGTAAAGATTGTATGCTCTCTGTCTCGATAAATATATATATATATATATATATATATATATATTTAGAGTAAATTTAATATAAAATAATTTAATTTGTACAAACCATTGTAACAATTATATTAATTTTAAAAATAAAAACTTGTCTCTTTTTGGAACATATCAATTAAGTAGTTTTTTAACTCATGATTTATAAATTAATTTATACACCAACTACAAATAAAATAATAATAAGTCTTAATTTAAAGCTAATTCCATCAACCGTCCCCACGTTTTCTCACTCCTCAGCTCAATTTGCCTGAACCATGCTCCCTTCTCCTACCACCATTTAGAACCACCGCTAACGGCTGAGCCCAAAAACTCCCCAGTTCATCTTATTCGGCATGGGCAACTGTGTCGCACGTATAAAACCAGATACCAAAACCCACAACAAAAAAAAGACCAAGAACAAAAAAGAGCGGAGGCCCAACCCATATGCAAGTTCACCCAGCCCGATCCGGGTCCTGAAAGACGTCACCCCACTAGGCCTTCACCGGACCCGAATCGGCGATAAGTACGTACTCGGACGGGAACTGGGCCGTGGCGAATTCGGGATCACATACCTCTGTACGGACAGGGAAACCAGAGAAACCCTAGCATGCAAGTCAATTTCGAAGAAGAAACTGAGAACAGCCGTGGATGTCGAGGATGTTCGGCGGGAAGTGGCGATAATGTCGAGTTTGCCTGAGCATCCAAATATTGTTAGGCTTAGGGCAACGTATGAGGACAACGAGGCGGTGCATTTGGTGATGGAGTTGTGTGAGGGAGGAGAGTTGTTTGATCGGATCGTGGCGAAGGGACATTATAGCGAGAGAGCGGCAGCTGCCGTGGCGAGGACGGTGGCGGAGGTGGTAAGGATGTGTCATGACAGCGGTGTTATTCATAGAGATTTTAAGCCCGAGAATTTCTTATTTGCGAATAAGAAGGAGAATTCGCCTCTTAAGGCTATTGATTTTGGGCTTTCCGTATTTTTCAAGCCTGGTAGGATTATTATAGTATATTCATAATATGCTGGTGACGAATTAAGCTTCTCTTTATCAATGTTTTTTTTACCACTTATTCTCCTTCTACGCTTGGGGATGGAGAGTAATTTTTTTAGGGAACATGAGCTTTCAGAGTTTTCTGTTGATTTTTTGCTGAAGCTTGTTTTCAAGTTTGAGCGTGGGTGATATACCCATGGACAGTGGCTTATTTTTTTCACTGGATTTGGATTTGGCATCGGCTTTCACAATATATGGTTTAATGTTGTAGTTACTACTCTATTAAAAATTAGTTTATTGCTATAACTGAGTAGAAGGTTGATTTGGGCTCAAGGTTTGAAGCGGGGTTTTGTTGGTTTTGAGTATATATATATATATATATATATATATATATATATATATATATATATTTTTTTTTCTCACTGGAATAATGGATGGTTTGGGGAAGGCAGGATGGGTTTTAAAGATATATTTTTTAACTTAAATTTTCTGATGTATAACAAGATGAATTTTTACCTCTATTTTAGTGTGGAAGTGGAGGCATTCATGATTGTAGATTAGTTCAACGAACAGCCAAGTTTCTCCTCTCTCTTTTTTTTTCTTTCTTTTTTATAATTTTTTTCCTTCTTTCGTAGGGGATTTGAAGTTTGAAGCAAAATAACATCTTTGTTTGGTATAAAACTTAAATTTGTTGATATCCGTGTCAAGATGCTAACCATTTTTTTTTTTTAGTTTTATATTTTAAGGAGATGTCAGACTTTTGTATTGTTGCATTATTTGTTTTATCTTATTTTTTAAATATTTTTTCCTATTTTTCCATGATTTCATTTTGAAGGTGAGAAGTTTTCAGAGATTGTGGGAAGTCCTTACTACATGGCCCCGGAGGTTTTGAAGCGAAATTACGGTCCAGAAATTGATGTATGGAGTGCTGGAGTGATTCTTTTCATTCTATTGTGTGGGTTCCTCCATTTTGGGCAGGTATAGTTGTTAATTTGTTATCGATCATGTAAGACTTTGGAAGATGTATATTATGCAGCTTTTGAGGTTGGAGGGTTCTTTTATTATTTATTTTATGAAAAAAATGTGGTTATGCTTCATTCTTTTGGTTGCAGAAACTGAACAGGGTGTTGCTCTGGCAATTTTGCGGGGTGTAATTGATTTTAATAAGGAACCTTGGCCTCAGATTTCTGACAATGCCAAGAGTCTTGTTCGGCAGATGTTAGAGCCAGATCCCAGAAAGCGTTTGACTGCCAAACAGGTGCTTGGTAAGTCCTTATAAGAACTAATCTAGTTAATTTTGCATTTTGATAAGAATACTTGCAGATTGACCATAGTTTTAAGTTTTGATGATACTATGTTGAGGGAGGGGGATGACACACCAGGGTGCCAAATATAATCCAAGAATTGGCATGTGCTCATATAATTCTGCATTAGATGTGTCTTGCCCATGTAAAATGTAATATATATATATATATATATATATATATATATATATATATATATATATATATAATCATTAATTTAAGATCTCTTTGTTTGGAATCTGTTATCTAAATTAAGATAACTTAATCGTCCAATTATTTTTGAGATTCAGTTCAACCCGTATACCAAAACTCAAGTCATTAGTTGGCAAGGGCTCATAGTTTCCCTTTCAGTTTACATGTGTTTACTTCTTTCCTTAGCTTCTTATTTTCCATCATATGTTCATTAGTTCAACTAATACTTCATCTGAAAAACTCCACAGTTAGGAGTCTATGACCAGTTATACTATTTCCAGAAAATCGTTTATTTAGTATTTCTTGAATTGAATCAACCTCTACATTAAAGTGAACCTCAATGGACTTGATTTGGATGTCTAGTTAGTTTAAAGACTGGGGCATGGGTCATGTTATTGTGCTTGTAAACTGGAGATCAACTTTCGAGCTCTCGTTTGCAATTTGAAGAAAGTTCAGGTCATTATTTGGGTAAAAGTTACAACATTCTGGAAGCATGAGGGTAGTGGGAAAATTGGATATCATAGCACAACACTCCAATGCGAAGTGGACTAGGTTTCTTCTGATTCTGAAGGTATCTGGTATTTTTTTCACTTAGCTAACTAGCAACTCTCATTATAGTGCGTGTGTCACATGTATGGACTTGTGGCCCCTTGATGCTGCTCTGCCTCTGGCTGCCCTGCTCATTATGGCCAAAGAACTGAGAGTGGGTAAGGAACTCTTATTGCTCTACATTCCGTGTATCGGGTACCGTTGTTCCAAATCGTCATATGAGAACTAAATATCTCGTGCATTCTAGCATAAGTAGCATTTCTCGTACCCGATTTCATTCCGCATACTTAACTGATTTGTGTTCCAGGTAACCGCTTTGACATTATTTTGTTTTACATTAGTTCTGCAGTAAGTTAGGCTAGACCATGTTATAGAAAAGGGTATGTAAAATTACAAAATAGCTAATTGCAAGATCGCAAATATTTTGCCCATATGTGGGCACTGCATTTATTGATCCTTGTAATATCAGGAAACTGCATTTATTAATCATGTAAATTACTTGGACGTAGCAGACTGAATTTCTGTCACATGATTGATTCCTTGTAAAGTAGCTGAATAGTTTTTGCTTTGTTCTTATTGGTAGAACACCACTGGATACAAAATGCAAAGAAGGCTTCAAATGTTCCACTTGGAGATATAGTGAGGACAAGGCTCAAGCAGTTTTCTTTAATGAACAGATTCAAGAAGAAAGCCTTGCGGGTAAGCATCTAGGATTGGTTGGTGATTGTAAGATTGTTTTGGTATGACTGAAATTCTTGTCATGGGACTGATTTTTTCAGAAGCCTATATGGAGTATGGACTGATTTGGGCACCTTTTATAACAAAAATTAAATTGTGGTTGCCCTATTTTGAGAATTAAAACTGAGGTGATAGGACCAAATTTGTCTGTATGTATTTTTTGTAAACTTGTGTAGCACCTACTGTGATGATCTGCCATTTGTTACTACTTGTAAGAGTTGGGTTTGTCAAATGATGTAGGTAATTGCAGAACACTTATCTATAGAGGAAGTAGAAGTGATCAGAGATATGTTTGCTTTGATGGACACCGACAACGATGGAAAAGTTACATACCAAGAATTGAAGGCTGGGCTTCGGAAAGTTGGTTCACAATTGGCTGAACCAGAGATAAAACTGCTGATGGATGTGGTAAATGTCTCTTTCCATTTATAAGCTTAGTGTGGAAATTTATGCATTTCTGATGTATTTTTAGACATTAGTATTTATGTGAACATGCATATATTGGTATTGTTTCTGTTTAACTGAAGTAACTTTCTTGCTTTATGCTTTCAGCCTAGTACACTGCACTGACACTTCAGTTATTCGATTGATTAGATTTTCTTCAGAATAATCTCCTTCATTTGGTTTCTGAACACTCTTAGTAGGCTTGTTTTGTCAAATGTTCACACTTCTAGTGTTCTTTTTTTTTTCTTTTTTTTTTTTTTGGTTGAGTAGTGGAATTCTTCTATTTAGTGTAATGATTAAAATAGAGTATTCTATTGCCAATCCTTTTCTTCTAAACTTGTACTCCCTTTTTATTAGATCAGTAACATCATGGATTGTTATTATTGCAGTTCTACAAACTTTACTTGTATATTAAAGGTTAAAGGTATTTGGTGGATATGGAAAATTATTGTTGTTGGCCACTCAATATTTAGTCACTGTATAGGTCCTAAGCATCTGTCAAAGTATAACCATCCAGTCCTTAATTACTGCCAGAAACTAATGCTTTCCGTCTCTCCCTTGTACTTCAGTGCTATTCCAATATGTGGTTGAAGGCTCCGTATTTCAAAGAAATCTTTCTTTACCTTTTTTGTATAAAATAATATATTAGTCGAGGGGACTGCTTACCACATGTTAGAAGAAGTTGGTGCTTAGGTAACATTAATAATTCAATTTGTCTCCTAGTATTCTTGAAGGTCTCAAGCATCAAACTTGATCAAAGTATTGAAATCCTGTCAGAGGCATTCCTTCTTAGAAGCATTATCTATTTGATTCTATAATCTTCTAGCAGTGATAATGTATAGTTTAATGTATTAAGAATTAAGATATATATTATAAGATTGCCGAGTAAACAAGAATTTGCATCTCTATTATACACACACACACATATGTATATATCCTCTCTGGGTTTTTATCTCAGGTATTAACTATATAGACTTGGCCAACATTAAGCTGCTAACGGGACATAGATTTGAAAGATTACTGTAGATATACTTATGTTATCTGTGTAGCTGGATTCATCTTTATGATTTGCTCATAAAACATTACCACATGAATGTTATTTAGGCTGATGTTGACGGGAATGGAGTACTGAACTATGGAGAGTTTGTGGCAGTAACAATCCACCTGCAGAGGATGGAGAACGATGAGCATTTCCGCAGAGCATTTATGTTTTTTGACAAAGATGGCAATGGGTATATTGAGCATGATGAACTACGGGAAGCCTTGGCAGATGATTCGGGTGAAACTGATGGTGATGTACTCAATGAAATTATGCAAGAGGTTGACACAGACAAGGTCTGATATTCAAGCTTTACATATCTTTTATTTATCAACCTCAAGACCCACATTTGCTTTCTTTAGTTGTGTTTACTTGACACTTTACTCGGGTAATTGTAGTTCGACCAAATTCATTTGACAAGTTCTGTGACATTTTAGAACTAAAATATGGGATTTAGATTCATTGAACTCTCTCTCTCTCTCTCTCTCTCTCTCTCTCTCTCTCTCTCTCTCTCTCTCTCTCTCTCTCTCGTGTTATCTTTTAATTTTACAATGGTGGTTCATTGTTTCAGGACGGGCAAATTAGTTACGATGAGTTTGTTGCAATGATGAAAACTGGAACTGATTGGAGAAAAGCATCTCGACAATATTCTAGAGAAAGGTTCCAGAGCTTGAGTGTAAATCTGATGAAGGATGGGTCGTTGCATCTTCAGGATGCTGTGACCGGTCAAACTTATGTTGTTTGAGCGTTTCATTTATGGTGACTGGTTTTTCCTCAACTTCCTGAAGTCGAAATGAATTGAATCTTCATTGTGGACGTAGTGTATCCATTACCTGAAAATTTGGATATGGGATATCTTACAGAGAGTGCCAGTTTCGAGAATGACTGAAATTTGACTAGAGTTCTGTTGCCGTGGATTCTGGAGGCATGTTTTACATTAATCACCTTACTTGTATAGTAGTAGTATCAGAGTTATATGTGTTTGATGATTAAATTACCCATGTATTTTTGGCTCTTTTTTTTTTAAATGTAAAACATTGTGCAGAAGGTAGTTTTAGGATTGGTACTTGGTTATGTGAATTTCATGAATTTTTCAATTAATTGAGCAATGCGTTGTACAGTTATGATGGTCAGGGTTGTCTCTCCATAACTATTGTTTCCTGCTTCCCAAACTAATACTACTACAGTAGTATGGGAGTATGTTCTTTTTTTGGCTGATTCAACAACACTTGGTGATATGATAGGAGACCGGCCTTATCAAAAATCATTTACCTTTATCAATTTGATTTGCCTATTGGATGGATGCTCCATACCCAGCTTTAGGTCCCATATCATACCTGCACCACGTGGCATTACAAGTATAAATTATGTAGAGTGAAATTAAAATTTTATAAAATATGGACAATTAAAAAAAAAGATGAAATAATAATAATAATATATTTAAAATTGCAGGGACAAAATAAAAATGAAAGTTAAGCTTAAGTAGATAGATATAGATAGATGTCCTCATGTTCTAAAAGGACAAATTAGAAATTTAAAATCTTACATGTCCCTGAGACATTATTTTAAAAGATAAAAACCTCTTATTTGGCTTTTTTTTTTTTTTTTTTTTAAAAGAACAGATTAACAAATAAACTAAATAGTTGTGAAAAAGCATTTACATACCATTTTCTTACATTTAAAGTTGTGAGAAAAAAATACATTGAAAATATAAAAAAAAATATGAGGTACCTACGTCTACCTCTACCTCTACCTCTACCTGGTTCAATTCTATCTGATCTGTAAATTCTAGTAGGTGCATGAGGTAAAGGAGCCCACCAGATTCCCTCACCTATCTATCATCTATCTAAAGGAATCGGAGCGGAAGACTCTCTCTTTCTATCTATTGCACATCAACACGTCTTCCTTTGAGAATTTATAAGTCGTCTTCCACATTTCCTATTTCTCTACAAACACAAATTCAACATTTCATCTCCAATCCAATCCTATTACTACTATATTCTCTCTCATACACTCAGATAGATTGATTGATTGATTGAGAAATGGGTGTGGATTATTATAATATACTCAAAGTTAATAGAAATGCCAGCGATGAAGACCTCAAGAAAGCCTACCGTAGACTTGCCATGATTTGGCACCCTGATAAAAACCCCACCAACAAGTGCGAAGCCGAAGCTAAATTCAAAAACATCTCCGAAGCCTACGACGTCCTTAGCGATCCTCAGAAGCGTCAGATCTACGATCTCTATGGCGAAGAAGCCCTCAAATCCGGCCAGGTTCCGCCGCCTCCTCCCTCCTCCTCCGGCCGTGGCTCCTACGCCGCCAATTTCACTCACACCCACCAGCACCCTAACCCTTCATTTCGCTTCAACCCCAGGGATGCCGATGATATTTATGCCGAATTGTTCGGTGGCTCCGACGGCGTTTCTGGTCCCTCTGGAGGAGGGAGGAGTAGGGCTTATAAAGATGGGTTTTTTAGGGCTACCAATGCCCACTTTGGGAGTTCGGCTGGTGCGGGAGCTTCGAGGAAAGCACCGGCCGTTGAGAATTTGTTACCGTGTAGCTTGGAGGAGCTTTATAAGGGTGCTAAGAAGAAGATGAAGATTTCCAGGACTGTTGCTGATACTTCCGGGTATGTCATTGTTGCATTTTTGGAAGAAACATTGACATAATCTTTGTTTTATTAGGGTTTTGGTTTTGCAAGATTGAATTTTATTTTGGGATTGTTCTTGTCAACTGTTGTATTATGTAATCTTTGCTTTGTTTCTTGCACATTTTATTATGATTAATTTGAATTAAACACTTATTAATATTAGTATCTATGATGGTAGTTTTGGATGGGTCATCAGTGTTATATTTTTGGATTACCTTAAAGCATCTCCAGCATATGGACTATTCAGTGGACTATATTTAGTCCATATGACATCAGTAGATGTCATTTAGCCTTCTATGTAGACTATCTCATAGATTATAATATAAAAAGATTAAAACAATTAATGAATTAAAAAAAAAAACTATTATTAAATATAATAAAAATACAAACTATTATTAACAAAATACTTACGATTGTACATATTTATAGATTTTCCAATTTACATTTTCAATTTCTATCCGTTGGTATTTTATTACTGTTCTGACCAATGTTTTTTTGTCAGTTCTAATTTTTTATATATCCGTTGGAGCAGCCCTGACCCTTCATATTCTTATTCAACATCCTCATTTTCCTTCTTCTTCAGCTATCTCTTCCATTTAAATATATTAAAAATTATAGTCCACCAATTCTTGTTCCTTGATATAGTCTTTGTGCCTTGCCGGAAAATTCGATGGACTATATTTAGTCCATTTGCTGGAGCGAGATTTGTGTTCCTAGACTAAATATAGTCTAGGATTTGTGCACGCCGGCACTGTTGGAGATGCTCATGGCATATACAAGCTGCTGTAAATATTTTGGTTATTGGTCTGTCATTTTGGCTTCAAGCTTTTGCCGAATCATCCATTATTCTCATTGATTAGTTTATGGTGTTAGGAAATACAATATCTACTACTGCTATGTGGTTCTCATTTTTTTTTACCTTTGATGCCAATATGGAACTGTTGACTTTAGTGGTCCATAAGATCTATAGAGCCCTTTGTAGTCCTTAACATGGAAAGAAGTGAGTTCTAATATTTGCAAAGTGGTCTCCCGCTTTTTGTCAAACTCTGGTTTACCTTATGCTTTCTAGGTATGAAGTAATTCCCGCCCCCAATGATCATGGTTGATTGAGTTTACCCCTAGTGTTTTTTAAATCCATTTGTCAAAATGTGCATTTAACTTGTTGAGGTCTTAATTTATGTCTGTTAATTGCAAAATTAATGATTTATGTACTCATATCTCAATCACATGTTTCTTGTCTATGTACTCCATTTCTGGATATAAGTTGTGTGTCTAGGCTACCATGATGATCATTTATAATTTTTAATTTGAAATACAGTGCAACACTTTGAGTTTAAATGAATTTATATGTTTCTGTATGGGCCAAAAGAAATAATAATGCAAGATCTTTCATCTCAGTGCCGGAAGTTGATAGTCTTTTGACAAATCTAGTGAAGTGCAATGGGGTTTTACACTGAGTTTAAATTGGAATGGAAAAAGCTTAGAAGAGAAACAATTAAGGAGAAGGACAACTACACCAAGGATTCTTAGGCATCACCCCCTAGAGAAAGATGTGTTGCACCTCTTGAATGTTATGGTAGAGATTTTCATAAATGACTCAAATGCATAACCTCCTATGTCGTAAAACAAAGTAATACCCTTTTTGTTGGCTCCCGTACTGAATAGTAAGGTTGGCATAAGATGTACTTAGATATACTCCGTTAGTACCCCAAAATGTGTCAAGTATGAAAAAATATGTCCATCAAAGCAATGTTTTCAAACTCGGACCGGTCATCGAACCAAAATAATTATCGGGTGAATGGGTCATTGGTTCAACCAGTGATCCAACCGTATCAAACCAGTGACGTCATAAGTATGTATTAAATATATAAATAAATATAAATTGTACTAAATAATTATTATATACTCCATTTGTTTCAAAATATAAAGTCACTTACTTTTATATTATAGAACGAAAAAATTATTATATATTAAATAATTATGTATTATAAAACAAACTTATTAATAAGTGTTATAAATTTTATTCGATATATATTAAATATAAAAAAATAAAATTAATATATAAGTGGCAATAATAGTCATTATTTACTCATGAATTTAAAAATCTCCGTTTGTATAGTTTATATTTATATAACATTATAACAATATAATACTGGATAAGAATATGACTAATCAATTAAAGACAAAGCACATTGAATCCTGTGCGAATTTGCTGTGTAACCATTGTATTTACTCTCTTTTTTATTTAATTAACCACTATAATTACTTTTCCAAAATCAATCCCACTATTCTTCATCCCACCCGCTACAGATTTTCTCTCTTCATTTTATATGCCTCTCCATCTTCTCAACTATTTACTTTCCCAGATCAAACGAATCCTCCCATCTCCGCCATAATAAAACGATTGGAAAGCTACGTCTTCCCCAATCTCTAAATTCTTTCCACTATGCGATCAAATTAAGGAAAGTAGTAATTCACACACATGATCGCCGGTATAGAGGAGAATACAAAAGTTGATTTTTTGAAGTGTTATTATTTTTCTTTTTGGATAGTTGCAAACCGGAAAAATCGTCAACCGGCCACCAGTTCTCTGGTTTAGACGATCTAACCATCGGATTACCGGGTTTTTAACGGGTTTTTTTTTGACACTTTCGGGTTTGCTGGGGTAACCGGCTTGTTTTTCCGACCTGTTCGACCGTCCGAGCCGGGTCTAACAGCCTTGCATCATCAAAGCACACAAGTTTCAAAATGTAATATAAATACTAGTTCAACCTCAAAAGTGTAGTTAAGTGGGTTCCACTAGTTTTAAGAATGAGAGAATCATTATTTTACTTATGTGGGATCCACTATTGGTAAACCGGAACTTATTTTATACTTTATCATTATTCTACTTAAGTGAGAACTAAGCATTAGAACATGTTCTATAAGTTTCTTGCAATCTGTTTGAAATTTCTACTATATGGAATGCTGTCCTGAAAGTCGTGGGGAATTTTTTTGTTGTTCCTTTCCTTCAAGTTTGAGCGATTCTCCTTTAAAGTACTTTGTACTTCTTTCTCATTTCCTTTTAAGTACTTGGTTCCGAAAGGAATAATCAAGCCTTTTGTTTAACATTGATGATTTAATTTGCATCCTTATTTGATGATCAGTTCCTGGTTTTGACTGGGTTTTAAGACCAGGAATGAGAATCCCACACCAGTAATATCTGGGAAAAAGTAGATTTTTCGCTCTAATTCTAGTTCCAGTTCTTGCTTTCTCAATTATCCTGTTTGAATTGTCTGTTTATTTATTTATTTTTGGTTTTGTGTTTAGTTAAGCTTTTCAGAATTTAACAGAAAGTTCATTTCAGATGTTTATTTGGTCTATAAATACTGAAGAGTTTGGAGCTGCTTCTTCAGATTTACAATCCTACTTCTCAAGATAAAAGTGTCCCTGAATAAGCGACTCCAATCAATTTTCTAATAAGCAAAAATCTTAAGCGAATTCAACAAGCCCAATCTGGTGTATGTCAGCCACTCATATATGTTATTATAATATGGAAGCTGTGATAATTTTAGCTTTGGTGGTCAGCTCTTTGCAACCTAATGAGACATTTTATTTTATGATGATGTCGTCTTTCCCAAAGTAGCTATTGGCATTTCATCCCCTTTATGAACACTTGCATTCATTGTGTAACGGTGATTGTCTTCTTATTGCTAGTTGTTACCCCAGTATTCATCATATGTAGAAATTATGAAGAATAGCATAGTCATCTTAGAGCTGCATATGGATATCGTGAATGCTACTATGCTAAATTAGTAAATTATATGGGAATCGACATAAAACTGGCATCATACGGCAACAATCTTCATTGATTCTTTTTGTGCTTTTTTTGCACTGGTTTGGTTTGGTTTGTTTAGTTGTTTGTTTGATTTGGTGTTCTTGTGCTAAGATTTTACTTGTTTTGATAGTCCAGTGATTTTTTGCAGCAAGATTCGAACTGTGGAGGAGATTTTGACCATTGAGATAAGACCTGGTTGGAAAAAAGGCACTAAGATCACTTTCCCTGAGAAGGGTAACCAGGAGCCTGGTGTCATAGCAGCAGATCTAATTTTTGTGATAGATGAGAAACCTCATGCAGTATATACAAGGGATGGTAATGATCTGGTGGTCAATCAGGAAATATTGCTGCTGGAGGCCCTCACAGGTAAGACCCTTGAGATGACAACTCTAGATGGAAGAAATATCATGCTCCCATTGACAGATATCACTAAGCCAGGCTCTGAGCTTGTTATCCCAAATGAAGGAATGCCGATTTCGAAAGAACCTAGGAAGAAGGGGAATTTAAACATAAAGTTTGATGTCAAGTATCCATCAAGGCTTACTGCAGAACAAAAATCTGAGCTGAAGAGAGTTTTGGGAGGAAGTTTGTGATAGTTTTTCACTTGCACCAGATCAGGGTTGACTAGATTAACCCAATAGGAAGTTCCAATTGATGGCGAGTGTAGATACAATACATGCATGCAATTGAAGGTGTGAATACTAGGAAGAAATTTGAAAGAGTAGAGGATGTTCTGGAGGTGTGCATGTGTGATATGATCCTTGTATTTATGGTTATTTAGCTACAGAAGAAATCTTTCTTTGACAACAGGGATGGACATCAGACTTGTTCGAGTGGGGGATATAGGTAGGGTAATTGATACTAGCTTTCCAAATTTGTTGTATATATATATATATATATATATATATATATATATATATATATATATTTATATTAATCTAGTAGAAGGGGAGGTTGTACTGAGAAGGATGAATATTCAGCATGACATAACGTCAATGTGTAAAGGTTGGTTAAGTATTACTGTTTAGGTTTTGTTCATCTTTCCCTTTGATTTATGGGGAAATGAAATAACATATTATTAGGTCTGTGTGTATATATGTAATGTTGTTAGCCAAAAAGATTAGATGAAATTTAATCATGTTAGAATTTAGACATGGTATTTTAGAAAACATTTTGATCATATTGAAACAATTGATGTCTAAATTTATCAAATTTAAGCCTTATACTAACTTTGAACTTCAATTTGCAGCCAAAAACTTGTTGTCCGCGGGCATGCTGACGCCTGAACATCAATTCCTTCAAAATTTTAGCCAGCCAGCGGTTCAAAAGAAATACAATAAATTTTTGTAAGGCATCTGATACAGGTATTAGATTTAATTTATTTGTCTTGTTGGAGTTTGTTGTGTAAGCCATGTATCCCATTTGATCTGCCTGCCTGCTTTGTTAAAATATTTTGTCATATTCAAAACACCAATGTCCATTTGAGTTCAATGTACCATATGACTTGGTTTATGTTACTAGTATCTTAAAGTATGACACCCCCCCAAGTCCCCAGCCCAGCTTTTATTACCACAACTTAACCTCTGTTCTTATTTTTTTTTATTTTTTTGATGCCCTTTTGAGTGTTGTTCAGTAATCAATTCAGTTGTTTGTTGTACGTACTGTCCCAGTCCCAACCAACTTGATTGTTTTGCTGGAGGGCCGTACAATGAATGAATGAATGAATTTGGTAATTAATTAATAATCACAACACAATGATAATACATTTACATGATGAGTAGAAAATTATACTCCCAAGTAACAATCAAACAAACAATCTTACATAAAGTAATATAAATAATCGAATGGCCAAGTCCACCTTAATATTACAAGTAGTAGTAGTAGTAGTATTTACAATTGGGTGGGTGGGTGGGTTACAAGTAGTTCTGATGCCACTCAAATCATTTCCTGCAATAAATATGAATCCTACCTGTTGTAGCTGTACCAAGAAGCAGCAGCCAAGCAGGAGCATGTGTTTCTGACTCGTTATTCCCCACTCATACCAAAATAATTAACCACCCTCACTCAACTCACTCATTACTACTACTACTAGTATCACTGAATTCGCCTATCTAACCTACTGGAGTACACTTTGTGTGAAAATCATTAAGCCATCACTAGTTGCACTAATCTTTTTATCTATCGTGTAATGGTTTACAATTTTATAGTAATATATATCAATCGATTTAACATTTTTTATTTTAAAAAAGTCATTCGTTACTCTAATTTTACCATAAAAATTAATATATCGGTCAATCATGCGAAATATAATCAAAGTAAGTACTCTAGTACCGTAGTAATAATAAAATCAGATATGAGATATGACCAACCAACGTAGTGAATGGTCCACAAAATCAACTTTATATATATATATATATATGAAATGATCAAATACTACTAATATAAAATCATTTAAAGCAGTAGCATAATTAGCAAGACAAGATATACGTATTATAGTAGCATTATGGTACGGATGTACGTTATTTGTTGGGAAGGGAGGTGACAAATATCATGTGATATGTGAAGTGATTTACTAGTACTAGTTGTTACTATTAGGGATTGGATTGGATTGGATTGCAGCAGCAGCAGCAGCAGCAGCAGCAGCCAATCTTGTTTGTCTACTGGAGTACTCCTTAATTGGGTACATGTGCCCCCATGTTTGCTGTCCCTCTTATCTCTTTCACATGCAACTTTATTCTCAACCCTCATGTTTTTTAATGTCTATGGATTTTTTATTACTATTAAAAAACTGGGTTTCATCTCACTTTTACTTTTTATTTTGATTGATTAATACTGGAGTAAAGTAATATATCTACTTATGATAGAATAACAAAAATAAGATGCATGGCAAAATTGTTATTAACGAAATAATATATAATGGATTTAAGTAAACAAACTTGGTGATTTATTGCATATTCTTTTTATTCTCTAATAAGAAATATCATTATTTCAATATAATTAAACCTTAATTTCATTCACCGTATCTACGTTTAGTAAGTTTTATATTTATAGTGTATTAAATATAATAATATTTTAATTAAATTTGGCTTTGTTTTAATTTTTATATGTTCTTTTAATTTTAAATTTTAGTTTAAAAATTACTACTATATGTTATGCCCAACTATGTCGGACAGAAGCAAACATCAAAAATAACTTTTGTACATTATGTACTCATTTATTATGAAAAAAATATTATGTTTTTTATTTTTCCTATTTTTTATGTTCATTAAAATAACACTTTTTTTTTTTGCACCACTTTCTTCCAATGAAGTAAATCTTACACTATTTTTATCCTTAAACAAAAATTAAAAATATTAATACATGTATATGGTATAAATATTCACACATACATACATACACCTATATGTAAAATATAAGTTTTTTTTTTTTGAGACGGTGTAAAATCTCTCTTTCATTCTTATATCTAATAACTTCTCTCCTATATATTTTCAACTTTAATTCAAATGTATTTTTAATGTACCACAAAGACTAAAATATACTATAAATTTACAAAAAAAAAAAAAAAAAAACAATTGTATTTTTTAAATAATCATTAGACAGAAATATTTTTCAAAGTATGTGAGCTGATGGTTGGTTGTTCAAGTGGCGGTGAGCTCCGGCCTCCGTGGTAGGCATAAACAAAGACGTGGAAAAACCATTAAACTACATCTTTATCAAATTACTTTATATGACTATGCCCCTCCCCCTCCACCCTCCACCCTCCACCCCACCATACAAAATATATACAGCATTCAGCCGATAATTAAAATATTGTCATTAACAATTTTTGAATAACAATTATACTGTCTTTTAAAATATAAAATATTATTAGAACAAATTTAAAAGATTATCTAAAATAAGAATCGATTCCAAACATGAACAGGTAAAGCAGTAACTTTTGACTTGTGCAATAAAGAAATTAAAGTCCTTTTTCTTGTTTTTAACCTTTATTCTCGGGTATCAGTTGAACAAATACTAAAGAGAATAATTATTATTCCTTTTATTTTTAAATTAGAGAAACAATTTAATTTTTAAAATCAAACGATAATATATTAAATTTTAAAATTACTATGTTCCATAAAAATTTAGATTGAAATAAATTTTATGATTAACAAATTTTGTTATATATTATAAAATTATAATAATAATTATTTTAAATAAAATAAATTTATATCAATTTAAATTTTAATACAATTTCATCTGATCTCAAAAATTAAATTATATTTTTGATTTTAGAAATATTAAAAGTATATTAAATAAATGGAGGAAAATCGACATTGGAAAAGACAAAAAAGGCTGAGATTGTGGAAAGGAAAAGTCATCACTGACTCTCATGACTTTTCTGAATAACTTTCTTTGAATAGTAGGCTGACTTTACTTTTATGTTACTGAAATCAAACATTCCTTCTTCTTTTAATCCTATGTACTCCCTCTCCGTCGCTAATTATTTAACATTTTAGAATTTTTCATTTATTCTTAATTATTTGAGGTTTATTCAAATTTAAGAGAATTAATGATAATTTTTCTAAAATTACTCCTCATTAAACTCTTTTTCTTTCCTTATCCCAACAAAAGATTTAAGGGTATTATAGACAATTGAGTACTATATTTAATATTTTTTAATCATTATTTTAATTCTTGTGTCCACCTCTAAAACATCAAATAATTAGGAACAGAGGAATACTACCAATAAGTCTTTGGCAGACCGGTTTATTGGACAGAAAAATGAGACATTTTCAATTTTTTTTTTTTTTTAATGTGATTCCAAAAAAATGTATAGTATTTATTTCAATAAGAATTTTTATAAAATATAATATTTTTAGTATAATTTGGATACATATACAAAAATAGGATTACAATATTTTTGTGTCCAATAAACCGGTATGTGTAGAAGGACTCTTTGTACTACAGTATGTAAATTGTACTCCAACAGAAATTAACAAAATGGTCCTCGGGTTATGTCATAATTGCTCTTGTAGCTAAAAATTAGGCACCCGGACCGGAACAAACTCCAAAAATAACAACAAAATGTTGTCTACTTGAACTGCATTAAGTATCCTCAATCCCCCTCTTTAACACTGCCATTAGGTGCTAGTAGTTTCCTAATTGGAAACTGATATTTTTCGTATGATTTTTTTTTTTGATATTTTCATATAATTTTTTTTATTATAAATCATATAACGATGATTTTTACCGTCGCTATACGTCTATAACGATACTTTTCATATAAAAATATCAATTTTTTTTTTGAAAATATATAAATTTCCTAATTATAAATAATTAACAATCTACTTACTATACATGAGTAGACTAAATAAGTATAACATTGTTATATTTATCCATTATAGGCAACGAAGAATGTTGAACACTCGTAAAAATAGTTTTTTTATATTTAATTTTATTTTAAGAGTATTTTCATGGCATGATCTTAACAAACAAACAAACGCCATCAATATCAATAAATGTAATAAAGAATTGTGAGCAATACAAATATTTAGTCTTAACAAATAGTAGTTTTATAAGTAGGTAGCTAATAGATACAACCTGATTCTTATTTTTCGACTATTAAATGAAACATATCAGAGCCTAGACTGGAAATAATCCTCGAAAGATAGAAAATAAATAGGAAATCTAAATACTACTACTACAAAGGTTCAATTATTGCATATGTATTTTATACGGATTCGGTTAGTATGAAGTTCAATAGAATATTGACACACATATAATTTCATCTCATGTGACGCTTCTAAAATTAGGTATACATCACCTATCTTTGGTGTAGTACGATACGTAATCTAATTTAAACTGACTTCTACTAATATAATCATGCAGTAATACAATCTGACGTAAACCGTGAGTTTGAATAAAATATTGTCTTACTGTAGATCATACAAACTCAAAAGGAGTCCTCATTACAATTATTATCACACTATTTCACGTAATAAATGAGGACTACTAATCTTATCCTCCTCTGACCATTACTCTCTGCTCCCCGACTCGTCCAAATTTATATTCTCATTTCAAGAGAGAATAAATGAAAGAAAGGGTGAAATTTCAACTACTACTCAAGAAGAAATATTATGACTAAGATAATGCAGAATAAATTATCATTATTTCTACAAATAATGTTAAACCGATAAAATATAATGAACATCAAGTTTAACTACGGTAACCAAAGAATCCATTAAAAGAGTCAAGATAAAATAAAATCTACTATCTTTTATGATTTAAAGGTTTTTCATCATCATTATAAATGAGACTCGAATTTTAATAAATATTCCACATCATCGAATCACCCCTCGCACTACTACCAAGGATATTCTTTAAGATCACGACCATAATTATTCATGCACTACTGCCAAAGAATATTTGTGTATTCATTAATGGTCACGATCATGCCAACAATCGTCCCATCAATGCACTACTACCAATCGAGGATTTTTTACCACATCATTTGTAACATTACTACCACGATTACAATCAATAGTCTCTCATTAAATCATACCAAGTCCATCTACGCACTACAAGCCACGTATGACTTTCAACATAATATAAACACGAGGATGATGACAATTGTGACGCCCCCAAAATAGGTATACACAACACCCATTCTCGAAATCGCCAAATACACGGTACATGTAAACAACTACAACTTTATTATTACAACAAGAAAACCGTGAGTTTGAATACAAATATTATTTTCTAGATAATATCTATACTCAAATAAATCCTCATCACATTATTGATTCATTATTTTACAAAATGGTGAGGACTACTAAACAACTCTCTGTAATCTTCATTCCATACCCCGACTAAGACTTCGCTACATTCTCGCCTCCCGAGAAGAAAAAATGGAACAACAAGGAAAAGGGTGAGCTCAACTAGCCCAAGAAAGAATATTATGACTAAGATAATATACAACAAATTATCGTTAGTCTTCAACAGGAAAAATCGATAGAATCACAATAGATAACAAGTTTCGGATCAATATTCGCAATGAAATAATAATTCATGTAAGAGTTACGTAGAGAATGAAATCTACTATAATCTATGAATTTAATAAATTCATCATCAATATTTTATCCTCGTAACATCAATCAATATACATCTGAATCAAATATTCATCTTTGCACTGTGCCAAAGATATTCATCAATCCATTATGTTCATCTCAACACTGCTCATCTTTGCACTAAAGGCCAAAGATATTCATCACTCATTATGTTCATTTAAACACTGCTCATCTTTGCACTACACGTGCCAAAGATATTCTTTCGAAATCATTCATCTCAGCACTATGTGCCAAAGATATTCAATAATATCATCATTTAAGACCGAGGATGATGAAAATATTTTTAAAGAAACGAATCCAAAGGAAACAAAACGACAAGGATTAAGGATTAAGGATTCGTACTTTCGGTTTTATCCACGCCCAAAATACCTCAAAATAATCATAGTGGTGTAAAATTCAAGAATGATCAAAACATGGATACAATCGTAGCTAGTATCCGTAATAGATGTTTTGACGAAAAGAAGAAATTTTATTTTTCTATGAATAATCCAGATATCGTGAATAGTGTCAGATATCGTGAATAAAGGCCGAGATAACGTGAATAAGAATCTCGACACCAAAAGATAGAAATTCCACAAAAACATCTTCACGCTTCATGAATAAGACTCGTGAATAAGAACTCGTGAATAAGAATCTCGTGAATAAGAACTCGTGAATAAGAACTCGTGAATAAGAACTCATGAATAAGAACTCCATGAATAAGTAACCCCGATATGAAAAAAGTTCCAAATTTGATAAAACTTCAGATCAACATTTCAAAGATAATGATATTGAAGAAATAATATCATTACAAAAAAATAATATCCCTTACCTCGAAAGATCAAGACTTCTAATTGTAATACCTATAGTCTTCAAGGAACTCAGCACCGCCTAGCAATACTCAAAGTATACTCAAAATACTCACAAGAATACGCCAAAAATATCGAGAGAGAAATAGAGAAAACTTCAGCTTCTACGGTGTGATTTTCAATTCTAACCTAAGACCCTATTTATAGAAAATCGCTAGAACACCAAAGCAGTAAAATTTAATATAATATTAATATAATTATACAAATTTTCCTTAGCCCACCTTTTGGTCAAAAACACCAGCCACATGTGTTAAATGAGGTTCACAAACTCACCAAAAACGTTTTTCTCAAAATAATTAATTAAAACTCCCAAAATCAATTATTTTAACTTCTAACTTCAATAATTCATAATAAATAGCCCTTTCATCAGAAAATTCGAATCTCATGAGTTTTTATAGGAAATTCAATTCTCTACAACTTTGCAGAAGAAAGTTTTTCCAAATTCCAAACAAAAATCAACCGAAATCCACAAACGGACGATTTTACAAAAGTATAATCAAATTTCTACAAATAATTGTGTCCACCAACACACAAAACATGTGTTAAACATTTAATGCCACAAAAATACTCTTCCTCCTCATATACTCATATATCCCACATTCATTGTAAAAATATCACCGCTAATATATTATTAAAATAATATATTTAAATGAATTATTTTATCGTAAAAAGATAAAATATTAATTTTCAACAATTGTCATTTTAAAAATTTTCTCCATCTATATCCACATAAAATCAATATTTTCCTCATCATATAAATCAATAATTAATTATTCACAAATAATATTACGTAATCACAATATCGACAACCGTGCGCCCTCAGAAAGAGGGGCTTTCCAATAAGAATTTCTTCATCGGCGCCGCAATTAGATGACCAAACCTCTCCTTAGACAAAACTTTCTAGACATTGCCAATAATGTTATCTAATAATATTATTTAGATAATATGAATTATTGCTTCGATAATGAAAGATAATTGTGTAATGACAATTATCAAACAACAAAGAATATAAAATATCAACGCAAAGAATTATTAACTCAATAAAATATCGAATAAAGAATTATCGTAACCATTATTGAGTAGTGCCTTCACGTAAGAATCAATAATTGGTGCAATACCGCAGCACCGCTTGTCAACAACGCCAGACAGTGTGTTTTTACCACCGGTATTCCAACAAAGATAATCTAAGCAATAACTACGCCAAGTATTTAAAAACAACTTATATTTGTCGCTTTCTTCATCCAATCGCTTTTCACATGGGGTCTTACATACACGGTCAAGCGCTGTCAGCATTTAATATTCCCCGACAATATTTAATATTCCACGACCAAACGAATATTCCCTACAATGATGAATATTTTATAACCACTGCTTATTTTGAAATATTTATGATTTAACCCTTAACTATCCACATTAATCAAATCAACCCTTACTATTTCAAAATAAAGGAAATTCCTTTTATTTAAAAATTTTGGGTCTTACAACCTCTCCTCCTTATGAAATTTCGTCCTCGAAATTGACGACGTATTCGGTGTGTTTTGAAAGGTGAGGATACCTCGCTTTCATTTTCGCTTTCCAATTCCCGTGTCATTTCCTCTATAACATGATTCCTCCACAAAACTTTAACTTGTGGTATAACCTTTCATGCGTAGGACATGCTCCTTCCTATCCAAAATCTTGACAATACCTCCTCATACGCTAAGTCTTCTACTATCTCGTCCTGCTTCTAACTCAATAACGTGGTTCGGGTCTTTCACATATTTACGGTATGATATATGAAACACATTATGAACACGAGACATACTTTGAGGTAACGCAAGTCTATAGGCTACATTTCCTACTCGGTCAAGAATTTGAAATGGACCGATAAATCGTGGATCGAGCTTTCCTCTCTTCCCAAATCTTGAACTCCTTCCACGGAGCAACTCGCAACAATACATGATCCCCTACATTAAATTCCACGCCCTTTCGATGAAGATTCGCATAACTCTTTTGTCGATCTTGTGTCGCTTGTATACGTTGTTGTCTAATCATTAGTTATACGTATTAACTCGGTCCCAACAATGTTGCTTCACCCACCTCATCCCAACATATCGAGAATCTACATTTTTGTCCATATAATGCTTCGAATGGAACCATGCCTATATTTGTTTAATAACTATTGTTATATGAGAATTCCACCAATGGCAAGTACTTATCCCAACTTCCTTTGAAATCTAGGACACGAGTTTTAATATATCTTCAAGAGTTTGAGTAGTCCTTTCTCGATTGCCCATCCGTTTGAGGATGGTATGCCAAACCAAATCAGAATTGTGTCCATAGCTTTTCTACAAACTAACCCAAAATCATGAAGTGAATCTTGGGTCACGATCTAAAACTATGGATACCGGCATGCCACGCAATCTCACAATCTCATTTACGCATATACGAGAAAGACGCTTCAAGGAATAAGTCTCTCAGATTCGGTAAGAAATGAGCGGACTTGGTTAATCTATCAACAATAACCCAAATAGCATTGATGCCTTGAGAAACCGCAGAAGATTAGTAATGAAATTCGTGGTAATGTGTTCCCACTTCCATTTCAAAATCTCAAGTGGTTGCAACGGACCCTTAGGTACAAGATGCTCGCCTTTACACGCTGGTAAGTTAAACACATCGAGATAAACTACGCGATCTCTCTCCTCATATTGCTCCACCAAAATGTATGTTGAAGATCATAATACATTTTGGTACTCCGAGATGGATTGCAAACAATGTTTTGTGTGCCTCCATCATGATTCTATGCTTCAAATCAAAATCATTAGGAATGCAAAGTCTGGAGTCGACTCAAGTATTCCTTCTTCATCAATTCTCGCCCCTAATAGCTCCTTCTTCAGTACTTTCTTTCATACGCGATCACCTCCCCATTCGGTGGCTCGAGCAACCTTAACTTTTTCTATTAAAGTTGGCTCTACGCGATACTTGACATCATCGCACTCGTTCCGCGATATGATCTTCTACTCAACGCTGTACCACCACGCTCGCTTTTCCAAGATGGTATGGTTAGAATATGTACCAAATGAGTCCTCTTCGAGTTCTTGGAAAATCTTCTCGCATTCCTCGCTCCATACGAATTTTGTATTTTTTTTGAGTCGCACTAAGTTAATCGAATAGCGATTCGAGAATATCCTTCAACGAATCTCCGATAATAACCAACTAAGCTTCTGTAAAGCTACGTATTTCGATTCTCGACTTAGGTTGCTTCTCAATCGTGACTCATATCCCAATCTTGATAAAGACGTCACAATGACACCTATCGCTTTACTATCGCATATCGAATACGACGCCCCTACAGAGAGTTCGGCTTAGTGAATTCCACAAAGGAAGTCACAAGATAAAGGCTCAGTACCAAATTTATAGTTGAATTTTTAACTCCCGAAGTTCAATAGAGCCATTCGATATGAGATTTTAGAAATGAGTTTTGTACTGGGTTCAAAGTCGATACAAAATTTAATATCGTGCTTTGGGAGTAAGCCAAGAAATTCTTCGTAAAATACGTCGTGAAAAATCAATAACAACAGAATATTATTCAAATCGACGTGTTTTTTATTCAAATCCATAATATGGACTAAGAAAATTTGACATCCGTAATAAACGAATGACTTCATGGCTTGATATGAAAATGTTTGACTACAATGGTTTGATTGCTTGAATTGAATAACAAAGTTGCTTAGAATATGAAAACTAACAACCTTACAAAAGCAATCAATTTTGGCATGATGAGTAGTTAACCTTAAAATCACATCAAAAACAAATATTTCTATAGAAATAAGGTTAACAGTGTAATGTGATAAAGTGCCAACTGAATCAAACAAGATTTCTAAACAACGATGTAATGAAAGTTTCTCCTAACTGATTCTCCATAAATAGGTCAAAGTCTAATTTCTCCGTAGTCAAGTTCAAACGCTGAAGCGCAAAGAAAAGAGAGAAAAAGAATGGGTAGAACCGATATCTAGTAAGGTATATACTTCAGCAGAATTTATAATTGACTAACCCGCTATAACTTCGTCGTTCTCAGATTTTGACCGGCCACGACAAACGCTTCTTCCCAAATCGCTGACTTTGACTTTTCGGGGACGATCTTTTGAGTCACCGTCCCTCATTGAACTAGGTTTCGCTACCGCATAATCTCGAAAGCGATATGTCCTTCCTTTCCACAACTATAGCATACCTTGAATCTGTTGTGGCGCTTGACCGATATGTCCCTCTTTTCCGCATTTGTAGCATATACGACCGGTGGTCGCTTCTCCTCCCTTAAAACTAGTTACTACCGGGCGCCGACGCGTCTTCACATGGTCGTTGTTGAATCTCCTTTTTTAAAATCTCCTCCCGACTCGCTTCTTCTATTTTCATGGCCACGACACCACCGTAGTGGTTACCGCCTTTGTCCATATTCTTCTTTCTCCGCCGGTTATCGTTATTCCGATGATCGCTATCTTTTGTGATGATCCTCGTTATGGTCCCTGGTTGACGTATCGTTATCTCGCTTCTAACAATCGAGCCCTCGCTGACAACATCCGAATAGAGAGAAATTTATGAGAAATGAGATATCGACGATGTCGGGTTTCAAACCTCTCGTAAACATCCGCCATATCGCTCCTCATTCTCCACCAAATGAGGTGAAACTCGATAACTCCGCGAACTTCGCCTCGTCTTTGGGACACCGCCATGTTATTCTCGCTTAGTCTAATAAACTCCACTTCCTTCATATGACGAATACTTTCGTGGAAGTACTTGTCATTGAACTGCTTCAAACGCCTCCCACGATACGCCGAAAGCAAATTGGATGGGTACGCTTCACGATTCCCACCAATGTCTGCCGCCACTTTAACATATAAAGGTGGCGAATGGAACTTTCTGTTCCTCCGCATCCCAAGACATCGAATATCTTAGTAATTTGTTTGACCCACGCCTCCGCTTTTTAATCGGATCCGGCTTTTCCCAGCACTCGTGTGGTCCCAACTCTTTGAACTGCTTGGGTCGTGACCACTCGTGAATTGCTATCATTTCCTCCCGTATTTTGAACACGAGTCTCCTCGTCTCGATTTTGCATGAATCGCAAAAAGCTTCTAAACATCCCCTCGCTTCATCATCTCGCTCGGTGGTGTTGTTCACAGAGGAACATTGCCACTGTTGCACGCTCTCCTCGCTGGTGAGTAGACAGCATCTCCACTCGGCCTCATTTACTCCATCATTAATATTCTCACGACATTCTCAAATCACCGCCATAAAATAAGGGTTAATTAAGGAAATCAATATATCACATAATATCCCTATATATCGACTAACTAACAAATAAGCTTAGGTAGGACACACTAAAGGAAGGATTTACTCTGCTCCCTCCTAGTTCTATTCCCCGATCTCCGCCAGAGATCATATCCTAAGCTCGATATTAACCGCGACGCCCCAAAATAGGTATACACAACACCCATTCTCGAGTCGCCAAATACATGGTACGTAAAAACAACTACAACTTTATTATTACAACAAGAAAAATCGTGAGTTTGAATACAAATATTATTTTCTGACAATATCTATACTCAAATAAATCCTCATCACATTATTGATTCATTATTTTACAAAAATAGTGAGGACTACTAAACAACTCTCTCTAGAATCTTCATTCCATACCCCGACTAAGACTCGCTACATTCTCGCCTCCCGAGAAGAAAAAATGGAACAACAAGGAAAAGGGTGAGCTCAACTAGCCCAAGAAGAATATTATGACTAAGATAATATACAACAAATTATCGTTAGTCTTCAACAGGAAAAATCGATAGAATACAATGACAACAAGTTTCGATCAATATTCGCAATGAAATAATAATTCATAAAAGAGTTACGTAGAGAATGAAATCTACTATAATCTATGAATTTAATGTCCATCATCAATATTTTATCCTCAGAACATCAATCAATATACATCTCGAATCAAATATTCATCTTTATCTGCTACAGCCAAAGATATTCATCAATCGGTCATGTTCATCTCAACACTGCTCATCTTTGCACTAAAGGCCAAAGATATTCATCACCGGTCATGTTCATTTAAACACTGCTCATCTTTGCACTACTGTGCCAAAGATATTCTTTAGAAATCATTCATCTTCGCACTTCACTGTGCCAAAGATATTCAATAATATCATCATTTAAGACCGAGGATGATGAAAAATATTTTAAAGAAACGAATCCAAAGTGAAACAAAATGACAAGGATTAAGGATTAAGGATTCGTACTTGGTTTTATCCATCCACCAAAAATACCTCAAAAATAATCATAGTGGTGTAAAATTCAAGAATGATCAAAACATGGATACAATCAGAAGTTAGTATCCGCATTAGATGTTTTAGACGAAAAGAAGAAATTTTATTTTTCTATGAATAAGATCAGTATCGTGAATAGTCTCAGATACGTGAATAAAGGCCTTGATACGTGAATAAGTAACTCACACCAAAAGATAGAAATTCCACAAAACATCTTCACGCTTCATGAATAATACTTTCGTGAATAAGAACTCGTGAATAAGAACTCGCTTAATAAGAACTCGTGAATAAGAACTCATGAATAAGAACTCATGAATAAGAACCCATGAATAAGTAACCCCCGACATGAAAAAGTTCCAAATTTGATAAAACTTCAGATCAACATTTCAAAGATAATGATATCAAGAAATAATATCATTACAAAAAAAATAATATCCCTTACCTCGAAAGATCAAGATTTCAAATTTGAATAACGTGTATAAGGTCAAGGAACTTGCACCGCCCTAGCAATACTCAAAGTATACTCAAAATACTCACAAGAATACGCTCAAAATATCGAGAGAGAAATAGAGAAAAACTTCAGCTTCGGTGTGATTTTCAATTCTAACCTAAGCACCCTATTTATAGAAAATGCTAGAACACCAAAGCGTAAAAATTTAATATAATATTAATATAATTATACAAATTTTCCTTAGCCCACCTTTTGGTCAAAAACACCAGCCACACATGTTAAATGAGGTTCACAAACTCACCAAAAACGTTTTTCTCAAAATAATTAATTAAAACTCCCAAAATCAATTATTTTAACTTCGAACTTCAATAATTCATAATAAATAGCCCTTTCATCAGAAAATTCGAATCTCGCGAGTTTTTATAGGAAATTCAATTCTCTACAACTTTGCAGAAGAAAGTTTTTCCAAATTCCAAACAAAAATCGACCGAAATCCATAAACAGACGATTTTACAGGCTATAATCAAATTTCGGTCAATAATTGTGTCCACCAACACACAAAACATGTGTTAAACATTTAATGCCACAAAAATACTCTTCCTCCTCATATACTCATATATCCCACATTCATTGTAAAAATATCACCGTTAATATATTATTAAAATAATATATTTAAATGAATTATTTTATCGTAAAAAGATAAAATATTAATTTTCAACAATTGTCATTTTAAAAATTTTCCATCTATATCCACATAAAATCAATATTTTCCTCATCATATAAATCAATAATTAATTATTCATAAATAATATTACGTAATCACAATATTGACAACCAGCGCGCCTCAGAGCAGGGCTTTCCAATAAGAATTTCTTCATCATGCCGCATAAATTAGATGACCAAACCTCTCCTTGATGTAACTTTCTAGACATTGCCAATAATGTTATCTAATAATATTATTTAGATAATATGAATTATTGCTTCGATAATGAAAGATACCGTAGAATGACAATTATCAAAACAAAGAATATAAAATATCAACGCAGCAGAATTATTAACTCAATAAAATATCGAATAAGAATTATCGTAACCATTATTGAGTAAAGCCTTTCTTACGTAAGAATCAATAATTGGTGCAATACCGCAGCTACTTGCTCAACAACGCGTATTAATGTGTTTTAACCAACGGGTATTCCAACAAGATAATCTTAAATAACTACGCCACGTTATTTAAAAAAACAACTTATATTTGTCGCTTTCTTCATCCAATCGCTTTCACATGGGCTCCACACATGGTCGCGCTACATCGCATTTAATATTCCCCGACAATACGAATATTCCACGACCAAAACGAATATTCCCCGACAACAATGAATATTTTATAACCACTTGCTTATTTTGAAATATTTGCGTATTTAACCCTTAACTATCCACATTAATCAAATCAACCTTTACTATTTCAAAATAAAGGAAATTCCTTTTATTTAAAAATTTTCTGGTCTTACAACAATGATATAAGAATTCAATAAAACAAGTTCAAGAATTAATTTATCTAGAACCAATAACGTCCAAACTCACGACACGAATCACGCTTTAGAGAGTAAAATTCAAGAATCTTGAGAAGAATATTTCCATGAAAGGATATTGGATGAAGTGCAAATATCAAGGATATTCCACTAATTTCATGGAGTATAAAGTCAAAGTTTTAACCAACCGGGTATAATAAAGAATGGAATAACAAAAGAAATCACCACGTATGCGATGATAGATCAGACAGCAAAGTTTATTCCAACAGAATAATAAATAACGGAACCAGTCCGTACAAAATGCACAAACAGGATATTCCAACGAATAATAAAGAATGGAACCAGTCCGCGTAAAATGCATGCATGTGATATTCCAAATGTAATAATAAAGAATAGAACCGTGTCCCAGAAAAACACATGCATGTGATGTTCCAATGTAATAATAATAAAGATTTTAAACCAGTCCGGTGTAAACACACAGACATGTGATGTTCCAATGAATAATAGAAAAATGTCACCAAGTATAGGGTAAACCACGATATACTGAGTTATTCCAATGTAATAATAAGCAATGGAATAACAACGAGTTCTCTTCGTGAATAAGAAGAATAACACCCTTACTTTTGGTAGGAGATTGAATACTCTAAAGAAGTGTAGTAACAAAATACTCTTCTTCTTTCTCTCTTATTCTCTCTATTTTCTCTCTCTATAGCTTGAATGAATGAATTGAAAAATAATGAAGCACTAGGCCTCTATTTATAGAAGATTTCTAGCTTAAAGACCGCCATGTGAAAAGGCGCAGTGACTTGACGATTGGTGATGTGAAAAGAAAAGTGGTTTGGCGCTGTAATGTGAAACGACAAGTGGTTCGACGCTGTTATGTGAAACGACAAGTGGTTCGACGCCTTTGGTAAAGGTAATTACTATTGACGAAGGTAATTACTATTCACAAAGGTAATTCTCTTATTGACGAAGAGACTTTTAGATGATGACATATACGGCCCCCCATAAAATAATCAAACTTACCATTAAATGTGACGCCCCCAAAATAGGTATACACAACACCCATTCTCGAGTCGCCAAATACATGGTACAAGAAGAAAAACTACAACTTCAATAATACAAATGTCGTGTGAAATACGACAATATATATAATGAGTTTAAATATAATATTGTCTTCTGATAATATCCACACGCAAATAAATCCCCATCATAATTATTGATACATTATTTTACAAAAATGGTGAGGACTACTAAACAACTCTCTCTAGAACCTTCATTCCATACCCCGACTAAGTACTCGCTACATTCTCGCCTCCCGAGAAGAAAATGGAACAACAAGGAAAAGGGTGAGCTCAACTAGCCCAAAAAGAATACTATGACTAAGATAATATACAACAAATTATCGTTAGTCTCCAACAGGAAAAATCGATAGAATACAATGAATGACAAGTTTCGGATCAATATTCGCGTGAAATAATAATTCATAGAAGAGTTATGTAGAGAATGAAATCTACTATAATCTATGAATTTAACGGTCCATCATCAATATTTTATCCTGTAACATCAATCAATATTCATCTCAAATCAAATATTCATCTTTGCACTACTGGTGCCAAAGATATTCATCAATCGGTCATGTTCATCTCAACACTGCTCATCTTTGCACTAAAGGCCAAAGATATTCTTCAAAATCATTCATCTTTTGCACTACAGCCAAAGATATTCAATAATATCATCATTTAAGATCGAGGATGATGAAAAATATTTTTAAAGAACGAATCCAAAGAAACAAAATGACAAGGATTAAGGATTAAGGATTCGTACTTTGTTTTATCCATGTCCAACAATACCTCAAAAATAATCATAAGGTGTAAAATTCAAGAATGATCAAAACATGGATACAATCAAAGCTAGTATCTAGAATAGATATTTTGGACGAAAAGAAGAAATTTTATTTTTCTATGAATAGTCTTGATCGTGAATAGTCAGAGTATCGTGAATAAAGTCTTATATCGTGAATAAGAATCTCAGACACCAAAAGATAGAAATTCCACAAAAAACATCTTCACGCTTCATGAATAGTAAGACTTTTGAATAAGAATCGTGAATAAGAAACTCATGAATAAGAACTCGTGAATAAGAACTCATGAATAAGTAACCCGAGCACATGAAAAAGTTCCAAATTTGATAAAACTTCAGATCAACATTTCAAAGATAATGATATTGAAGAAATAATATCATTACGAAAAAAAATATCCCTTACCTCAAAGAATCGAAGATTTCTGGAATGAAAGGATGTAAGTGATCTTTGAATGAAACTTATCTTTGAATAAAGACTCTCAAAATATCTAAATACTCACAAAATACGCTCAATAATATAGAGAGAGAAGAGAAAAGCTATGTTTACGGTGTGATTTTCAATTCTAACTTAGTCCTCTATTTATAGGAAAATGTTAGCCGTACCAAGCAGACTTGACACGCTACTTTTGATGGCTTTACTCGCTACTATTGCCACCCACCACATTTGAAATAAAATTCAAAGACATTTCTTCACCAACCACAAGTGGGGCCCACTCAATTCTAGAATTTTCCACCAAAATCAATTATAAACCTAATTTCCGAATCACCACCTCTTAAAATTCATAACAAATCATTCGTTCATTTTAATTCGTTCAAAATTTGTGGACATATACTCAACTTATGTATGTATAACATATCCAAAAATTACAACGATCCAACGGTTTGATTAAAATTATAACTCACGCAATATATCGTAAAAATAATTTCCTTGATTTTTAATACCTCCATTCCAACAAAATTCTTGATAAAACACCTCAACATTAAATCATTCAATTATAACCACATAAAATAAATAAATCCGTCATTTATATCCACATCAAATAAATATTTTCTTATCATATAAATCAATAATTAATTATTCACAAATAATATTACGTAATCACAATTATGATAACCAGTAGTTCCCGTGAAAGAGGGGCTTTTCGATAAGGATTTCTTCTTCTTCTTGGCCGCAATTAGGTGACCAAACCTCTCCTCGATGTAACTTTCTAGACATTGCCAATAATGCTATCTAATAATATTATTTAAATAATATGAATTATTGATCCGATAATGGAGATAATGTGCAAATGACAATTATTGAACAACAATAATATAAAATATCAACGCAAAGAATTATTGAATCAATAAAATAAAATATTGAATAAGAATTCACTGTGAAAATTATTGAAAAGTGCCTTCACGTAAGGATCAATAATTCAACAATACTCGCGCAATACCGCGTGCTTCATTGCAAGAACCACGCCAGACATCGTATTTTAACCACCGGTATTCCAACAATCTTAACTTAGAATAACTACGCCAAGTTATTTTTAAACAACTTATATTTGTCGCTTTCCTCATCCAATCGCTTTCACATGGGGCCCACATATTATCGGTCATTACTTCAGCATCAATATGCATTTATATTCCACGACCAAACGAATATTCCCCGATAAAAATGAATATTTTATAACCACTTGCTTATTTTGAAATATTTATGTATTTTACCCCTAACTATCCACATTAATCAAATCAACCCTTACTATTTCAAAATAATAAATAGAAAATTAAATTTCATTAATAATAAGTTGGGGTCTTACAACCTCCCTCCTTATGAAATTTCGTCCTCGAAATTGACGTACGACTGGTGTTTCAAAAAGATGAGGATACCTCGCTTTCATTTTCGCTTCCAATTCCCTGTGTCATTTCCTCTATAGCATGATTCCTCCACAAAACTTTAACTTGTGGTATGACCTTTCAAGGCAGTAGGGACATGCTCCTTCCTATCCAAAATCTTGACAGTACCTCCTCATACGTTAGGTCTTCTACTATCTCGTCCTAACTTTCTAACTCTATATTCTGAATCATGAGATATGTGAAACACATTGTGAACACGAGACATACTTGGAGGTAACGTAAGTCTATATAGCTACATTTCCTACTCTCGGTCAAGAATTTGAAATGGACCAATAAATCGTGGATTGAGCTTTCTCTCTTCCCAAATCTTGTAACTCCCTTCCATGGAGCAACTCGTAATAATACATGATCCCCACACTAAATTCCACGCCCTTTCGATGAAGATCCGCATAACTCTTTTGTCGATCTTGTCTGCGCTTTGTATACGTTGTCGAATCATTTGGATCTTTTCGGTGAGTCATATACGTCTTAACTTTCGGTCCCAACAATGTTGCTTCACCCACCTCATCCCAACATATCGAGAATCGACATTTTTTAGTCCATATAATGCTTCAAATGGAACCACACCTATATTTGTTTAATAACTATTGTTGTAGGAGAATTCCACCAATGGTAAATACTTATCCCAACTTCCTTTGAAATCTAGGACACGAGTTTTAATAAATCTTCAAGAGTTTGAATAGTCCTCTCTCGATTGTCCATCCGTTTGGGGATGGTATGCCAAACTAAATCGCAAATTCGTGCCCATAGCTTTTTTGCAAGCTAACCCAAAATCTTGAAGTGAATCTTGGGTCACGATCCAAAACTATGGATACAGTATGCCATGCAACCTCACAATCTCATTTACGTATATACTAAGAAGACGTTCGAGAATAAGTCTCCGTGACGGCAAAAGAAATGAGCGCGGACTTGGTTAATCTATCAACAATAACCCAAATAGCATTGATGCCTTGAGAAACCGTAGGAAGACCCGTAACGAAATCCATGGTAATGTGTTCCCACTTCCATTCCTAATCTCAAGTGGTTCAAATCTAACCCTTAGGTACTAGATGCTCCGCTTTTACACGTTGACAAGTTAAACACATTGAGATAAACTTTGCAATCTCTCTCTTCATATTGTTCCACCAAAATGTATGTCAAGATCACGATACATTTTAGTACTTCCGTGATGGATTGCAAATGGTGTATTGTGTGCCTCCATCATAATCTTGTACTTCAAATCGTAGTCGTTAGAACACAAAGTCTAGAGTGGACTCGAAGTATTCCTTCTTCATCAATTCTCGCTTAGGAATAGCTCCTTCTTGTACTTTCTTCTTCATACGCATCGCCTCGGGCCTGCCGGCTTGAGCAACCTTAACTTTTTCTATTAAAGTTGGCTCTATGTGTATACTTGACATCATCGCACTCGTTCCTCGCATATGATCTTTTACTCAACGCGTCACCTACCACGCTCGCTTTCCGGGATGGTATTGAATAGTGTGGTCGTAGTCTTTCAATAGTTCGAGCCAACGTCATTTGTCGCGACGTTGAGTTCTTTTTGAGTGAAGAAATATTTAAGGCTTTTATGGTCCGAATATATCTCCACTTTCTCCCCATATAGATAGTGCCTCCATATCTTTAAGCAATGAAACGATCGGGCCGCTAACTCTAGATCATGAGTAGGATAATTCCTCTCATACTCTTTAAGTTGTCATGAGGCATAAAGGCTATGACTTTCCCACGTTGCATGAGAACACATCCTAACCCTTTGCTCAAGCATCATTTGTAGATAACAAATCCATCCGAACCAGATGGTATTGTTAGAACAGTCTTAAAAATAAGTCTCCTCTTAAGCTCTTGGAAACTTTTCTCGCATTCTTCGCTCCCAAGCGAATTTTGTATCCTTCCGAGTTAATGAAGTTAATGGAGTAGCGATTCGAGAAAACCCTTCCACGAATCTCCGATAATAACCAAATAAGCCCAAAAAGCTACGTCTTGATCACCGACTTCGGTTGCTCCCAACTTTGTATTGCTTCAATCTTCACGGATCAACGGATACTCCATGTTTCGACACCACGTGCCCAAAGAATGCTACTTCCTCGAGCCGAACTCGCATTTCTTCAATTTGGCATATAGTTTGTTTTCACGAAGCCTTTGGAGTACCGAATTTCAAAATGGTGTTCATGATCTTCACGACTTTTGGAATATATAAGGATGTCATCAATAAAGACAACAACAAACCGATCCAAATATTCCTTGAATACTTTCGGTTCATCATATCCATGAAAGTCATAGGAGCATTAGTTAGTCCGAAAGACATGACTAAGAATTCATAATGCCCATACCGGGATTCTCGAAGGCGCCTTTGAATATCCTCGATTCTAATCTTCAAATGATGATATCCGAATCGAAGATCGATTTTTGAAAAAATTGTGCTCCTCAGAATCGGTCAAACAAGTCATCAATACGAGGTAGATGATACCTATTCTTGATGGTGACATGGTTCAATTCCAGATAGTCAATACAAAGTCCCATACTCGTCTTTCTTCTTTACAAATATAAAACAGAGCACCCCAAGGAGATGTCTTAGATCGAATGAAACCGATGTCCAACAATTCCTCAGTAGTTGGACCTTTAACTCCTGAAGTTCAATAGGAGCCATTCGATATGGGGTTTTAGAAATGGGCTTTGTACCAGTTCAAGATCAATAAAGAATTCAACTTCACTTTCCGGGGTAGGCGGGAAGTTCTTCAGAAATACGTCGGAAAGTCAATAACAACAGGAATATTATTCAAATTTGACGTGTCTTTATTCAAATCCATAACATGGGATAAGAAAGCTTGACATCCGTTTTTCAATAAACGAATAGCTTTATGATTAGATATGACAATGATTGATTTTAATGGTTTAGTTGTTGAATCCGTCATAACAGTCAAGTTAGGAATATGAAAACTAACAACCTTACGAAAACAATCAATTTTGGCATGATGAGTAGTTAACCAATCAATCCCTAAAATCACATCAAAAGCAAGTATCTTTAAAGAGATAAGGTCAACAGTAAAGTAATGGTGCCAACTTGAATCAAACAAGATTTATAAACGATGGATGTGATGAAAGTTTCTCCTAACGGAGTTTCCACAGATAGGTCAAAGTCTAATTTCTCCTGAGTCAAGTTTAAACGTTGAGCACACGCAGCAGAGAGATAAATGAATGGGTAGCACCCCAGGTGTCAAGTAAGGTATAAACTTCGTAAGAATTTATAAATAGCTTACCCGTGATCACCTCGTTTGGGTTCCTCGCATTATGACCAAATCACAACAAACGCTTCTTCCGGAATTGTTGATTGACTTTTAAGGATGATTTTTGAGTCACCGCCTCATTGAACTAGGTTTCACTATCAAATCTGAATTTCGAAGCGATATGTCCTTCCTTTCCACAATTATAGCATACCTTGAATAGGTTGTGGGCGCTTTGACCGATATGTCCCTCTTTTCGCATTTATAGCATATAATGGTGGTCGTTTCTCCTCCCTTAGAACCGATTCTTTACGCCAACTTCGTCGTCTTCACATAGTCGTTGTTAAATCTCCTCTTTTTAAAATCTCCTCCCGACTCGCTTCTTCATTTTCACGACCATGATTACCACCCGAGTGGTTACCATTTCGTCCCGTCTCATTTCTTTTCTCTCGCAGTTTATCATTATTCTGCTGACTTATCTCTGCATGCGATCCTCGGTTATGGTCCTCGATTGACCGTACTCGTTATCTCGCTTCTAATAATTGAGCCTGTTTACAACATTTGAATAAAGAGAAAGTTTATGAGAAATGAGATCTCGACGTATCTGGGTTTCAAACCTCTAAGAAACATCCGCGTATCGCTCCTCATTCTCCACCAAATGAGGTGCAAACACGGATAACTCGCAAACTTTGCCTCGTCTTCGAGACACCGCCATGTTGTTTTGCTCTAATCATGAACTCCACTTCCTTCATACGATGAACACTTTCGTGAAAGTATTTGTCATTAAATAGTCTCTCAAACGTCTCCCAAGACATGCATCGAGAGTGCGGTTGGATGGAGTACGCTTCACTGACTCTCCACCATGAGTCTGCCTCGCCACTTTAACATAAAGGTGGCGAATGGAACCTTCTGTTCTCCGTACATCCCAAGACATCGAATATCTTGGTAATTTGCTTGACCCATGTTTCCGCCGCGATCGGATCGGCTTTCCCTTAAATTCTCGTGGTCCCAACTCTTTGAATCGCTTGCAATTGTGACAACCCGTGAATCGCTATCATTTCCTCCTCAGATTTTGAACACGAGTCTCCTCGTCTGATTTTTGCATGAATCGCAAAAACTTCTAAACATCCCTCATTCATCATCTGCATTGGGTTGGTGTTGTTCACAGAGGTACATTGTCACTGTTGCACGTTCTCCTCGTTGGTAAAGATCTGAGCATCTCCACTTGGCCTCATTTACTCCAATCATTAATATTCTCATTCGACATTCTCAAATCTTTGCCATAAAACAAGGGTTAATTAAGGAAATCAATATATCACATAATATCCCTATATATTGACCAACTAACAAATAAGCTTAGGTAGGACACACTAGCGAAGGATTTACTCGCCTCTCCCTCCTAGTTCTATTCCCCGATCTCCGCCAGAGATCATATCCTAAGCTCGATATAACCGTGACGCCCCAAAATAGGTATACACAACACCCATTCTGAGTCGCCAAATACATGGTACAAGAAAGCAAAACTACAACTTCAATAATACAAATGTCATGTGAAATACGATAATATATATCTTGTGAGTTTAAATATAATATTGTCTTCTAGACAATATCCACACGCAAATAAATCCCCATCATAATTATTGATACATTATTTTACAAATATGGTGAGGACTACTAAACAACTCTCTCTCTAACCTTCATTCCATACCCCACTAAGACTGCTACATTCTCGCCTCCCTGAGAAGAAAATGGAACAACAAGGAAAAGGGTGAGCTCAACTAGCCCAAGAAAGAATACTATGACTAAGATAATATACAACAAATTATCTTTAGTCTCCAACAGGAAAAATCTGATAGAATACAATGAACAACAAGTTTCGGATCAATATTCATAAATGAAATAATAATTCATAGAAGAGTTACGTAGAGAATGAAATCTACTATAATCTATGAATTTAACAAATCCATCATCAATATTTTATCCCTCAGTAACATCAATCAATATTCATCTCAAATCAAATATTCATCTTTGCACTACGTGCCAAAGATATTCATCAATCGGTCATGTTCATCTCAACACTGCTCATCTTTGCACTAAAGGCCAAAGATATTCTTCAAATCATTCATCTCTGACTACAAAGCCAAAGATATTCAATAATATCATCATTTAAGACCGAGGATGATGAAAATATTTTTAAAGAACGAATCCAAAGGAAACAAAATGATGAGGATTAAGGATTAAGGATTCGTGACTTTGTTTTATCCACGTCCAACAATACCTCAAAAATAATCATAGTGGTGTAAAATTCAAGAATGATCAAAACATGGATACAATCAAAGCTAGTATCCGGAATAGATATTTTGACTTAAAAGAAGAAATTTTATTTTTCTATTGAATAGTCAGAGTATCGTGAATAGTCTTAGTATCACGTGAATAAAGTCAGATATCGTGAATAAGAATCTCACACCAAAAAGATAGAAATTCCACAAAAAACATCTTCACGCTTCATTTAATAAAGACTTCGTGACTAGTAACTCGTGAATAAGTAACTCATGAATAATAAACTCGTGAATAAGAACTCATGAATAGTAACCCCGATATATGAAAAAGTTCCAAATTTGATAAAAACTTGGATCAACATTTCAAAGATAATGATATTGAAGAAATAATATCATTCTGAAAAAAATAATATCCCTTACCTCAAAGAATCAAGATTTTGAATGAAAGGTCGGAAGTGATCTTTGAATGAAACTTATCTTGACAATGAACTCTCAAAATATCTAAATACTCACAAAATACGCTCAATAATATAGAGAGAGAAAGAGAAAAGCTTATGTTTCTAATGTGATTTTCAATTCTAACTTAGTCCTCTATTTATAGGAAAATGTTAAATTTAGATCAAGCAGACTTGACTCAAGCACGATGGCTTTACTCGCTACTATTGCCACCCACCACATTTGAAATAAAATTCAAAGACATTTCTTCACCAACCACAAGTGGGGCCCACTCAATTCTAGAATTTTCCACCAAAATCAATTATAAACCTAATTTCCAATCACCACCTCTTAAAATTCATAACAAATCATTCGCTCATTTTAATCGGTTCAAAAATTTGTGGACATATACTCAACTTATGTATGTATAACATATCCAAAATTACAACGATCCAACTATTCGGATTAAAAATTATAACTCACGCAATATATCGTAAAAATACTTGATTTGATTTTTAATACCTCCATTCCAACAAAATTACCGATAAAACACCTCAACATTAAATCATTCAATTATAACCACATAAAATAAATAAATCCAGTCATTTATATCCACATCAAATAAATATTTTCTTATCATATAAATTAATAATTAATTATTCACAAATAATATTACAGAATCACAATTATGACAACCAGCCGCTTCTTCAAGAAAGAGGGGCTTTCCGATAAGGATTTCTCCTTCTTGGCCGCAATTAGGTAGACCAAACCTCTCCTCGAGCGTAACTTTCTGACATCGCCAATAATGCTATCTAATAATATTATTTAAATAATATGAATTATTGATCCGATAATGGAGATAATGCGCAAATGACAATTATTGAACAACAATAATATAAAATATCAACGCAGCAATTATTGAATCAATAAAATAAAATATTGAATAATAGAATTTTGTGAAAATTATCGAAGAAATACTTCACGTAAGGATCAATAATTCAACAATATCTTTGCGCAATACCGCCATCTTCTTCGTTGTGCAACCACGCGTATTCATCGTATTTTAACCAATTTGATTCCAATGATCTTAACGCTAACAACTACTGTTATTTTTTTAAACAACTTATATTTATCGTTTTCCTCATCCAATCGCTTTTCCAGTTATGGGGCCCATACACATCGCTACCGTCATTATGAATATTCCCCGACAATGATTTAATATTCCACGACCAAACGAATATTCCCTAACAAAAATGAATATTTTATAACCACTTTGCTTATTTTTTGAAATATTTGCGTATTTTACCCCCTAACTATCCACATTAATCAAATCAACCCTTACTATTTCAAAATAATAAATAGAAAATTAAATTTCATTAATAATAAGTTGAGGTTTACAACAAACGCCTCATAACAAATTTTTATATACATCGAGATTGAATAAATATTACCACAAATCATTTTATTTTTAATCAACACATATTTAATCTTTCAACAATTATTAATCATTTATAAACATCGTCTCAATTATTGATTTAATACTATAACATATTATAAAGATGATCTTTGTGATAATAATTGAATCAATAATATAAGAGATATGATCAAAGAATTATCAGTAGAATAATTGAAAGATAAATTGAGTGACTTCTCACGTAAAGATCAATAATCAATATCGTGTCTACTTATACAACTGGCGCCAGATTCTTTATGTCTTTTTACTACTAAGGGTAGTTCAACAGCTTTAACTAGTAATACCTTCCGCCGTTATTTTTATAGAAAGATAATTTTGTCGTTTTCTAACTACGACAATACTTTCGTTAATGTATTCCATTAATGATTGAAATGCATCGTATTTAATATTCCCCGAAGATAAAAGAATATTCTCCCACCAAACGAATATTTTATAACTTTCACTTTACTTTTGCAAAAATTTATAAATATTACCCACAACTATAACATTATATCAAATTTATTCCATAATATTCAAAAATAATATTTATAAAAATTCATCTTTTATTTATAAAAGTTGAGGTTAACTACATCACTGCGTGTCAAGATTCTATTAATTAATTAATTAACTTAAACTACTAAAAAATAAATTTTATACTAACTACTTCCATTTTATACACAACGACAACGTTATTAAATCGACCAAGGTAAGGTAAGGTAATTGAAAAGAATATAAATCTCGAGTGGAGTGACTCCTGTGGGTCAAAGATATCACCAAATTGAGTGTTTATGACTGACTACATTACATTACATATACTAAATTCAATCACAGGAAAATTTTAAATTAATAAAAGTTCAAAATTTTATGGAAGGAAGGCAATGGACCATCTCATCTCATCTCTGGTTCATCGTTGATGGCCATTCATCTCTCATCCCTTTAAATATAAAAAGTCAATTAAAATACTGAAAAAGGGACAAAACTCCAAAATGTAAACAAAATTATATTCTCTTTCCAAATAATATTAGTGCTGCACCAGTATCCAGGGCGGCGGCACTCGCATAACACTCCAATTATCAAAAGACCCAAAAAATATATATCAAAAGAAGAAAGTTTATTTTTTTAGAAATAAAAAATAAGGATATTAAAACTACACACCTTAATTTCACAATTTTAATATGTGAAATTAATTAAGTTATTTTTAATAAATGAGAAATCAACCATAAATTATGGACTACTATAATTTGCGCACCCTAAAATATTTATTTATTCTGTTTTTGTTGGTTTTTTTGGTAGGTTTCGATATTTGGTAAATAAAGGCAAAAAATGGGAAAGAGGTTGTGGACTGCAAGTCTGCAACTATTACTACTTGTCTCTCAGCCGGTTCAACTTTGGTGTTGGTGGGTCTACCATTCTTCTTCTCCAGATCATAAGTTTAATTTTTAAATTCAAGTCTTATTAATGGGTGGGTGCTCCTCTTTGATTTGTTGAAAATTTCATCACAGAAGTTGAACTTCCTTGATGGGTTTTGATCTTCAACTGATTTTATCGTGAAAGAATTTAGAGAGATAGATAGATAGGGAGTTAGAGAGAGAAAGATGGAGGACAAGTCTGAAGTTCTTGAAGCTGTGTTGAAGGAAACTGTGGATTTGGTAATGGATCTGAGAATTGTTTATTGCTCTTTGTTTGGATTAATTTTGGTTGTTTGTTTGTGTTTTTTGATGGATTTATACTATTTGTGCGTGCAGGAAAGCATACCCATTGAAGAAGTTTTTGAAAATCTGAGATGTAGCAAAGAGGGTCTCACCAGAGATGGTGCTCAAGAGAGGTTAACAATTTTCGGTCACAACAAGCTTGAGGAGAAAAAGGTGCCTATTTTTCTCCGGAACCATATTCTTCTTTCAAAGATTTTTCCCATTCTGGTCTTAAAAATACTTAATTCTCAACTTAATTGTAATTATTTGTGGGTTTTTAGCTTGATGCTAGCACCATTGTCTTTCCTTTTCTTGTCTTGCCTGTGTTTTTCCCGTCTTTTGTTTTATGTGCTTGTTTCATTCATTGTGAGATGTAACTCTGATTTTATAAACTTGTACCTAGAGTTTAAATCCGTGTTTATCTCTGTTTAAACTTTGTTTAAATGTTATACCTTGTATCTTCACATTTTCCTTTATTGTGACGTGTTTAGGAGAGCAAATTCTTGAAGTTTTTGGGGTTTATGTGGAACCCTCTGTCATGGGTTATGGAAGCTGCTGCAATCATGGCAATTGCCCTTGCCAACGGAGGCGTAAGATACACTCTTTTTGATTCATCTAGTTTTATCATTCAAATTTGGTCCTTTAAAATTCATCCAACCATATGTTCTTAACTACTTGCAGGGAAAGCCTCCTGATTGGCAAGATTTTGTGGGTATCATTACTTTGCTAGCCATTAACTCAACTATTAGTTTTATCGAGGAGAACAATGCAGGCAATGCAGCTGCTGCTCTCATGGCGCGTCTTGCTCCTAAAGCAAAGGTATTAGAGTTTAATTTTTCATTTCTTGTAAATTTAGTACAATAAACTCTTAACTATTCATTTGGTATGATAAAGGAAAAGGAGAGGGGAGGGGTTGGTATACCGGAGATAGAGTTTCCCTTGGGGAAGGGTTACTCTTTCCTTTACCTTAACTGATAGGACGAGTAAGGGATGGGGAACAGGAAGTCACTTTTCATTGTTTGGATGTACTGTAATTTTATCATTATATCAACTATAATTGGTTAAGATTGCAAGCCCATGATGCGATAAAATTAAAATGAGTGATTATATAATTTGCCTTTTTGCGTACTATAGGGATGGAAGAAATTTGTGGGCGTGGAGAGGAAGGACATCCCTCCACTTTGACTTTGGTCACCCTTTTCTCTGTCTCCCAAACAGGAGGGAATGTTCCTTTGACTTCCACCGCTCAACCACCTCCTCTTGACGTCTCAACAAAATGCAATAATATAATGTAGTTATGATCAAATTAAGGATTTTTGAGTTTTAATGTGTAAAATTTAGTTTATATTTATTTAATTGTCATTGTCATGAAGGTTCTTCGAGATGGAAGGTGGAACGAGGAAGATGCTGCTATTTTAGTGCCTGGGGACATAATCAGTATAAAACTCGGAGATATAGTACCTGCTGATTCTCGTCTGCTTGATGGTGATCCATTGAAAATTGACCAGGTGGGTGTGCTATTAGCATTGCCTTGTAGGTAATCTTTCTGTTGAATTGGTCAAGTCTTATAACTGTTGCTGAAGTTATCTTTTTCACAATATGCAGTCTGCTTTGACTGGTGAGTCTCTTCCTGTAACCAAAGGCCCTGGGGATGGCGTTTACTCTGGTTCTACTTGCAAACAGGGAGAGATCGAGGCTGTGGTAATTGCCACTGGGGTTCACACTTTCTTTGGAAAGGCCGCTCACCTTGTTGATTCTACTAACCAAGTGGGCCACTTTCAGAAGGCAAGTAAATAGAACTATTGTGTTTATTCTTAAGTTGCCTTGTCCTTTAGAAAATCAGTTCTGATATTATTTCATTCTTGAACTGAATAGGTCTTGACTGCAATTGGAAATTTTTGTATATGCTCAATTGCTGTGGGGATGATTATAGAGATTATCGTACAGTACCCCATTCAAGATAGGAAGTATCGCCCTGGAATTGACAATCTTCTTGTTCTTCTTATTGGAGGAATTCCAATTGCCATGCCCACAGTTTTATCAGTAACAATGGCCATTGGTTCTCATCGCTTGGCTCAGCAGGTTTGTTAGATTTCCTTGGTTGCTTTGGTTAATGCAGTATTGGATTCTGGTGTGTGAAAGGATACCTTGATAATGACAGGGTGCAATTACGAAAAGAATGACAGCAATAGAAGAGATGGCGGGTATGGACGTGCTTTGTAGTGACAAGACTGGAACTTTGACATTGAACAAGCTTACAGTTGATAAGAATCTTATTGAGGTTAGTTTATTTGTGCCACTCTGTACCAATTTTCTTGGTGAGAAAATTTTAGCTCACGTTTAACCGCATGCCTGATCTCTTCTCTCAGGTATTTGCCAAAGGAGTAGATGCAGATACTGTTGTTCTGATGGCAGCTCGAGCCTCCCGAACAGAAAACCAGGATGCAATAGATTCTGCTATAGTTGGAATGCTGGCTGATCCTAAGGAGGTGAATAATCAAATATCAGAACTTGCTTGCAGATTTGTTTTGGTGACTGATGCTCATTTAAGTTACTTCTTTGCTTTGGGAATTGTCACCATGACAGGCACGTGCTGGTATTCAAGAACTACACTTCCTTCCCTTCAATCCCACTGACAAGCGTACAGCTTTGACTTATCTTGACAGCCAAGGTAAAATGCATAGGGTCAGCAAAGGTGCTCCGGAGCAGGTATCATTCTCAGCATGCTTAGTCGTGTGACTGTATCTTCTCTTGTCAGTCAATAGCCTAATTTTTTGCCTTTGATATTGCTTTAGATATTAAATCTTGCACACAATAAGTCAGATATTGAGCGTAGGGTTCATTCTATAATTGATAAGTTTGCGGACCGAGGTTTGCGGTCACTTGCTGTAGCATACCAGGTAAATTGTTTTTATTTCTATTTCATGATCCTCTATGCGATGTAAACTGAAATATCTTCGTGATATTTTTTAATTATGCTCCTTTTCCATGCAGGAAGTTCCAGAGGGGAGGAAAGAGAGCCCTGGGGGACCTTGGCAGTTTATAGGTCTCATGCCTCTCTTTGATCCACCCAGGCATGACAGTGCAGAGACGATAAGGAGGGCTTTAAATCTTGGAGTAAATGTTAAAATGATTACAGGTGCATACTTTTTATGGGTTATAGTCAATAATGTTTAATGTGGAGAAGTATTGTAAAAATACTAAAACATATATATCACAAGAAAATATCCTACTCATACTGTATTTAATATATGATATTATAATATGTTTTTAAATTAGCACCCCAAAAGTATGCGACAACATTTAGTGTAAATTCTAGCTGTGTTTTGTGGCAATGATGCAAAAGTTGAATATTTTTTGTTTTTATTTTTTAATTTTTTAAAGATTTCATTTCAAGTTGTGCCTGCTAAACTGATGGATGCAATCCAAAATTATGGTACTTATTAAATTTCTGTTATTTATGTACTCGTTCTGCACAATTATTGGCTGCAAACAGAATAATGGTTATTTATGAGTTTACTGCTTGGACTAGGTTGTGAACAGGGGTGGATGGACTGGAGGGGGGGGGGGGGTGCTGGCTAAGCCATGCCTCACCTAAACCTTAGACATCATTTGCTAGGTGCTCTAATTTTAGAGGTTCCCTCTGATATTTTACATTACAGCCCATAGATCTATGGGGATTGAGCCTATAATTATAATGTACCAAGTGAACAATCATCTATTGATCTCTTCTCTGTAATTGCATCAAAATGGACACTAATAGAGAAGGCCTTAATTCAAAAGGCTGTGGTTACAGAAGTCGAGCATACATATAAGTATATAACTCAGAGGATAACGTTTAGGTAATGCAATTCTAGTGTGTCTTGTCTTTCATGTATTGATCAATTATCATGATTGGGTAGGTATTATGAAAATAAACCTCGTATACTAAAAAGGCTTCTATGGGAATGGTTTCTCCTATCATCCGTTGATTCTCTTTAGTTGTCCTGAAAAAAGTAGGGACTTGAAATATTTGGATAAAATTGACATTATCAAAATCGTGGTTTATAATATCGTTTCAGAAAAAAGTCAGATCTACTTTCCAATTGCTGAACTTGAAATTTGTAACAGGGGATCAACTGGCAATAGGAAAAGAAACTGGACGCCGCTTGGGAATGGGAACCAACATGTATCCTTCTTCTGCTTTGTTGGGACAGGACAAGGATGAGTCTATTGCTGCTTTACCAATTGACGAGCTCATAGAGAAAGCAGATGGTTTTGCTGGTGTTTTCCCTGGTATACCATTATGTGTTTTCTTATGTTACATTTATATTTGGTGGAATGATCTATGCATGCTACATTTTACAATTTGGTTCCCCAAATTGCTTGTATGATACTATGATTTGATTTCATTGTTTTCAGAGCATAAATATGAGATAGTAAAGCGCTTGCAAGCTAGGAAACATATATGCGGAATGACTGGTGATGGTGTTAATGATGCTCCTGCTCTTAAGAAGGCTGATATTGGGATTGCTGTGGCTGATGCGACTGATGCAGCTCGTAGTGCTTCTGATATTGTCCTTACTGAACCGGGACTCAGCGTTATCATTAGTGCTGTTTTGACCAGTCGGGCAATCTTTCAGAGAATGAAAAATTATACGGTAACCTTTAGTTTTGATAAAGGTGTATATTCTTGAAATTTAATTAATTCTACTCCAGGCTGGTTTACATCTTATTACACCTTTATCATTGGGGGTCTCTATCCTGATGTTTTGTATATGGCTAAAAGCCCTATATAGTCTGACTTTTTAAAAGCTCAACTTAACCCCTTTCTTTCTTCTCCTCTTTGGCAGATATATGCGGTCTCTATAACAATTCGTATAGTGGTAAGTTGTTGGGAGGAGTTGTCTTATAAATGGCATCTCATAGTCCTTATTTTGGATTCTTTATTATATGCGTCATTATTACAAAATTCTCGACATATAATTTTGTACCCCATACGCATTTTGTTCGTGACAGCTTGGTTTTATGCTGCTGGCTCTGATATGGAAATTTGACTTTCCACCTTTTATGGTGCTCATCATTGCAATCCTTAATGATGGTTAGTTTTTTCTTCTCCCACAAACACTGCAAACGTTGTGGTTCCCAAATGTATATGTTATCTCATGGAGTTTGAAGGGTAAAATGGAGCTGAACCATATTCATTATCAAGGGCAGATGTTAATTACTATGCCACCGGTTGCTATGGTTAATTAGTAGACCTTTTTTTAGGCGGACTAGGCTTTTTCATAGGCAATGTTATTTATTTATTTAATTTTCTATCTATACAAAGCATATATATGTAATTTTTTAAAATATACATAAAAATTTCCAAAATATAATATGCTTAGCAAATTCATTTCAAGTGTTGTAGAGCTTCAAAGCTTTTAAAATCGATGTGGTAGAGGTTTGATTTCGCCTAGGTGGCCATCCAAATCCAGGTGGTAGAGGGACCGCCTAGCGCCTAGACGGGGATTAAGCGGACCCTTGCAATTCTTCTGTGGAACCAGAGATGCTTTGCCTCTAACTAGCAGCTGTTTTCTCCCAGGTACCATCATGACAATATCGAAGGATAGGGTGAAACCATCTCCTCTGCCAGACAGCTGGAAGCTTGCTGAGATTTTTACGACTGGCATCGTTCTTGGTAGTTACTTGGCAATGATGACTGTTATATTCTTTTGGGCTGCATATAAAACAAACTTCTTCCCGGTACGCAAATCTTTTAATTGCCATCAAGATGATTTTACATAAAGGATGCACCTGGATGATTATAAATCTTTCATATCCTCCTGTTAATATCTTTTGCAGTTGATAAATTTTAATGACTCCTTAGTGTTCTTTTTTATGTCGTAATGTAGTTCTTTTTTATGCTACAATAGATAAGTTTGATTGTCACACTCAATCTTCTCATGAAACCTGTCTCCACTATTTGTTCACATGAATAACCTCACTTTCTTTGATGGGGGTTAGAATTAATATAGCTGAGTTGACATTCTCATTTAGTCTCATAATTTTATGTTTTGTCACTTGTATTGATTTTCTGTTTGGGCTTGCTATTTTGGCAGCATCTAGATGCTATATTGGTTCAGTGATGGTGATAATTTTTGAAATATTGATGATTTGCTCTTTTTTATAACCTGGCAGAATGTGTTTGGGGTGGCATCTCTTGAGAAAACGGCTCATGATGATTTTAGAAAGCTTGCTTCAGCCATATATCTTCAAGTGAGCACTATTAGTCAGGCCCTAATATTTGTCACACGATCTCGAAGTTGGTCCTTCGTTGAGCGTCCTGGTGTGTTACTTGTCGTGGCCTTTGCGGTTGCTCAATTGGTGAGTAAACTATGATTTCACATTTCTGCTTTTTCCTTTTGAGTGATTGAATGAAAATCTTATTATTTTTATTTTTCATTACAACCAGATTGCTACTTTGATTGCGGTTTATGCAAATTGGAGTTTTGCTGCTATTGAAGGAATTGGATGGGGTTGGGCTGGCGTAATTTGGCTTTATAATATCATCTTCTATATCCCTCTTGATATCATAAAGTTCTTTATCCGATACGCTCTAAGTGGAAGGGCCTGGGATCTTGTTCTAGAGCGAAGGGTATGAATGGTTCTCTGATATGCTCTGGGGTATCACAATTGATGTGTTTTCATAATAATTATCTATATATGCTCTTCTTTATGATGGTCTTGTTTTGCAGATTGCTTTCACTAGGCAAAAGGATTTCGGAAAGGAACAACGTGAGCTTAAATGGGCACATGCACAAAGAACCCTTCATGGGCTTGACGTACCTGACACCAAAATGTTTAATGACCGAAACAATTTCACGGAGCTCAATCAGATGGCTGAAGAAGCTAAAAGAAGAGCTGAAATTGCCAGGTAAGTAGTTAAATTGAAAGCAGCACTTGTAGATTTGTGAATGGATTTGAAATCTTTATCATTGTTAGAATGATATTACTGTACCATGAAGCAAGACTCGATTTTTGATTGTTCAGTTGAGTCCAGCTTTTTGGGCATATGCATATTTGATTTTATTAGCTGATGGTAACCGTGTGTAGTTTTGTTGATTTGCTTTCCAGGTTGAGAGAACTACACACACTGAAAGGTCACGTTGAGTCGGTGGTGAGATTGAAGGGTCTTGATATAGATACAATTCAGCAATCGTACACTGTCTAAGAGAGAGAGAGAGAGAGAGATTACCTCACACGCGCAATTTAAGAGTGACATAATCAGCATGTAGTTGTGGGTTTTGCCTTGAAACAACCATTTGAATTAGTGAGATCGTGCTTTTTATCTTCAGCACTTGGGGTGTTTTTTTCCCTTAATTTTTATAAAATGTTCTCGAATCATATCTGGGCCCGCATTTCCCATGCAATATTTATATGCCTAAATTGGGAAAAGGGCAGTTATTATGACGGTATTTAATGTCTATATAGATAAGTGTAGTTTTTGGTCGTATCATCTTTATCCTTTCTTCTATCAAAATTTTTCGTAATAAATATTAAATATTATTCGCTCTGTTTTTTAATATAAGTAATTTTAAAATTGTGTATAAATATTAAGAAAATAATTGTATAATATTAATTATTTATATTGCTCTTGTATTAAAAAAGATAATGTTATTTATTGGATAAAAATAGTGAGAGAATTAAATTTATATTTATTATTTGGGTTAATATTAAAAATTAAGTCATAAAAGGAAGGGAGGGAGGGAGTAATTATTAAGACGGTTTTTGATTGTTCATGGTTGTGGTTCTTGTCAACGGATAGTAATTTACTTGGATAAAGAAAGAAGCTACTCCATTTTTGAGGCATTTAATTATAATTATAATTATAATTATAATTTAAAAAGCCCATATTTAAGGAGTAGTAGCTTGGAGAATTCAATGCTGAAAAGAAGTTTCTGCTCGTCTACGTTCTCCAAAACCTGCCTTTCGGGCAACGATAGTCCCCTATTGTTGTCATTGGCATCACATAATTATGCCTCGTGTACGACTAGTGTTTGGAGTCCAAATCAAAAAGTAATCTTAAATAATGTGTTATTAGTAATTAGTTTATTATATCATTTTATAAATAAATATATAATAAAATAATATTAAATACTTATACTGTCCAATTATTGTTTTCTTTTATTAATTAGTTTATTATATCATTTTATAAATAAATATGTAATAAAACAATATAGAATACTTATTTAAGAATTTATTAATTAATTAGTTTATTATATCATTTTATAAATAAATATGTAATAAAATAATATAGAATACTTATAAATTGGGCAACACACCTCCGTTCGAAATTGATAACATCTTCAAGAAGCTTCTTCAGCTTTTCATCCTTTCTCGCTACCAATTGAATGTGTTTGAGCCAACTCAGTCCTTATACAATTCATATCACAGTCATCTATGAATTGGGAATTTTGGTTGTGAATCAAAATTGAGCAAAGAGGGTAAGAAAATTGGGCATACCTTAGCAGTGAGGTTTTCGAGGACAACGGCAAGGTAGACGAGAGCTCCGGCGCTAACACGTCCGACATCCTTTCCGGCTTTGAGAAAATGAGGAATACTACCGATAAGAATTTGAAGACCGGTAATTTCGCCGCCACACTGTGGATCCTTAGATATCTTGTTATCTCTTCTTTGCGGCGCTTCACTGATCCCAAGAATTAGCTGCAGAAGGTAGCTTCTGTAGATTCGACGCTACCGGAACTTCCTGTAGAGAATTTCATCTCCGGCCATTCATCAGGATCATTTTTTTTTTCTCACGGACACGTATGAAATTTTGTCACTTTATTGACGGACGTTTCGGGACAATTGCAGTTTTTTTAATAATTCAGTTGCATTTTTTTATTCAGTAATTTTTTATACAAAATGTGCCGATTAGAATGGAGTAAAATATATATTTGTTTGAACAAATTTATGATTAGAAAAACTTATTTAGGAGTTAATATAAATAGATGTATGTATATATTGTTGATATTTATCACTGTAACCAAATGCATATAAAAAATTATTTATATCCTCACAGTAATTTTGTCCCCATAAAAAAAAATGTTCATATCTAGCCGTTCCAATTTGGCTATTTTAGCCAAGTAATACAAGATAGGGATATAACTTGCTTGTTCATCTTCCAACAAGTTCAAAATAGCAGTGTTTAGTTATTTTGGCAACAGAAATCATATATATATTAATACAAGAAAGCTCTGTGAATAAAGAGTTGATACTTGATAGAGTATAAGCTTCTATAAATTTGGTAACATAATTGACCTAGCACTCTAATAATCAAATAAGAACGGCTCCAGTTCCTTTGTACCTGTACCACTTGGTGAAAGTAGTATCTTACATATGCCGTCATGTTTTGATGATAAAGCATATACTTTAGAATAATCTTATTCATTTATTAATAAAAAGTATTAATTTATTAAAGGCTTTTAATTATCTACATGATCTTGTTTTTATAATATGTGATAAACCCATAGTTTTAAGCAATGCTTTTAGAATAATGATGATGATCATTCTAATGAGATCTAAATTCTTAGAAAGCTTAAAACTAAAATAGTTCCCAATCGTTGGATTACTAAATTGGGGATTAGTGAATCCGGATAGATTAGTACATCGTTCATTGCTTTCATTGGATGAGGATGATTGATCTCACGATCATTTGTGTGGAGACACTAAAGCAAGTATGTAGGTGCTTATTAGAGAATAAGTTCAATTTGAACGTGGCTCGCTAGAATACCTAATGGAGTTTTATTTGCACATTGTCATAGGAATTCTCAGTAGTGATAGTAGAAGAAGTGATCCTTGGACTTGAGATCATCATAGTATCTTGTGTATGATGAGTTATACTTTGACTTATTCCTTAAGACCCTTAGGGTATATCAAAGGGTATGCTTGGGTATAATAAGTTGTACATGGAGATAATGTATGATCAATAAAGAATCTACCACTTCTAATAAAAGAAGAGAAATGTCCTATGTGATTCGATAAATGACAACCCAAAGAGTTCTTGGTTAAGAATGAAATTAGAAAGGAGTTTCTAATTTGCATTATTTGGAGTTGTGCATTTAAGAGTCGAAATACATATAATTAAATAAAATAAGACTTGGCGGTGAATTCCATGTCTTATATTTAATTGGGACATTGTATGGTGGAAGGATTGAATTGTCACGGTAACTATTTACTCAAAGGTTCTTTAATGATTAATGTTGAAATCTATATTATCTGGAAAGTCGTTGATCGCTAGGAGGCTTATCCCTATTGTAGAATAAATATTATTTATTTAAATAAATTAATTATTTAATTTATTTATTTAAATAAGATTAGAATTGTTCTAATTGATTTATTCACAACCTTTAATATGGAGAACCTAAAGGGTCACACCATAAAAAAGGAAGAATAATTATTTAAGAAGTTAATGGCATAATCGTAATAATATATTTAAGTATATTTAATTTAATCTATGGTGATAGAATAAATTAAATAGCTTAATATTTATTATTTAATATTTTAGAAATATTAAATATAAATTAATAAGAGGAGTCTTATTAATATTATTACAATTATTATTATTTTAATTTCTAAAAGAGTTTAGAAATTAATTTAATATAAGTACTCTCATTTATTCCTAATTGGATTAGGAAGGAAAATTAGTTAAAAGAATTTAATTAATTATCCCTAATAAGATTAGGAGCTTAATTAATTAAAAGAATTTAATTAATTAAATAAAAAAACCCAATTCCTTAATTGTTAAGGTGGGTTACCCACATCTATTAATAAGAGAGGAGTCTTATTATGGGGAGGTTGTTGACTTTTTCAACATACGACATAATTCCAATTTGTTGGAGAGTCGCGCTCTTTCTATAGAGATAGAAAAAAACTAGGGTTTGAGCCAATACCCATTCTTCTTGAATTCTACTCTTCCTCGTGGATAACCTCTGAAAGCCAAACACACGGGTGGCTAACGTTGATCAAAGGAAGGAACCAAACCCGGTGGATTCAAGTTGAACGCGAAAGGATTTGGAGGTGAACTTGACTACACGAGGAAGCTCGATCTTCAAAGGTATGATTTTATTCTTTATCTTTTCGTTTAATTAATAATTGTGCATAAAGGGTGATCCGGTATATGGTTTGTAAATTTTTTAAACTCGATTTTTACTCGCTTAGCTTAATTTTTGCAATTTGATTGCATGCATACTGAATATTACAAACCTTACGATGGGCATCGAGAGCCAAACCTTTATGCAAATTATTAATTGTTTAATTTGATATGTATATTGATATGTGTTCAGAATAATTTAATTGGGCATAATTTTAATGTATAAAATTTAAAAAAAAAAAAAAAAAACAATTTTCACGCCACGCTTTACGTGATTTTTTTTTTTTTAGAATGAATTTTTTTTTATGGCCACGGTAAGTTCAATTTGTAGAAACGAGTTGTCTTGAAACCAACACATGTTAATGATACAACCACGGAAATCCAAGCGGCGAGGGCACGATTTTTTAAAAAAAAACAAAAGAATTGGAACGGATATATATATATATATATATATATATATATATATATATATATATATATATATATATTACGAATATATATATATATATATATATATTATAATAACCCCAAAATATGTCCATTCCATCCAACCCATTCTCGAGTCGCCAAATATATGGTACGAAAAACAACTACAACTTTATTACAACAATTGTCGTGCAAAATACAACAACACATATGTTGTGAGTTTGGATACAAAAATATATCAATCAGTAGCGTTCTGTGAATGACACCTTACATAAAGGTATAGTCAAAAAAAGCTGTTTTAGAAATTAGAATCTTTGGGAAGTGCTCAAAGAAACCTTCGTATACGGGAGGCCATGCTTTTAGGTTATGGTAGATCGTATATGGCCACGAATTATCCTTGGTTGACCTAATAGACCCCAAAGAAAAACGAGAAGATTACTATCGTATTCTTCCCAATGGTGAGTCTTCTCTTGACATATCATTATCTCCACTGTCTCTAATTGGGTATTATACTCCAAACAAACACAAGATTATATAGTAATTGTAAATATACTCGTGAGTGGATGAAACACAACCATGTCTTATGATAACACGAGTTTGTATGTTATTAGACATTTTGTATGATAAATGACAAAACACCCTTCCAAAGTTGGGTTCGCTCACACCTATTTAATTCACCAAAATAACTATTAAATGATGTATAAAATACTGACACACTAAAGCCCTCAATAAAATTATTTTCATACTCTTTAGGAGAACCTCAACAACTATAGACCACCGATTCTATTCCTTTGTTATCCCCAACTCGACCCAAATACACTTTTATTACACGAAGGAATTGTGAAACAAAAGGGTGAGCACAACTAGCTTCGATAAAGAATATTATGACTAAAGATAAATAAATTATCAATAGTCTTCATCAAGAATGAATCGAGATTTAGAAACATATGGTAGATGATAAAACTTTTCAACCATAGTTGCGTGAACGAAAGCGATCCATTAAAAGAGTCGAATAATACTATAAAAGTCTATTGTCTTACCACGTTAAAAAGTCCACCAACAATATTTTATCCTGTAACATCAAATATCATGGTTATACCAAATCACGCCTCTGCTCATAATCATACTAATAAATTCATCTTCACTTCACCACGGGCCAAAGATATTCATCAACAATTTTCTACAAAGCAAAAGATATTCAACAACATAAATCATCTTTGCATTACGAGCCAAAGATATTCATCAATAATTCATCTTTTACTACAAAGCAAAGATATTCATCAACAAAGTCATCTTTGCACTATGAGCCAAAAATATTCATCAATAATTCATCTTTGCACTTCTGGTGCAAAAGATATTCAACAACAGTCATCTTTGCATTCGAGCAAAAAGATATTCATCAATAATTCATCTTTGCACTACAAAGCAAAGATATTCAACAACGGTCATCTTTGCATTCGAGCCAAAGATATTCATCAATAATTCATCTTTGCCACTACAAAGCTAAAGATATTCAACAACAGTCATCTTTGCATTACGAGCAAAAGATATTCATCAATAATTCATCTTTGCCTACAAATTTAAAGATATTCAACAATCATCTTTGCATTTTGCATTCTGAGCCAAAGATATTCATATATCAACGAAATACATAATCATTTCAGAAGTTATATAACAATAATTATAACCATGTTGATCAATTCACCTTTGCACTTAAGTTAAAAATATTCAATTGTAAATTCAATGGTCATGATCATACCAGTCAACAATTCAACTTTTGCATTCTTGGCAAAGAGAACCTATGGTCACGATCATACCAATAATCTACCCATCTTTAAACTCAAGTCAAAGAGAAATATCATCATTAGGGTTATAAGAATGTTATATAAAAATAATATAATCAAAACATGGTTTTAATTTCAAGAGTAAGATTCATAAATCAACGATAATTTGGTGAGAGAAGAAACCAATTTGTTGTGAATAGTACCCGTGTTAAATACGTAGTCCCGTATCGTGCGTAAGTAACCTCGACACGAAAAGATAAAGTTTCATAATAAAATTCATATCCATATTTATAACACCTTAATCCAAATGTTATAAATCACTTAGAAATCTCATAATCTAATATTATTAATATTATAATAATATTTTAATCATTTCTCAAACTTATAAATAATTTAATCCAATTATTTACACTTTAATAATTAATGCATTTAATCATCTAAAATGCCAAACTCATAAGATTTCATCATCATTAACCAAAACCCTCATAAAAATCAGCATATATCTCATATATGATTCTCAAGCCAATAAATCATATTTTTTCAATTTTCTTACTTCACATAACATATTTAATTCATTTACTCATCAACTAGAATATTTTCATGAAAAATACCAAATCGATTCTAAAATATTTCTTTTACGGGATTTAGCATAAAATAGTCCCATATTGAACATATATTTTTCTCGAAATTTTAAAAATTCATTTACTATTTTTCATATGGCCAAAACCACTTTGAATATTTAAACATTTATCATAAATTGTACTTTTATCCAAAATTTGAAATTCACAGAGTACAATCGATATTATATAGATGTACTCTCAATAAAAATTTCATCAATTTTGGAGTTAACCGCATGAGGAGTTATAAATAGTTACTTTTAAAATAGTCTTTTCTCATAAAATCCATAACTCCTAATCTATACATCCAAAAATACCTCAAAATAATCATAGTGGTGTGTAAAAAATTCAAGAATGATCAAAACATGGATACAATCAAAGCTAGTATCCGAATAGATATTTTGACGAAAAGAAGAAATTTTATTTTTCTATTGAATAGTCTCAGTATCGTGAATAGTCTTATATCGTGAATAAGAACTCACACACAAAAGATAGAAATTCCACAAAAACATCTTCACGCTTCATGAATAGTATTCGAATAGAATAATGAATAGTAATGAATAATAGAACTCATGAATAGTAACCCCACCCCACATGAAAAAAGTTCCAAATTTGATAAAAACTTCAGATCAACATTTCAAAGATAATGATATTGAAGAAATAATATCATTACAAAAAAAATAATATCCCTTACTACCCCTTACCTCAAAAAAGCAAAGCGACGCTTCGATGGGATATCGGATATGATCTTTGAAGGAAACTTCAGACCGATGAATATCAACTCACCAAGTATCTAAATACTCACAAATTACACTCGATAATCTAGAGAGAAAGAGAAAAACTTTGTTTTTACGGTGTGATTTTCAATTCTAACTTAGCCCTTCATTTATAGGAAAATGTTAGCCGTAGAGCAGCGACTTGACTTGCTACTACGATGGCTTTACTCTGCTATTCCACCCACCAAAAATCAGCCATCTTCCCCAACAACCAAGAGTGGGGCCCACTCAATTCTAGAATTTTCCACCAAAACCTAATTTAGAATCGCCATACCTCTTAAAATTCATAACAAATCATACGTTCATTTTTAACGGTTCAAAATTTGTGGACATATACTCAACTTATATATGTATAACATATCCAAAAATTACAACGATCCAACGGTCGGATCAAAATTTATAACTCACAAATATAGTAGAGAACACTTTGATTTTTCGGACTATTAGTCCTTGGACCCGATTTCATTCAAAATTTCACCACGAAATATCTACAAAAATTTTTGGGTGATTCAAATTTCTCTGATTAGCTTACTTCTAGGGCTTTCTTTTGATATATGGCTCATCTCTTAACTCATTATACACAAAGAGTTATGGATTTTACAAAATCAAGTAATAAACTAATTTTTCCGAAAATCCCATATTTTGTTCTCCATTTAAACAAATCTTGATAAAACACCTCATCATTAATTCCTTCACTTATAAATACATAAATAAATCCATCATTTATATCCACATCAAATAAATATTTTCTTATCATATAAATCAATAACTAATTATTCACAAATAATATTACGAATCACAATAATGATGACCAAAGCAGCTTCCTGGAAGAGGGGGCTTTCCAATAAGAATTTCTCCTTCTTGGCGCAATTAGGTGACCAAACCTCTCCTTGATGTAACTTTCTAGACATTGCCAATAATGCTATCTAATAATATTATTCAAATAATATGAATTATTGATCGATAATGAGAAATATTGTGCGGTGAATAATTATTGAAACAACAATAATATAAAATATTAACGCAGCAATTATTGAATCAATAAAATAAAATATTGAACAATAATTACATCGTAACAATTATTGAGTAGTGCCTTCTTCTTACGTAAGGATCAATAATTCAAAAAATATCTGTGTAAACCGGTAATGCTCTTTGCTGCGCAAACACGCGTATTATCAGATTATAACCATAGGGTATTCCAACAATGTTAATGATAACGATTACGCCGTTATTTATAAAAAACTTAATTTTGTCGTTTTCTTCATCCAAAGCGGTTATTACATTATATGGGCCCAAAAATGGTCGCTACATTCGTCATCGAATATTCTCCGACAGAAAGAATATTCCACGACCAAACGAATATTCCCCGACAACAATAAGTATTTTATAGCCACTTGCTTATTTTGAAAAAAAATCATATATCACCCTTAACTTTAACCTTTTATCAATTTAACCATTTACTGAATAGTAATTATAAGAAAAATTGAATACCTTTATTTCATAAAATTCGGGGTCTTACAATCTCCTCTCCTTATGAAATTTCGTCCTCGAAATTTACGTACCTGGTATTTCAAAGAGTTGAGAATACCTTGCTTTCATTTCAGATTCCATCTTCCCTGTCATCATGATTTCTCCATTGCTCATCATTTTTATTTCAGATATCATTCTAGAATACAGCTTCAAAACACGGGTTAATTGAACAAATTAACATATCACATAATATCCCGATATTATGACTGACCAACAATTAAGCTTAGGTAGGACACACTAGTGAAAGATTTACTCATCTCTCCCCTCCTAGTTCTAATCCCGATCTCGCTGGAGATCATATCCCTAAGCTCGATACCAATCATGTACCCCCAAAATAGGTCCATTCCATCCAACCCATTCTCGAGTCGCCAAATACATGGTGCGGAAAAACAACTACAACTTTATTACAACAATTGTCGTGCAAAATCTACAACAACACATATCTTTGTGAGTTTGGATACAAAAATATATCAAGCAGAAGTACGTTCTGATGACACCTTACATAAAGGTATAGTCAAAAACTGTTTTAGAAATTAGAATCTTTGGGAAGTGCTCAAAGAAACCTTCGTATATGGGAGGCCATGCTTTTAGGTTATGGTAGATATCATATGGCCACGAATTATCCTTGGTTGACCCAATAGACCCCCAAAGAAAAATGAGAAGATTACTATCGTATTCTTCCCAATGGTGAGTCTTCTCTTGACATATCATTATCTCCACTTGTCTCTAATTGGGTATTATACTCCAAACAAACACCAAGATTATATAGGTAGTGCTTGTAAATATACTCGGCAGTGTGGATGAAACACAACCATGTCTTATGATAACACGAGTTTGTATGTTATTAGACATCTTGTATGATAGTGACAAAACACCCTTCCAAAGTTGGGTTCGCCTCACCCTATTTAATTCACCAAAAATAACTATTAAATGATGTATAAAATCTGACACACTAAAGCCCTCAATAAAATTATTTTCATACTCTTTAGGGAGAACCTCAACAACTATAGACCACCGATTCTATTCCTTGTTATCCCCGCCAACCCAAATACACTTTTATTACACGAAAGGAATTGTGAAACAAAAGGGTGAGCACAACTAGCTCGATAAAGAATATTATGACTAAAGATAAATAAATTATCAATAGTCTTCATTAGTAATGAATCGAGATTTAGAACATATGGTAGATGATAAAACTTTTCAACCATAGTTGCAAATGAACGAAGCGATCCATTAAAAGAGTCGAATAGACTATAAAGTCTATTATCTTCTCCACGTTAAAAGTCCACCAACAATATTTTATCCCCAGAACATCAATCATATCACAATCATATTATACCAAATCAATTGTGATTCTAAATTCATAATCATCCGGGACTAATAAATTTTCATCTTCTTTACACCACGGTCAAACGAATATTCATCAACAATATCTACAAATAAAAATCATCTTCTATTCAACAACATATTAATAAATTCATCTTTGCATTACGAGCCAAAGATATTCATCAATAATTCATCTTTACTTCAAATTTAAAGATATTCATCAACAAGTCATCTTTGCATTTACGAGCGAAAGATATTCATCAATAATTCATCTTTTTGCACTACAAAGCAAAGATATTCAACAACAGTCGTCTTCTGCATTCTGAGCAAAAGATATTCATCAATAATTCATCTTTGCACTACAAAAGCAAAGATATTCAACAACAGTCATCTTTGCATTCTGACGAGCCAAAGATATTCATCAATAATTCATCTTTGCACTACAAAAGCAAAGATATTCAACAACAAATTCATCTTTGCATTACGAGCGAAAGATATTCATCAATAATTCATCTTTGCACTACTGAGCAAAGATATTCAACAACAAGTCATCTTTGCATTACGAGCCAAGATATTCATATCATATATCAAATAAATACATAATCATTTCGAAGTTATATAACAATAATTATAACCATGTTGATCAATTCACCTTTGCACTTAAGTTAAAAATATTCAATTGTAAATTCAATGGTCATGATCATACCAAATCGACAATTCAACTTTTGCATTCTCGGCCAAGAGAACCTATGGTCACGATCATACCAATAATCTACCCATCTTTAAACTCAAGTCGAAGAAAATATCATCATTAGGGTTATAAGAATGTTATATAAAATAATATAATCAAAACATGGTTTTAATTTCAAGAGTAAGATTCATAAATCAACGATAATTTGGTCGGGAAGAAGAAACCAATTTGTTGTGAATAGTACCCGTGATTAAATACGTAGTCCCGTATCGTGCATAGTAACCTCGACACGAAAAAGATAAAGTTTCATAATAAAATTCATATCCATATTTATAACACCTTAATCCAAATGTTATAAATCACTTAGAAATCTCATAATCTAATATTATTAATATTATAATAATATTTTAATCATTTCTCAAACTTATAAATAATTTAATCCAATTATTTACACTTTAATAATTAATGCATTTAATCATCTAAAAATGCCAAACTCATAAGATTTCATCATCATTAACCAAAACCCTCATAAAAATCTGCATATATCTCATATATGATTCTCAAGCCAATAAATCATATTTTCCAATTTTCTTACTTCACATAACATATTTAATTCATTTACTCATAACTAGAATATTTTCATGAAAAATACCAAATCGGTTCTAAAAATATTTCTTTTAAGGGATTTAGCATAAAATAGTCCCATATTGAACATATATTTTTCTCGAAATTTTAAAAATTCATTTACTATTTTTCATATGGCCAAAACCACCGAATATTTAAACATTTATCATAAATTGTACTTTTATCCAAAAATTTCAAAATTCACAGAGTACACTGATATTATATAGATGTACTCTCAATAAAAATTTCATCAATTTTGGAGTTAACCGCAAGGAGTTATAAATAGTTACTTTTAAAATAGTCTTTTCTCATAAAATCCATAACTCCTAATCTATACATCCAAAAATACCTCAAAATAATCATAGTGGTGTAAAATTCAAGAATGATCAAAACATGGATACAATCAAAGCTAGTATCCAGAATAGATATTTTAGACGAAAAGAAGAAATTTTATTTTTAATTGAATAGTCTTAGTATCGTGAATAGTCACAGTATCACGTGAATAGTCTTGATATCGTGAATAAGTAACTCAGACACCAAAAGATAGAAATTCCACAAAAACATCTTCACGCTTACATGAATAGTATTCGTGAATAGTAACTCATGAATAAGAACTCATGAATAATAACTCAGAATAGTAACCCAATAATGAAAAAGTTCCAAATTTGATAAAAACTTGGATCAACATTTCAAAGATAATGATATTGAAGAAATAATATCATTACAAAAAAAATAATATCCCTTACTACCCCTTACCTCAAAAAGAAAAAAAGACTTACGATAGGATATCGGATATGATGACTTGAAGGAAACTTGCACCGATGAATATCAACTCACCAAGTATCTAAATACTCACAAATTACACTCGATAATCTAGAGAGAGAAAGAGAAAACTTTATTTCGGTGTGATTTTCAATTCTAACTTAGCCCTCTATTTATAGGAAAATGTTAGCGTAAAAGCGGACTTGACTGCTACACGATGGCTTTACACCGCTACTATTCCACCCACCAAAAATCAGCCATCTTCCCCAACAACCAAGAGTGGGGCCCACTCAATTCTAGAATTTTCCACCAAAACCTAATTTCCTAATCGATTACCTCTTAAAATTCATAACAAATCATACGTTCATTTTAACGGTTCAAAATTTGTGGACATATACTCAACTTATATATGTATAACATATCCAAAAATTACAACGATCCAACGGTCGGATCAAAATTTATAACTCACGCATGATATAGAAAGAACAACGATTTTTCGGACTATTAGTCCTTCTGGACGATTTCATTCAAAATTTCACCACGAAATATCTACAAAAATTTTTGGGTGATTCAAATTTCTACAGATTAGCTTACTTCTAGGGCTTTCTTTTGATATATGGCTCATCTCTTAGCTCATTATACACAAAGAGTTATGGATTTTACAAAATCAAGTAATAAACTAATTTTTACGAAAATCCCATATTTTGTTCTCCATTTCGACAAATCTTGATAAAACACCTCATCATTAATTCCTTCACTTATAAATACATAAATAAATCCATCATTTATATCCACATCAAATAAATATTTTCTTATCATATAAATCAATAACTAATTATTCACAAATAATATTACGAATCACAATAATGACAACCCAGCGGTTCCGAAAGAGGGGGCTTTCCAATAAGAATTTCTCCTTCTTGGCGCGCAATTATTAGTGACCAAACCTCTCCTTGATGAGAACTTTCTAGACATTGCCAATAATGCTATCTAATAATATTATTCAAATAATATGAATTATTGATCCGATAATGAGAAATATTGTGCGATGATAATTATTGAACAACAATAATATAAAATATTAACGCAGTGAATTATTGAATCAATAAAATAAAATATTGAGCAATAATTCTTTGTAACAATTATTGAGTAGTGCCTTTCTACGTAAGGATCAATAATTGAAAAAATCTTGTAAAACCGCAGGTGTAATCTTCTTTGTGCAACAAACACGCGTATTATACTTTATTTTAACCACCGGGTATTCCAACGGTGTTAATTAGATGTACGATTACTGCCGTTATTTATAAAAACTTAATTTTGTCGTTTTCTTCATCCAAGCGGTTATTACATTATGGGGCCCAAAAATGGTACTGCTTGTCGATTTAATATTCCCAAGCGGAAAGAATATTCCACGACCAAACGAATATTCCCAAATGATGATAAGTATTTTATAACCACTTGCTTATTTTGAAAAAAATCATATATCACCCTTAACTTTAACCTTTTATCAATTTAACCATTTACTTGAATAGTAATTATAAGAAAAATTGAATACTTTTATTTCATAAAATTCGGGTCTTACAATCTCCTCTCCTTATGAAATTTAAGTCCCTCGAAATTTACGTGCACAGTATTTCAAAGAGTTGAGAATACCTTGCTTTCATTTCGATTCCATCTTCCCCATCATCATGATTTCTCCATTGCTTCATCATCATTTTTATTTAGATATCATTCTAGAATACAACTTCAAAACACGGGTTAATTGAACAAATTAACATATCACATAATATCCAGATATTATGATGACCAAACAAATAAGCTTAGGTAGGACACACTTGGCGAAAGATTTACTCATCTCTCCCTCCTAGTTCTAATCCCGATCTCCGCCGAGATCATATCCTAAGCTACGATACCAATTGTAACAACCCCAAAATAGGTCCATTCCATCCAACCCATTCTGAGTCGCCAAATACATGGTGCGAAAAACAACTACAACTTTATTACAACAATTGTCGTGCAAAATACAACAACACATATCTTTGTGAGTTTGGATACAAAAATATATCAAGCAGTAGACGTTACTGATGACACCTTACATAAAGGTATAGTCAAAAACCTGTTTTAGAAATTAGAATCTTTGGGAAGTGCTCAAAGAAACCTTCGTACATGGGAGGCCATGCTTTTAGGTTATGGTAGATATCATATGGCCACAGAATTATCCTTGTTGACCCCAATAGACCCCAAAGAAAAAATGAGAAGATTACTATCGTATTCTTCCCAATGGTGAGTCTTCTCTTGACATATCATTATCTCCACTGTCTCTAATTGGGTATTATACTCCAAACAAACACCAAGATTATATAGGTAGTGCTTGTAAATATACTCAGCAAGTGGATGAGCACAACCATGTCTTATGATAACACGAGTTTGTATGTTATTAGACATCTTGTATGATAGTGACAAAACACCCTTCCAAAGTTGGGTTCGCCTCACCCTATTTAATTCACCAAAAATAACTATTAAATGATGTATAAAATACTGACACACTAAAGCCCTCAATAAAATTATTTTCATACTCTTTAGGGAGAACCTCAACAACTATAGACCACTTGATTCTATTCCTTGTTATCCCCAAATCAACCCAAACTACACTTTTATTACACGAAAGGAATTGTGAAACAAAAGGGTGAGCACAACTAGCTCGATAAAGAATATTATGACTAAAGATAAATAAATTATCAATAGTCTTCATCAAGAATGAATCGAGATTTAGAACATATGGTAGATGATAAAACTTTTCAACCATAGTTGCGGTGAACGAAGCGATCCATTAAAAGAGTCAAATAGACTATAAAGTCTATTGTCTTCTCCACGTTAAAAGTCCACCAACAATATTTTATCCTCAGTAACATCAAATATCATGGTTCCTACCAAATCACATGAATAACTCATAATCATAATACTAATAAATTCATCTTCTCATCCACGGGCCAAAGATATTCATCAACACATCTTTACACAAACATAAATATCATGGTTAAAAGATATTCAACAAATAAAAATTCATCTTTGCATTCACGAGCCAAAGATATTCATCAATAATTCATCTTTTTGCACTTTCTGAATAAAGATATTCATCAACAAGCAATCTTTTGCACTACGAGCCAAAGATATTCATCAATAATTCATCTTTGCACTACAAAGCTAAAGATATTCAACAACAGTCATCTTTGCACATTCTGAGCAAAAGATATTCATCAATAATTCATCTTTGCACTACTGGTAAAGATATTCAACAACAGTCATCTTTGCATTCACGAGCGAAGATATTCATCAATAATTCATCTTTGCACTACAAAGCAAAGATATTCAACAATAAGTCATCTTTGCATTCTGAGCAAAAGATATTCATCAATAATTCATCTTTGCACTACTGAGCTAAAGATATTCAACAACAAATTCATCTTTGCATTCTGAGCGAAAGATATTCATATATCAAAGAAATACATAATCATTTGAAGTTATATAACAATAATTATAACCATGTTGATCGATTCACCTTTGCACTTAAGTTAAAAATATTCAATTGTAAATTCAATGGTCATGATCATACCAATCCAACAATTCAACTTTTGCATTCTTGGCGAAAAGAGAACCTATGGTCGCGATCGTACCAATAATCTACCCATCTTTAAACTCAAGTCGAAGAAATATCATCATTAGGGTTATAAGAATGTTATATAAAAATAATATAATCAAAACATGGTTTTAATTTCAAGAGTAAGATTCATAAATCAACGATAATTTGGTGGGAGAAGAAACCAATTTGTTGTGAATAGTACCCGTGTTAAATACGTAGTCCCGTGATATCGTAAATAAGTAACCTCGACACGAAAAGATAAAGTTTAATAATAAAATTCATATCCATATTTATAACACCTTAATCCAAATGTTATAAATCACTTAGAAATCTCATAATCTAATATTATTAATATTATAATAATATTTTAATCATTTCTCAAACTTATAAATAATTTAATCCAATTATTTACACTTTAATAATTAATGCATTTAATCATCTAAAATGCCAAACTCATAAGATTTCATCATCATTAACCAAAACCCTCATAAAAATCTGCATATATCTCATATATGATTCTCAAGCCAATAAATCATATTTTCCAATTTTCTTACTTCACATAACATATTTAATTCATTTACTCATAACTAGAATATTTTCATGAAAAATACCAAATCGATTCTAAAAATATTTCTTTTACGGGATTTAGCATAAAATAGTCCCATATTGAACATATATTTTTCTCGAAATTTTAAAAATTCATTTACTATTTTTCATATATAGCGAAAACCACTTTAATATTTAAACATTTATCATAAATTGTACTTTTATCCAAAAATTTGAAATTCACAGTACAATGATATTATATAGATGTACTCTCAATAAAAATTTCATCAATTTTGGAGTTAACATGAGGAGTTATAAATAGTTACTTTTAAAATAGTCTTTTCTCATAAAATCCATAACTCTAATCTATACATCCAAAAATACCTCAAAATAATCATAGTGGTGTAAAATTCAAGAATGATCAAAACATGGATACAATCAAAGCTAGTATCCGAATAGATATTTTAGACGAAAAGAAGAAATTTTATTTTTTATTGAATAGTCTTGATATCGTGAATAGTCTTCAGTCGTTGAATAGTCTTAGTATACGTGAATAGTAACTCAAACACAAAAGATAGAAATTCCACAAAAAACATCTTCACGCTTCATAGTATCGTGAATAGTATTCGTGAATAGTAACTCATGAATAATAACTCATGAATAAGTAACTCGTGAATAGTAACCCCAAACATGAAAAAGTTCCAAATTTGATAAAAACTTCATCAACATTTCAAAGTAATGATATTGAAGAAATAATATCATTACAAAAAAATAATATCCCTTACTACCCTCACCTCAAAAAAGAAAAAAGACTTACGATAGGATATCGGATATGATATTTGAAGGAAACTTGCAGATGAATATCAACTCACCAAGTATCTAAATACTCACAAATTACACTCGATAATCTAGAGAGAGAAAGAAAACTTTGTTTACGGTGTGATTTTCAATTCTAACTTAGCCCTCTATTTATAGGAAAATGTTAGCCCGCACCAAGCGGACTTGACTGCTGCACGATGGCTTTACACTGCTTACTATTCCACCCACCAAAAATCAGCCATCTTCCCCAACAACCAAGAGTGGGGCCCACTCAATTCTAGAATTTTCCACCAAAACCTAATTTAGAATCGATTACCTCTTAAAATTCATAACAAATCATACGTTCATTTTAACGGTTCAAAATTTGTGGACATATACTCAACTTATATATGTATAACATATCCAAAAATTACAACGATCCAACAGTCGGATCAAAATTTATAACTCACATGATATAAATTTGAAGAACAACGATTTTTTTCGGACTATTAGTCCTTGGACCCGATTTCATTCAAAATTTCACCACGAAATATCTACAAAAAATTTTGGGTGATTCAAATTTCTACATTAGCTTACTTCTAGGGCTTTCTTTTGATATATGGCTCATCTCTTAACTCATTATACACAAAAGAGTTATGGATTTTACAAAATCAAGTAATAAACTAATTTTTCGAAAATCCCATATTTTGTTCTCCATTTAGACAAATCTTGATAAAACACCTCATCATTAATTCCTTCACTTATAAATACATAAATAAATCCATCATTTATATCCACATCAAATAAATATTTTCTTATCATATAAATCAATAACTAATTATTCACAAATAATATTACGAGAATCACAATAATGACAACCAGTGGTTCCTGGAAAGAGGGGCTTTCGATAAAGAATTTCTCCTTCTTGGCGGCGATTAGGTGACCAAACCTCTCCTTGTGAGAACTTTCTAGACATTGCCAATAATGCTTATCTAATAATATTATTCAAATAATATGAATTATTGATCGATAATGAGAAATATTGTGCGATGATAATTATTGAAACAACAATAATATAAAATAACGCAGCAATTATTGAATCAATAAAATAAAATATTGAGCAATAATTCTTACGTAACAATTATTGAGTAGTGCCTTCTTACGTAAGAATCAATAATTGAAAAATCTTGTGTAATACCGGTATCTTCTTGTCTGAAACAACGCGTATCATTATATTATAACCAATAGGTATTCCAACGATGTTAATTGTAGCGATTACTGCCGTTATTTATAAAAACTTAATTTTGTCGTTTTCTTCATCCGAGCGATTATTACATTATGGGGCCCAAAAATGGCTACTGCTGTGAAATCGTCGAAATATTCTCCGACGGAAAGAATATTCCACGACCAAACGAATATTCCCAAAAATGATAAGTATTTTATAACCATTTGCTTATTTTGAAAAAAATCATATATCACCCTTAACTTTAACCTTTTATCAATTTAACCATTTCTTGAATAGTAATTATAAGAAAAATTGAATACTTTTATTTCATAAAATTCGGGGTCTTACAATCTCCCTCCTTATGAAATTTAAGTCCTCGAAATTTACGTGCACAGTATTTCAAAGAGTTGAGAATACCTTGCTTTCATTTCAGATTCCATCTTCCCATCATCGTGATTTCTCCATTGCTTTCATCATTTTTATTTGGATATATCATTCTAGAATACAACTTCAAAACAGGGTTAATTGAACAAATTAACATATCACATAATATCCCGATATTATGATGGTGACCAACAATTAAGCTTAGGTAGGACACATTTAGCGAAAGATTTACTCATCTCTCCCTCCTAGTTCTAATCCCGATCTCATGGAGATCATATCCTAAGCTCGATACCAAATGTAACAACCCCAAAATAGGTCCATTCCATCCAACCCATTCTGAGTTAGCGCCAAATACATGGTGCGAAAAAAACAACTACAACTTTATTACAACAATTGTGCGTGCAAAATACAACAACACATATCTTTGTGAGTTTGGATACAAATATATATCAAGCTGTGTACGTTACAATGACACCTTACATAAAGGTATAGTCAAAAGCTGTTTTAGAAATTAGAATCTTTGGGAAGTGCTCAAAAAACCGTACATGGGAGGCCATGCTTTTAGGTTATGGTAGATATCATATAGCCCGCAAATTATCCTTGGTTGACCCAATAGACCCCAAAGAAAAAAAGAAGATTACTATCGTATTCTTCCCAATGGTGAGTCTTCTCTTGACATATCATTATCTCCACTGCCTCTAATTGGGTATTATACTCCAAACAAACACCAAGATTATATAGGTAGTGCTTGTAAATATACTCGACAAGTGGATGAGCACAACCATGTCTTATGATAACACGAGTTTGTATGTTATTAGACATCTTGTATGATAGTGACAAAACACCCTTCCAAAGTTGGGTTAGCTTCACCCTATTTAATTCACCAAAATAACTATTAAATGATGTATAAAATCTGACACACTAAAGCCCTCAATAAAATTATTTTCATACTCTTTAGGAGAACCTCAACAACTATAGACCACAGATTCTATTCCCTTGTTATCCCCATTTCGACCCAAAATTTACACTTTTATTACACGAAGGAATTGTGAAACAAAAGGGTGAAAGCACAACTAGCTCGATAAAGAATATTATGACTAAAGATAAATAAATTATCAATAGTCTTCATTAGTAATGAATCGATTTAGAACATATGGTAGATGATAAAACTTTTCAACCATAGTTGCGGTGAACGAAGCGATCCATTAAAAGAGTCGAATAGACTATAAAGTCTATTGTCTTCTCCACGTTAAAAGTCCACCAACAATATTTTATCCTGTAACATCAATCATCATTCCTTATACCAAATCACGGTTCGTAATCATAATCATATTAAATTCCTTCTCTTTCTCATCGGGCGAAGATATTTCATCAACAAATCTTTACGAAACATCAAATATCATGATATACCAAATCAATCATCTTTTTGCACATTACGAGCCAAAGATATTCATCAATATTCATCTTTGCACCAATCCAAAGATATTCATCAATGATTCATCTTTACATTACTGGCTAAAAGATATTCATCAACAGGTCATCTTTGCATTACGAGCGAAAGATATTCATCGATAATTCATCTTTGCACTACTGAAATAAAGATATTCAACAACAGTCGTCTTTGCATTCTGAGCGAAAGATATTCATCAATAATTCATCTTTGCTTCTGAATAAAGATATTCAACAACGGTCATCTTTGCATTCTGAGCCAAAGATATTCATCAATAATTCATCTTTTGCACTACTGGTAAAGATATTCAACAACAGTCGTCTTTGCATTCTGAGCGAAAGATATTCATCAATAATTCATCTTTGCACTACAGTTGCAAAGATATTCAACAACAGTCATCTTTGCATTCACGAGCCAAAGATATTCATATATCGAAAAAATACATAATCATTTCGAAGTTATATAACAATAATTATAACCATGTTGATCGATTCACCTTTGCACTTAAGTTAAAAATATTCAATTGTAAATTCAATGGTCAAGTGATCATACCGATCAACAATTCAACTTTTGCATTCTTGGCCGAGAGAACCTATGGTCACGATCATACCAATAATCTACCCATCTTTACACTCAAGTCGAAGAAATATCATCATTAGGGTTATAAGAATGTTATATAAAAATAATATAATCAAAACATGGTTTTAATTTCAAGAGTAAGATTCATAAATCAACGATAATTTGGTGGGAGAAGAAACCAATTTGTTGTGAATAGTACCCGTGTTGTTAAATACGTAGTCCGTATCGTGCGCGTAGTAACCTCGACACGAAAAGATAAAGTTTAATAATAAAATTCATATCCATATTTATAACACCTTAATCCAAATGTTATAAATCACTTAGAAATCTCATAATCTAATATTATTAATATTATAATAATATTTTAATCATTTCTCAAACTTATAAATAATTTAATCCAATTATTTACACTTTAATAATTAATGCATTTAATCATCTAAAATGCCAAACTCATAAGATTTCATCATCATTAACCAAAACCCTCATAAAAATCTGCATATATCTCATATATGATTCTCAAACCAATAAATCATATTTTTCAATTTTCTTACTTCACATAACATATTTAATTCATTTACTCATAACTAGAACATTTTCATGAAAAATACCAAATCAGTTAAAAATATTTCTTTTCTCGGGATTTAGCATAAAATAGTCCCATATTGAACATATATTTTTCTCGAAATTTTAAAATTCATTTACTATTTTTCATATGGCCAAAACCACAGAATATTTAAACATTTATCATAAATTGTACTTTTATCCAAAAATTTGAAATTCACAGTACAACGATATTATATAGATGTACTCTCAATAAAAATTTCATCAATTTTGGAGTTAACATGAGGAGTTATAAATAGTTACTTTTAAAATAGTCTTTTCTCATAAAATCCATAACTCTAATCTATACATCCAAAAATACCTCAAAATAATCATAGTGGTGTAAAATTCAAGAATGATCAAAACATGGATACAATCAAAGCTAGTATCCGAAATAGATATTTTAGACGAAAAGAAAAATTTTATTTTTCGATTGAATAGTCTTGAGTATCGTGAATAGTCTTGATATCGTGAATAGTCTTAGTATCGTGAATAGTAACTCAGACACCAAAAGATAGAAATTCCACAAAAACATCTTCACTTCATGAATAGTACTAGTGAATAGTAACTTCGTGAATAGTAACTCATGAATAGTAACTCATGAATAGTAACTCGTGAATAATAACCCGACATGAAAAAAGTTCCAAATTTGATAAAAACTTGGATCGACATTTCGACGTAATGATATTGAAGAAATAATATCATTACAAAAAAAAATAATATCCTTACTTACCCTTTACCTCAAAAGAGCGAAGACTTACGATGGGATATCGGATATGATGTTTGAAGGAAACTTGCAGATGAATGAATATCAACTCACCAAGTATCTAAATACTCACAAATTACACTCGATAATCTAGAGAGAAAGAGAGAAAACTTTGTTTCTTGTGTGATTTTCAATTCTAACTTAGCCTCTCTGTTTATAGGAAAATGTTAGCCCGGCCAAAGCAGACTTGACTGCTTTACACGATGGCTTTACTGCTACTATTCCACCCACCAAAATCAGCCATCTTCCCCAACAACCAAGAGTGGGGCCCACTCAATTCTAGAATTTTCCACCAAAAAACCTAATTTAGAATCGATTACCTCTTAAAATTCATAACAAATCATACGTTCATTTTAACGGTTCAAAATTTGTGGACATATACTCAACTTATATATGTATAACATATCCAAAAAAATTACAACGATCCAACAGTCGGATCAAAATTTATAACTCACATATATAGTGAAGAACACTTGATTTTTGGACTATTAGTCCTTGGACGATTTCATTCAAAATTTCACCACGAAATATCTACAAAAGAATTTTTGGGTGATTCAAATTTCTGATTAGATTAGCTTACTTCTAGGGCTTTCTTTTTGATATATGGCTCATCTCTTAACTCATTATACACAAAAGAGTTATGGATTTTACAAAATCAAGTAATAAACTAATTTTTACGAAAATCCCATATTTTGTTCTCCATTTAAACAAATCTTGATAAAACACCTCATCATTAATTCCTTCACTTATAAATACATAAATAAATCCATCATTTATATCCACATCAAATAAATATTTTCTTATCATATAAATCAATAACTAATTATTCACAAATAATATTACGAGAATCACAATAATGATGACCAGGCGGTTCCGGGAAGAGGGCTTTCGATAAAATTTCTCCTTCTTGGCGTTGATTAGGTGACCAAACCTCTCCTTGATGAACTTTCTAGACATTGCCAATAATGCTATCTAATAATATTATTCAAATAATATGAATTATTGATCGATAATGAGAAATATTGTGCGATGATAATTATTGAACAACAATAATATAAAATATCAACGCAACAATTATTGAATCGATAAAATAAAATATTGAGCGATAATTCTTTGTAACAATTATTGAGTAGTGCCTTCTCACGTGTAGAGATCGATAATTGAAAAAAAATCTTTCATCTGTAAAACCTGGTAATCTTCTTTATGCAAACACGCGTATTCTTTTATTTTATAACCATAGGGTATTCAACGATGTTAATTGTAGCGATTACGCCGTTATTTATAAAAACTTAATTTTGTCGTTTTCTTCATCCAAGCGGTTATTACATTATAGGGCCCCAAAATGGGCTGCTTGCGTCGTCGCGAATATTCCCAAGCGGAAAGAATATTCCACGACGAAAACGAATATTCCCAAACAATGATAAGTATTTTATAACCACTTGCTTATTTTGAAAAAAATTCATATATCACCCTTAACTTTAACTTTTATCAATTTAACCATTTCTTGAATAGTAATTATAAGAAAAATTGAATACTTTTATTTCATAAAATTCGGGGTCTTACAATCTCCTCTCCTTATGAAATTTAAGTCCTCGAAATTTACGTGCACAGTATTTCGAAGAGTTGAGAATACCTTGCTTTCATTTCAGATTCCATCTTCCCTGTCATCATGATTTCTCCATTGCTCATCATTTTATTTGAGATATCATTCTAGAATACTGACTTGAAAACACGGGTTAATTGAACAAATTAACATATCACATAATATCCGATATTATGGTGACCCACAACAATTAAGCTTAGGTAGGACACACTTAGTGAAGGATTTACTCATCTCTCCCTCCCTGGTTCTAATCCCGATCTCATTGGAGATCATATCCTAGCTCGATACCAATTGTAACAACCCCAAAATAGGTCCATTCCATCCAACCCATTCTCGAGTTACGCCAAATACATGGTACGAAAAAAACAACTACAACTTTATTACAACAATTGTCGTGCAAAATCTGACAACACATATCTTTGTGAGTTTGGATACAAAATATATCAAGCAGTGTACGTTCTGATGACACCTTACATAAAGGTATAGTCAAAAAGCTGTTTTAGAAATTAGAATCTTTGGGAAGTGCTCAAAGAAACCTTCCGTACATGGGGGGAGGCCATGCTTTTAGGTTATGGTAGATATCATATGGCCACGAATTATCCTTGGTTGACCCGATAGACCCCAAAGAAAAATGAGAAGATTACTATCGTATTCTTCCCGATGGTGAGTCTTCTCTTGACATATCATTATCTCCACTGTCTCTAATTGGGTATTATACTCCAAACAAACACCAAGATTATATAGGTAGTGCTTGTAAATATACTCGACAAGTGGATGAAACACAACCATGTCTTATGATAACACGAGTTTGTATGTTATTAGACATCTTGTATGATAGTGACAAAACACCCTTCCAAAGTTGGGTTACTTTCACCTATTTAATTCACCAAAATAACTATTAAATGATGTATAAAATCTGACACACTAAAGCCCTCAATAAAATTATTTTCATACTCTTTAGGGAGAACCTCAACAACTATAGACCACCGATTCTATTCCCTTGTTATCCCCGCTCGACCCAAATACACTTTTATTACACGAAAGGAATTGTGAAACAAAAGGGTGAAACCTGACAACTAGCTCGATAAAGAATATTATGACTAAAGATAAATAAATTATCAATAGTCTTCATCGGTAATGAATCGAGAGATTTAGAACATATGGTAGATGATAAAACTTTTCAACCATAGTTGCGGTGAGACGAAGCGATCCATTAAAAGAGTCGAATAGACTATAAAATCTATTATCTTCTCCGTTAAAAAGTCCACCAACAATATTTTATCCTGTAACATCAACATCAAATCCATCATGGTTATACCAAATCATAATTGTGATTCTAAATTCATAATCATCCGGACTAATAAATTCATCTTTGCTTCTGAAACCAAGATATTCATCAACATATCTTCTGGTTCTGAAGATATTCAACAAATGTTATCTTTGCATTCTGAGCCAAAGATATTCATCAATAATTCATCTTTTGCTTCACAAAGCAAAGATATTCATCAACAAGCAAATCTTTGCACTACTGGCCAAAGATATTCATCAATAATTCATCTTTACCTTCAAAGTAAAGATATTCAACAACGAATTCATCTTTGCATTCTGAGCGAAAGATATTCATCAATAATTCATCTTTTTGCTTTCTGAAAGCAAAGATATTCAACAACAGTCATCTTTGCATTACGAGCGAAGATATTCATCAATAATTCATCTTTTTTTCTACAAATTTAAAAGATATTCAACAACAGTCATCTTTGCATTCTGAGCAAAAGATATTCATCAATAATTCATCTTTTTGCACTACAAAAAAAGATATTCAACAACAAGTCATCTTTGCATTACGAGCGAAAGATATTCATATATCAACGAAATACATAATCATTTCGGAAGTTATATAACAATAATTATAACCATGTTGATCGATTCACCTTTGCACTTAAGTTAAAAATATTCAATTGTAAATTCATGGTCAAGCGATCATACCAATTCAACAATTCAACTTTTGCATTCTTGGCGAAGAGAACCTATGGTCACGATCATACCATAATCTACCCATCTTTAAACTCAAGTCGAAGAAATATCATCATTAGGGTTATAAGAATGTTATATAAAAATAATATAATCAAAACATGGTTTTAATTTCAAGAGTAAGATTCATAAATCAACGATAATTTGGTGGGAGAAAAACCAATTTGTTGTGAATAGTACCCGTGTTAAATACGTAGTCATAGTCCCGTATATCGTGCGTAAGTAACCTCGACACGAAAAGATAAAGTTTCATAATAAAATTCATATCCATATTTATAACACCTTAATCCAAATGTTATAAATCACTTAGAAATCTCATAATCTAATATTATTAATATTATAATAATATTTTAATCATTTCTCGAACTTATAAATAATTTAATCCAATTATTTACACTTTAATAATTAATGCATTTAATCATCTAAAAATGCCAAACTCATAAGATTTCATCATCATTAACCAAAACCCTCATAAAAATCTGCATATATCTCATATATGATTCTCAAAACCATAAATCATATTTTCCAATTTTCTTACTTCACATAACATATTTAATTCATTTACTCATAACTAGAATATTTTCATGAAAATACCAAATCAGTTCTAAAAATATTTCTTTTAAGGGATTTAGCATAAAATAGTCCCATATTGAACATATATTTTTCTCGAAAATTTTAAAAATTCATTTACTATTTTTCATATGGCCCAAAACCACTTTGAATATTTAAACATTTATCATAAATTGTACTTTTATCCAAAATTTTGAAATTCACAGAGTACAATGATATTATATAGATGTACTCTCAATAAAAATTTCATCAATTTTGGAGTTAACCGCAGGAGTTATAAATAGTTACTTTTAAAATAGTCTTTTCTCATAAAATCCATAACTCTAATCTATACATCCAAAAATACCTCAAAATAATCATAGTGGTGTAAAATTCAAGAATGATCAAAACATGGATACAATCAAAGCTAGTATCCGAATAGATATTTTAGACGAAAAGAAGAAATTTTATTTTTAAATTGAATAGTCTTAGTATATCGTGAATAGTCTTAGTATCGTGAATAGTCTTTAGTATATCGTGAATAAATAGTAACTCAGACACCAAAAGATAGAAATTCCACAAAAAACATCTTCACGCTTCATGAATAGTATTAAATGAATAGTAACTCATGAATAGTAACTCGTGAATAGTAACTCATGAATAGTAACCCAGAGATGAAAAAGTTCCAAATTTGATAAAACTTGAGATCAACATTTCAAAGTAATGATATTGAAGAAATAATATCATTACAAAAAAATAATATCCCTTACTACTTATCCGCTTACCTCAAAAGCGGAAAGACTTACGATGGGATATCGGATATGATGTTTGAAGGAAACTTGCACCGCGATGAATATCAACTCACCAAGTATCTAAATACTCACAAATTACACTCGATAATCTAGAGAGAAAGAGAAAACTTTGTTTACGGTGTGATTTTCAATTCTAACTTAGCCCTCTATTTATAGGAAAATGTTAGCCCGCAAAAGCAGACTTGACTTTCTACTGATGGCTTTACTGCTACTATTCCACCCACCAAAAAATCAGCCATCTTCCCCAACAACCAAGAGTGGGCCCACCAATTCTAGAATTTTCCACCAAAACCTAATTTCCGAATCGATTACCTCTTAAAATTCATAACAAATCATACGTTCATTTTAACGGTTCAAAATTTGTGGACATATACTCAACTTATATATGTATAACATATCCAAAAATTACAACGATCCAACGGTCGGATCAAAATTTATAACTCACATAATATAGTTGAAGAACAACTTTGATTTTTCGGACTATTAGTCCTTGGACCGATTTCATTCAAAATTTCACCACGAAATATCTACAAAGAATTTTTGGGTGATTCAAATTTCTCTGATTAGCTTACTTCTAGGGCTTTCTTTTGATATATGGCTCATCTCTTAACTCATTATACACAAAAGAGTTATGGATTTTACAAAATCAAGTAATAAACTAATTTTTCCGAAAATCCCATATTTTGTTCTCCATTTAAACAAATCTTGATAAAACACCTCATCATTAATTCCTTCACTTATAAATACATAAATAAATCCATCATTTATATCCACATCAAATAAATATTTTCTTATCATATAAATCAATAACTAATTATTCACAAATAATATTACGAATCACAATAATGATGACCAGAGCGGTTCGAGGAAGAGGGGGCTTTCCAATAAGAATTTCTCCTTCTTGGCGCCGCAAATTAGGTGACCAAACCTCTCCTTGACGAAACTTTCTAGACATTGCCAATAATGCTTTATCTAATAATATTATTCAAATAATATGAATTATTGATCTGATAATGAGAAATATTGTGCAGTGATAATTATTGAAACAACAATAATATAAAATATTAACGCAGCAATTATTGAATCAATAAAATAAAATATTGAACAATAATTACTGTAACAATTATTGAGTAGTGCCTTCTTATGTAAGAATCGATAATTGAAAAAATCTTGTGTAAACTGGTAATATTCTTTATGCGAACACGCGTATTACTTTATTTTAACCAATAAGGTATTCCAACGATTAATTGAGTAACGATTACGCTGTTATTTATAAAAACTTAATTTTATCGTTTTCTTCATCCGGCGGTTATTACATTATGGGGCCCAAAAATGGGCTGCTGGCAGTAAATACGAATATTCCCAAAGCGGAAAGAATATTCCACGACCAAACGAATATTCCCAAACAAATAATAAGTATTTTATATAACACTTGCTTATTTTGAAAAAATCATATATCACCCTTAACTTTAACCTTTTATCAATTTAACCATTTACTGAATAGTAATTATAAGAAAAATTGAATACCTTTATTTCATAAAATTCGGGGTCTTACACACCACAAGGCAAGTATTAAGTATTTAAGATGTTAATTTATCACATTTGATGCTTATAAAGAAAATTGAACAATATTGTTTTGTTGTGTCACCACAAGGATGATATTTTTCTTTTTTGAATATATGGAGTGCTAGGTCGGACTTAACTTGGATAATTTTGATTCGGATGTGCCACCACTTGATCAAAATAATCTAAGAGGCAAAATACAAGGAGTTGCATAGTTGATGTAATTGACAAAAGTTGTCTACCTATTTATTTATATATAGTTTGTTGTGTCACCACAAGGCTATATACATTTGAAATGGGATCCTTATTCTCACTAGCAAATCTTTAATTAGATTTTGCTGAACTATATAAGTGAAGGTAATATAGTTTGAAGAAAATAGTGGGAGATACCAATTTAAAACAAGACCTAATTTATTTTGGTAATTAATAATAGAATGTATGTTAAAATGTTGTTAATTACAAATTCATTTACAGAATTTTACAATGTCTAAAATTACTATCATTTGCGAGCATATTAGATGCTAAATTAATCGAATAGAATTAAATCGGATTGGTTAAGAAATTTGAGAATAGTTCTCATGCGTTTTGAAAAGTTATCTTATGTCCTTAATCGCCTATCCTCGAATGGTTGCGAATAATGCCTCTGAGGAAGACATTGCTACTTTTAGAAAGTGGCGAGATGATGCATGATTAGCTCGATGCATCATGCTTGCATCCATGAGTAATGAGCTTGACGTCGGCATGAAACTATGGATGCTTCTACTATATTCCCGCACATCAAGTAGTTGATGGTGAGGAAAGTAGGACCGATAGATATCCAGATATCTAAGGAGCTCTTCCGATCTAGAATGACTAATGACACTACAAAGATGCAGACAAAGTCCTTAACATAATCAATTTGATTGATCGATTAGTGCAATGGGTTTTGTCATGGATGGAGAGTTGAGCCAAGATTTGATCTTGCACTCACTCCCGGAATCCTTTCACAATTGTTGTGAATTTTTCATATAAACAAGCTAGATATCAGACTCGCTGATTTGCTTAACATATTGAAAAATGTTGAAGTCACTTTCCAACGAAGAAAAACCAAGTCTTCTTGGTAGGGGCAAAGGATCTTCCTCGAAAGAAGAACGATTCAAAGAAGGTAAATAGAAAGGCATAAACAAAGGATAATAAGAACAATCTCGATCACGGATAGCAAAGGAGTTTGCTTCCACTGCAATAAGCACGGACAATGGAAAGAAATCTGCGAAGCATCTTGCGAGAGGCTAACGAAAGAAGCTTAGTGAAGTTTGATTCTAAAAATGCAATTTTGTTCATGATTTAAATAAATTTTTCTTTAAGTCGAGGTTCTACTTGGGTATTGGATCTGACTTTGGTTATCATAAATATAGATTTATGAAGGGACCAAGACAGTAGAAAGCTAAACAAATATAAGTAGATCTATATGCGGGAAATGTAGCAAAGGTTGCCATATTAGCCATAGAAACTTATAGTTTAGCAATGCTACACGCAAAATCTATTAAGTCGATAAGTTGTTATTGTATTCCAATTCTTGTTAGAAACATTATTTCCATTTTATTGTTGACAATAAAATTTTTGGTATTATAATTAAGAACAATTGTTGTTACATTTATAATGATAATGTTTTGTATAGAATCGAATATTACTTAATAAATTTTGTATACTTGACTTACATGAAAATAATTTTACATATTGAACAAATTAGTATAAGAAAAGGAGATGATCATTCAAAGAGTTGAATGTGTGTATTTCTTTGAAATCTGAAGTGAATTATTTGAAAGGTTCAAAGAATTGAAGTGAAACAAATTGGCAATGTATTTAGATTCTTTGATTAGATCGAGGAATAAATACTTGTGCAATAAGTTTCTAGATCATCTCAAATGGTTTTCTCATAATGGACACATCCTCGATACGCATAATTGATTGATGTATCCGAATGAAAAATCGTACCTTGTTGGAAATGGTGCGGTCCATAATGATTTTACCGACATTCCAAAGATCCTTCGGGATAATGTCCTAGAAATGGTACGCATATCTCTACGAAAATGGTAACCTCAAAATCCATTTGAAGACTCCATAAAAGTTATGGATGGGGAGGATTCTAATCTTAAGTATGTTAAGATAAGGGGTTCCAACTTATGTGAAAAGGTTTCAAAAGGATAAGCTTGGGACAAGATTTGACAAGTGTCGATTTGTGGGACATCCTAAAGTAAGTTTAGGGTATATGTTCTATAATTCTACTTAGCAAAAGGTGTTTATTACGAAACACGCCCTTCTAAGATAAAGGTGTTTATCATTAAAAAATTTAGTGGGAGGATAATAGATCTTGAAGAGTTCGAGAACCACAAAATACTATAAGTCGAATAAGAGGAACACAGTAGATAGACCTATTATACCACAAATTGAATCGTAAATCGGAATAGTCTGAAGATACCTAGGAGGTATGGATTCATCATGGATGATGATGATGAGGTACACATCATGAAGATGATGATCGAGTTACATTCGATGAGGTAAGACTTCTAGTGTGTACTAAAGGGAATTCGATGGGGGCGTCGTGAAATTTCTAGTATTATATGTTGATATCTACGGATGAGGAATAACATACCAATGCTACTGATCAAGAATGATAAAGTTGTCTAAACATTCCTCCATGAATGGTTTGGGAAGAGTATCTTAATTGGGGATAAAATCTATATAGATAGATCTGACGGGATGCTCGACTTAACCCAAGGAACGTATATTCATTTGATGCTAAAATCGTTTAGCATGGCAAACTCGAAGAGATGTCTCATGTCGATGAGCTATGGAGTGAATCTCTCTTAATAGTCCCCACAGACTCTAAAAAGAGAGATCGCATGAGTGACAATCATGTATGCAATGAAATGTCACGAGACACGATGTTGATCGATCGTATTATGGAGAAGTTCACTATGAGTCGGTGAAAACATCTTAAAGTGCTTAACCTAAGCATTAAGGATGTGATCATATTCATGGTGGGTCTAAATTAAAACTAGAGGGCTTAACGAGACTCAAGTTTTTCGAGACGGACCAAGATTTACGAGAAAATCCACTTTAAGGTAAAGTGTTACCTTGAGCGGTGGTGCGATGAATTGGAAAGGTTCCAAACAATGAAAAGAGTTCTTTGGTTTAGTGATAAAGACAAAGTATATAGCTATAAATGAAGGCTGCAAGTTGATTGTTTGGATTAAAAGTTCATTCTGACGAACTAGGAATAGTTCTAAGTCTAATCTTGTATCTAAACATGTGTTGTGGCACTTTCATTTGATTATTAGAATCATTGAAAGATGGAAATCACTATAGAGATAGTGGACTCTCATAAACAACATTACATATCCATTAACTAAAGTTTATCCAACAATGGGATAATCGTCACTTAGAGAAGAAGAGTATGAGTTACCATGGCGATTGGCTTTAGTGCAGTGGGAGATTGAAAGTAGTATGCACACAAGCCAATCATGTTTGATTATAAAGCATATACTTTATAACAATCTTATTCATTTATTAATAAAAAGTATTAATTTATTAAAGGCTTTTAATTATCTACGTGATCTTTGTTTTATAATATGTGATAAACCCATAGTTTTTTAAGCAATGCTTTTAGAATAATGATGATGATCATTCTAATGAGATCTAAATTCTTAGAAAGCTTAAAACTAAAATAGTTCCTAATCGTTGGATTACTAAATTGGGGATTAGTGAATCCTGGATAGATTGAGTACATCGTTGCTTGCTCGTTGGATGAGGATGATTGATCTCATGATCATTTGTGTGGAACACTAAAGCAAGTATGTAGGTGCTTATTAGAGAATAAGTTCATCGAAGCGTTGGCTCGCTAAGGAATACCTAATGGAGTTTTATTTGCTGTCGATAGGAATTCACTGTAGTGATAGTAGTCTGAAGTGATCCTTGGACTTGAGATCATCATAGTATCTTGTGTATGATGAGTTATACTTTGACTTATTCCTTAAGACCCTTAGGGTATATCAAAGGGTATGCTTGGGTATAATAAGTTATACATGGAGATAATGTATGATCGATAAAGAATCTACCACTTCAATAAAAGAGAGAAATGTCTATGTGATTCGATAAATGACAACCCAAAGAGTCCCTTGGCGAAGCGCGAAATGAAATTAGAAAGGAGTTTCTAATTTGCATTATTTGAGTTAATGCATTTAAGAGTGAAATACATATAATTAAATAAAATAAGACTTGACGATAATTCCATGTCTTATATTTAATTGGGACATTGTATGGTGGAAGGATTGAATTGTCGGTACGGTAACTATTTACTCAAAGGTTCTTTAATGATTAATGTTGAAATCTATATTATCTGGAAAGTCGTTGATCATTGGGAGGTTTATCCTTATTGTAGAATAAATATTATTTATTTAAATAAATTAATTATTTAATTTATTTATTTAAATAAGATTAGAATTGTTCTAATTGATTTATTCACAACCGCTTAATATGGAGAACACAAAAGAATCACAACCATAAAAGGAAGAATAATTATTTAAGAAGTTAATGGCATAATCGTAATAATATGTTAAGTATATTTAATTTAATCTATGGTGATAGAATAAATTAAATAGCTTAATATTATTATTTAATATTTTAGAAATATTAAATATAAATTAATAAGAGGAGTCTTATTAATATTATTACAATTATTATTATTTTAATTTCTAAAGAGTTTAGAAATTAATTTAATATAAAGTACTCTCATTTATTCCTAATTGGATTAGGAAGGAAAATTAGTTAAAGAGTTTAATTAATTATCCCTAATAAGATTATGGAGCTTAATTAATTAAAAGAATTTAATTAATTAAATAAAACCCAATTCCTTAATTGTTAAGGTGGGTTACCCACATCTATTAATAAGAGGAGTCTTATTATGGGAGGTTGTTGACTTTTTTCAACATACTGACGTAATTCCAACGTTGGAGAGAAATCGCCTTTTCTATAGAGATAGGAAAAAGCTAGGGTTTGAGCCAAATACCTTCTACTTGAATTCCTACTCTTCCTTGGTGGATAACCTCTGAGGCCAAACACATGGGTGGCTAACGTTGATCAAAGGAAGGAACCAAACCCGGTAGATTCAAGTTGAGCGCGAAAAGGATTTGGAGGTGAACTTGTCACGAGGAAGCTTCGATCTTCGCAGGGTATGATTTTATTCTTTATCTTTTCGTTTAATTAATAATTGTGCATAAAGAGTGATCCGGGTATATGGTTTGTAAATTTTTTTAAACTCTGATTTTACACGCTTCCGCTAATTTTATGCAATTTGATTGCTTCATGAATATTACAAACCTAACACTTGTCACATACCAGAAAATAACCTGAATTCATGACCCCAAGGGCAGTTACCAAGTAATAGAAATAATCCAATCTTCCCTTATTAAGATCTTCTGGCAACCAATTTGCTGTTGCCGCCCCTTCTGTAGTCAGGTGAACTATCGCCACCAAAAAGCCATTCAAATAGCTGGACGCTGCCAATCCACAAAAAAAGAATGAACCTGCTATACTTCTCATGTTTTCTGGGAACTGTTTGTAGTAAAATTCAACCAAGGCAACTGAAGTAAATGCCTCGGCAAGTCCAACTATTGCTAGCTGTGGTACCAGCCATAAGCCCGACATTGATGAAATGGCGCCCCTATGCGGCTCAAATCTTAAAGTTGGCTTTGTAAGCGCCAAATTCCTCCTCCTATTTTCAACTATAGCAGCCACTAGTGATGATAATACTGTTAGCACTACCCCGACTCCGATCCTTTGGAGGATTGTTATCCCTCCTTCTTTGCCTGTGATGCGGCGGAGTTGTGGGACTAAAACTCTGTCGTAGATTGGTAGAAAGAGAGTGAGGCTGAGCATGGAGAATACTGTGTAAGTTGCTGCAGGGATTTTGAAGTTTGTGTCCCCAAAATGTCTGTTGGATTGAAGGGCTTGAAACACTACATATTGCTGCTGTTGTATTATTGCAATATAGTACACAATGGCTGCTGCCCATATTGGGATTACTCTGCATAGGCATTTCACTTCTTCCACTTGCTGCAAAGTGCAGAGATTCCACGGATCGGCTACTGATCCGTCTGAATTGACGTTTTGGTCTTGTGTTACAATGGCTGCGTTGTCCAGAAATCTGATAACATTCGTTCAAAATTAGTACTCCGGGAAAATGTAGATTAAACCATACAGTTTTGGAGTTTATAGTGACCTGAATTGTTCTGTGTAGCCGAGTTTAGAATTGATGGATTTAGTTGGTGCATAGTTGAAGAGAGACAGCCATGGCTGTTCTGGCAGCTTTAACCGTCTCTTCTTAGTAGCAACCACTAGTACCTGGACTACACTCGTGAAAGGGCTGCCCTCAGGCTTCACTTTTACATATGTTTTGGAGCCCAGGAAGTAGAGAAAATCGGATACTAACATGAAAATGGTAGGAATTGCCAGTCCTATAGACCAGCTTACATCTGTTTGCACATAAACCACGAGTGTCAACGATACCATTTGTGCAAAAGTCAGAGTGAAGAAATACCAATTGAAGAAACTGTTGATTCCCCTTTTTCCAGATTCGGTGTGGGGATTGAATTGGTCAGCCCCAAACGCCAAATTACAAGGCCGAATGCCACCAGCTCCGATCACCATTAGGCCGAAGCCGCATAGTAGAATAAACATTTGCCACGCTGTTGGTCCAGTGCATACAATATCCTCTTCTGATCCACACTCTGGAGGATGCAGCGACTTGAATACTGCGGTTAGGTCTATTACAAGTAACCCCTTCACAAACGAAAAAAAAGTTTGAACAAAGATAAAATTAGATGCATGCTGTTGTGTCAATTTCCTTGATAAGAAAATTTGTGATTTTTTTCTTCAAGGAATTAGGAAGTACCAAAAAAGAGGCGATTGTTGCGAATCCCAAGGTCTTATAGCGACCAAAATAAGTGTCGCAGAGGAAAGCCCCCAGTAAGGTGGCAAAGTTGGTGGTGCCATTGAAGACACTGATAAAAGTTGTAGCTGTGATGCTCTTTAAGTTGAAAACTGTAGTGAGATATACCAGGAGGTTGGATAAAGTTCCAATGGCTCCAAGCTTCTCAAACGTCTCGTTTCCTGAAAATTCACAAATATATTTTCCAACATGAAGAAATTAGGAAACAAAAAGAAGAAGCAGATATTCAAGCATCAAGACCAACCCAAGTGATGAAAAACAAACAAATTAAACCTATAATGAAGGGCATGGCCTTGACTCCTCTGTAGTTGATCTCGGCCTCATCGATTGCCACTATTTTCTCGTTATTATCCATAGTTTCTTTCTTATTTTTTCCCCATTGCTTCAGACAAATAACTCTCTCTTAGTTAAATAGAGGTTGAGTATGTCATGAAGAAGATAAAGATCAGCGAACAGAGCCTATATTTCCTAACTTCATGACTCACCAACCACTCAATGTAATTCTTTCTTTCAGTCTGAAGTCAGAACACTTGGCAGGCAAAGGTCAGAACACCTGGCAGGCAAAGGTCAAAAAGCTCATAAATCTTTCCTTATCTCCCTCTAATACCGTTTGTTTAGACGCGCAAATTCCAGTAATCCTTCGAACCACAATGTGAACATCAATGATCTGTGTGCCAATTCTACACGGGTGGCTCTAAATATCTAAATCAAAAACTGATTTAGATTGATTTTAAGGAGGGAGTAAAATCACGGACTCCTCTCGTCAAGTTGACCAATTTTAAAATTAAAAAATTAATTAAGCATATTTATTTATATTTTTAAATTCATGAAAATCAAAAGTAATAGCAAATTCGATGTCTTGTGCCTATATTTAGAACTCTTGTAAATATTTATCTTCATGTTCATGTAATTTAATCGATCCGAATCCAAAGGACTTTATGCTATTGCTAATCTTTATCATGCCGAACTTACACCATCAGTTTGCTATAATTTAATGCCCAATAACTATTGAATTAGATATGGTATATAACGTGAACTTTCAATACAATGAAGTGAGTTGAATTTCCAGGTCATTGAAGTTGAAAATACTTACCCGCTTTGATTGAATAAATAACTTTACTCACAAAAGCATCGGCCCGATGGTAGAGATTCTCGATACTTGAAGTAAATGGTGACGAAAGCTAAGAACAAGGTAAAGATTAATAATGACCTTCTGACTTTCCACCTAGATTGATCGATATAAGACGAAAGATTTTGAATGGCAGCCATACGATCCACTTACCGGTGAATGCTTTACATCAAATCAACTTATAGGAGTGTTGGACTTGCTTGCCAAGATATTAATGAAGTCTACCTTAACTCAACCTCCTTACGATAGTGACCGTTGAGTTTACAGTTCAAATTTGATTTAAAGGACTCTCTCAGTGCTTCTCTTGACATCCATGCTACAGCCTTAGACCGCTTTCTGGTACCACCACGATAAAGATCGATATAGGGACCAAAAGGACATTGGGGCTCCCATTCGACCATTGTGATCTAACGTCCTCACCATGGACCTCGATTAGTCACGGTCTACGAATACATTAAGTAGTCCTTGAGTGACTAACATGATTTACACCGAAAGTCACATCCTTGAACCATTGAAGGCGATTGACGGCCATACCATCGCTTTTCCATAGTCCTGCTTTTGTCATCTGCATATAGCTTGCAATCACTTAGCTCTGACCGTGGGATGAGTGACAAGCTTTAAAGACTGGAGGCTGAAGTCTCACCTTGAATCTCTGATCTAAAATAAGTTATAATTTTATGGAAACCGGCTTCTTGCGACCATCTGAAATCGACATATCCATGATTGATTCTGCCTTAACCTCAGCCGGACTCCTTTTCCGCGATCATCTCGAGATTAAGGCAGATTCAGCCGACATGGGCCAGATCGGCATGGTCCTCAATTCAGTACGTCGCATTCGTGGTCTTGACTTCCATAACCCGAATCAACTTTAAATTCACATTAATCATTAACTCTAAACAGCCAGTTCAGCTTTTATGAATTTGCATGTATATCTTTGAATCTGAATCTTCAAAATTCATCAATTTTGAAGAGGAAATACGTCCTAGATGATATCTTAGGGATTAACCTCCGCAAAAGACATGAGACTACCTATAAACTTTATGAACTCATCATCTGATAATCGTGAGCGGTTCTTCATGTACCCAAATTTGGCATCGATAAGCAGATTGTCATCGTGCCTTTGACCTTTAGTGAGGATGATCCCGAAATTGTTTCCAGACCAAAAGGTACATTTGGAAGTAAGTCTTTGTCGATGGGCGAATAGTTTGATAAACATACGGCATTTTCAAAGTCCTTAGATTACTGTACTTCCTGCGGATAATCTAAATCTTTGCTACAAACATTTGAATAACCGTATAATACGCCAATCGATAAAGACTCGCCATCAATCGTTGATAGGAAATTCAATGTAATCGGTGAAAGTCTTCTTCAATGTCATCTCGATAAAGTTAGTAAGGACTCTTCATTGTAGATTCTTTGAATACGGGCGTGATACTTAAAGATAACGATGTGTTGAGCATCGTCGACATCATCATTCGATGCACGATCGACACTTTACGATAACACCAAAATTTCCATCGTAAGAGATCCATGCTGTAGACATCTCAGTCGTCCGTAGGGCTAATTTAAAATTGTCGCAGTACGAATTCTTTATCGCCATCCAATCTATACTTAAACCTCTTCATCAAGCATTCATTGAAGTTGGCTTTGCACTCACGGGATATTTGATCATTACGGCGATTCCGAGCTTTACCTTCTCTTGATGGCTGCTTAACGACCATTCTGAGAATCTTACAGATAACTTTTGTTGACTTCGACTATCTTGGCTCCTGAAACCGATATCAACGTAATTCCCGTAAGATTTGTCCAAGCACGGTTGACTCTAAATCCCTCACGATCTTATTAGAATAATTCTGCTTCCTTACAACATCGTGGTGGACCTTCCGCATTTGGCCCATTTCGTCAGTAAATAACGACCAGCCGATCGTCAGTCGCTTCGGTCAAGGTTGATCTGTCATTATTAACATTCTACCATAAAGTCGTTCAAGGCTTGCCCTGATGGCGATTCGGGATGAAATCGATAAAAATTAGATAACGTCCATGCATCTGGATCTAATCTGGAAATACCTCTTCTTACCCATCCGCGCCGTTGATCGGTTGATGATGACGACCGAGTCAGAACTTGATTTTGAAATGTGGCCGATGGCGATTAATTGTGACTGAAAGCAAATTTCTCGATGTTAGGATACTCGGTTTCCTCAAAGGACGTTTATCGACGTAATAGACCCGGATCTTCTCCCACCGATCCGAATCAAAGCGCTCCAATTTCTTCGATTAACCTCCACAGATATAAATATCTCTCATTGGACAAAACATTTCAATAAAGGCAGCCAAGATGATATGTCTTTATACTTTGAAAGCTTCTTTAATTGGGAGTCATCGGAATGTCTTCGCGATTCTTGGTCCTTCAATGTATCAGAAAGGAAGACATCTTTCTGCTTTGGAGATGAACTCTCCGCATGAGCATCCTGCTATGAAGATTGATCGCCTTTGAATGACCGAGGAGTCTTCATCCTCGAATCATAGCGGATCTTTCACCGGATTGATGCTCGATGCTTTTCTACCGATAACCCGTAAATTTTCCAAATACCAAGGGCTCAAAGTACATTCGTCCGATTAAGTCGCGCATTCGTCGATGGCTAATAGTTTGAAAACATTCCTACGATCAAATTGAAGTTTTAATTTCATACTCTTCATTGATCATGTCATCTACATAAACCTCCATATTCCTCCCATTTCCCCGCCAGATCAATATAAAGTTCATCATCTTTGATAAGTCTAGCTCGGCGTTAATCATTTTAAAAGTCTCTGATTTTGTGTCACGTACAACGCGATTGTGTAATGAATGCCGATTTTGGATAACTTCGCTTTGATATTTGATAACCTGAAAAGCATCCATAAAGCTTTACAATCATACCCGAAGTGGAATCGATGAGTGACTTTCAAAGGATAAAATCCTTCCACAAAGCTTTGTTGAGGTTTTAGTCGATACAAACCCGCCACTTTCCATTATGCTTCACCGGCACTACATTCTTTATCCACTCCAATACAATCGTTCAGAGGGTGCCAGTGGGCCCAGTTAACGCGTTCAACCTCACGATCGATCTTTGACGTTCGGAGCAAATATCATATATTCCGATCGAACCGCGGCTTTTCAAGGATCTATCTAAGTCAATTTAAACCTTATTGAACCTTGGTGACTCGAGGCATATCTTGTGCCGGCATGCAAAAAATATCGACATAGCGTCGTAAAAGTTCCATGCAGATTTGTCCAAGAAGAGGTTACGCCTAACCGATCTTCATATCCTTCTCCTTTTCCAGATACCAATTCAATTTCTCCGTCTTGGGATTACCTAAGCTCCTCAACCGATTCTCGGTGAAGGTTCTTAAGACAATGCCATCGTCTTTCTTTGTTGATCAATTTAGCATTCGGCATGAAATGATGAATCTGGAGAACATCTTGGGCGGATCGAAACGCCATCCTTTCTCCTACCCATTTCTGTGGGGAACTTGATTTTGAAATGTGGATGGAAATTCACCTGGAATAAATCAACGTGGAAGTCTTCCCAAAATGGCGTCAGAACTCGAATCACATATGCACAAATATAAAATTTATAAGTTATCTCCACTTGTAGGGGTCGTCGTCAAGATGATAGCGGGGAAGTTGACTGCCATTTTTAGCGGGATCTTTCCAGAATCCATATAGAGAGCTTCATCCACCTCCATTTCAGGCTCTTCTTGACGATTCTTCAATAGCAAGCGTAAAGAAAATCAATGTCCAATCAAGATCCATTCACGATCATCATTCGTTTAATCCATGAGCCCAAGTCCGCGGATCAATCCTGACTCTCTTCGTGCGGCTTTTGGGCTCAAGATAGTGATAATCCGTAAAGTGAAATAACAGTTCTCGAAAGGCCTGACAACCTTGTAGTAGCATCCTTATCGAATATAATCGAATCAAGATAAGACCTCCTCTTTCCTACTAGTTCTCCCATTTACCCACCAGCTTACGCATCAACGTTCTTGTCTGTGAGGTAAGATTTTGAATAAAGCATTGAAGCGCTTTCGCCTTGAGTGACGATCGATAACTCCTGTAATTTTGGCTGGCCTTTCTCGACACATATTAATCGATAGCCACTTTCCATTTTGTTTTCTAAACCCTTTAGATTAAAGTTTCTCATTCGTGTCATCAGCGATTAACGATAACCACAACATTATTTAGGTTGCCATGTCCCGCTTTGAATTATCACGGTGGTTTCAAAAGAAACCGGGTTTTGATCCGGGATCCAAAATTATCGAATTCTTTCACAGGATTCAATACGGGTATAAACCTTATTAACCTTAAATAGCGAACATTGTGAATCGATCGTCATTAGCCGACGATTGTGGGGATTCTCCTACTACCTTACCGCTTTGGTTATATCCTCCCCTTTCTCGATCACCATCGGTCTGGGAACCTCTACCCTTTGATTGGCTCAAGAAGGATTCTTCGTATGCTATCTATAGCCTTGTTACGGTACTTCGGCAAAACCTGCTGAAGCTTTCGGATAAAAATCATTTAACTTTCTCCGCTACTGTCGATTACGAATCCTGAGGATCATTAAGTAGGTCACACAAACATCACTTTACCAATTTCCAAAGATGAACGTGATTCCTATATACTGCTTTAACCTTCTTCTTGAAATTCAAACGACTAAGATATTATCGCTGTTCATGCACGGTGAGGAAATCCGAAGGTAAGTCCCCCATCCAACGTCTGCCATAAGATTCGTGTAGTAATCTAAATTTGTGACATTTAAGCGAAAAAGTTTGTAATCAATTTAATTCCCTTGCCTCTTCTCGTTGTCTAGTTCATCGCCAGGTAACCATCACGGCTTCGCCCTAGAATATCGGAAGGAGGTGCGATGCCTGCTTATCCGACGATATCTTCACCGTGGTAAGTCCCCATCAACCAAGTTCTTTTCGACTCTCTATGAGAAAATCGACACTTCTTGTGAGGATTAAGATCTCAAGACCTTTAGGTTTTGGAATGATCAAAGTATTCCTGATTAATCTTCGTTAATGGGATTTCTTGATTTACTAGAGTCGTAAAATTTCATCTCTCATGAGTAGCTATCAGGATTAGGCCATGGGTTTCAAGCATAATTTCTGGTCCTTTCTTCGCTCCTCTTGGATAAAAGATCAGCGAACAGAGCCTATATTTCCTAACTTCATGACTCACCAACCACTCAATGTAATTCTTTCTTTCAGTCTGAAGTCAGAACACTTGGCAGGCAAAGGTCAGAACACCTGGCAGGCAAAGGTCAAAAAGCTCATAAATCTTTCCTTATCTCCCTCTAATACCGTTTGTTTAGACGCGCAAATTCCAGTAATCCTTCGAACCACAATGTGAACATCAATGATCTGTGTGCCAATTCTACACGGGTGGCTCTAAATATCTAAATCAAAAACTGATTTAGATTGATTTTTCTAGTCAAGTTGACCAATTTTAAAATTAAAAATTAATTAAGCATATTTATTTATATTTTTAAATTCATGAAAATCAAAAGTAATAGCAAATTCGATGTCTTGTGCCTATATTTAGAAGAAAATAATATAAAAATTTTGATTACAAAAATGGTTAATTTAACTTAAAAAGTCAAATTATGTCAATTTTTGAGTGATGAAGGGACATAATATCCTCAAGTTTGTCATCATAATTTGACACCACCACTAAACTAACAAAAGACTCTTTTTTTGTGTGAGATGGATGGGGTATTAAAGATGTAGTTTTCTTTTTACAGTTCCACATTGAAGCTCCCGATTATATTGGATCTTTCAGAGTCTCTGCCGTAAAGTGGCATATTCAGTGAATCTTGATTGATTTAGAGTTTTAAACCAATGATCAATTTCATGCATAATTCTATATGAAAGGGAATCACAGCTCCATTAATTTGGTCTAATTAACTTTTGGATTAATTATGGGATGGAGATAGGGAAACTTCTTTTGGCTGGTGCTATACATATATATATTATCCAAAAAAAAAAAGATTTTTATCGAAGTTTGCATGAATTTTTCATCTTCTAACAAATACTTGCTTTCTTATCATTGAACATCTTTTTCTTTTCCATTTTCTCATCCATCCTTCATTTGAGCAAGTGGCCCTCACGATTTCAGATTAATAATCAAATCTTGTGGTAGCTAGAAATGCATATTAATTATGCATCAATGGCTCAAATCAGTAAGGAACGGCAGGCATCAGAGCTTATTTAATAATAAATATACCTGCAGGTTTAACTAGACAACACTACTACATGTTCACATGTGGATAGTTGGAATCAAGAAAAATTAAAGGATATGTGAAATGTTTACTGTATATACTAATACACTGATTATGTTGATTTGAAAAAGTTAATCACATGATATTATTAAGAGCAGTGGTTTCTATGTGGAGCCAAAAGAGTGATGATGATACACTAACAAGTGAATCCAACAAGACCTAACAGAACCACCCCTTGAAATGACACTTCAAGCCTCCTCTTTTCTCACCTTGTCCTTTTCCACTGCTCGTACAATTTTCACGACATACTGTCTCGCAGTTGCTCATAATCTGTTAGCTGCAAGTATAATCAATCTTATGTGATCATCATGGACTTAATGCATCAAACAAGAGGCATTTCAGATTTTATATCTTCCATAGCAACTTCAATGGTGTCTCTGCTTGTTGTTTTGTATTTGTACCACTTAGCACACACTATGAAGTAACCCAAATTCAAGACCTCTAAACCAACAATGAGGTAATAAAAGTAATCCAATCTCCCCTTGTTGAGATCTTCAGCCAACCAGGTTTCTTTCCCACTTCTGTTTGTTAACTTTTGGACCACTGATGACAAGAAACTACTCAGATAACTCGACAAACCCGAGGCACAGAACAGAAAGGATGCGGCTATACTCTTCATGTTCTCCGGGCTTTGCTTGTAAAACAATTCATTTTGGCCAATTACAAAAAATCCTTCGGAAAGTCCTGCAACTATCAACTGAGGTATATACCAGTAGCCAGACATTGAAGAAATCGCGCCTTTTCTTGGTTCAATCCCCAGTGTTGGCTTAGTAAGAGCAAATGTTCTCCTTTGAGATTCAATCAAGGCTGATACAATAAGACTTAGACCCGAGAGAACTATGCCAATGCCCATTCTTTGGAGCACTGTGATCCCACCTTCTTTTCCTGTCAATTTTTGGAGAAATGGATGTATGATTCTATCATATAGGGGAATCCAAATTGTAAGAGTCAACATGGTGATAACAATGTATGTTGCTGCTGGAATCTTAAAGGTACTGCCTTTGATAAGGCGTCTATCGGACTGTAGGGCTTGGAAGACTAAATAATTGTTTTGTTGGACAAATGCTACGTGGTATATAAGGATTGAAAACCATATGGGAATCAATCTGAACAAGCATTTCACTTCTTCCACTTGCTGGACAGTGGAAAGTCTCCATGGATTTGCCGCTGATCCGTCTGTATTGACTTCATCTTCAAGAGATCTAATTGCTGCTTTGTCCAGGAATCTGCATAACATAATTGTTCAGTTTGTTTCCCGAGTAACATTTGATTGACAATTTTACCAAAAAAAAAACATTTGATTGACAATAAATATAAAGAAAATGATACGCCAACAAAAGATCTAATAGAATGTGTACATCGACTTTTTTAGAATGTGTAGCGTTGCTCTATATATAAATGGTGTTCTTTTATATAGGGTTGGTTACCTGAATTGATCCGTATAGGATAGTTTTGAGTTGATGGAATTCTTTGAAATATAGTCGAAAAGGGAAATCCATGGTTGCTCCGGTGCCCTCAATCGCCTCTTCTTTATAGCAGCCACCATGACTTGCACAACACCTAGCAAGGGACTACCCTGTGGCAATACTATGACATATATTCTTGTACCCACAAAGAAGAACACACATGAAAAGAACATAAGAAGTGTTGGAATTCCTAATCCGATAGCCCAGTTAATGCTGGATTGCACGTAGACTATGATTGTCAGGGACACCATAACTGCGAAAGTATAGGTGAAGTAGTACCAGTTAAAGAAGCTAGTGATTCCTTTTCTCCCAGATTCTGTATTGGGATTAAACTGATCTGCTCCGAAGGCCAAGTTACATGGCCTTATACCGGAACCACCAATTACTAGTAGTGCAAAAGAGCTCAAAAGAAAAGCCATTTGCCCTGTTGTTGGTCCTTGGCATGTGGTAATCTCTTCTTTTCCACAACTAGGGGGATGCAGCTTTGAAACTGCTGCTGTCATAGTTAGTAGAAGCATCCCCTGCATAAAAAAAAAACAAAAAAAAACAAAAAAAAACTCATGTAACTTGACAACCATATTAACTGTATCGCATTATGCTATATAATTACTGAATATCTTGGTAGATTAGGAGAATTTTGTACCGTAAAAGAGGAGATGGAGGCAAGTCCGATCGTTTTATAACGACCAAGATAAGTGTCGGAGAGGAAGGCTCCTAAGATGGTACCAAAATTGCAAGTGCCTTGGAAGATATTGTTGAGATTTGTTGCGGTTATTGTCTTCATGTGAAAAACAGAAGTGAGGTAAACCAAGAAGTTTGACGAGGTTCCAATTGTGCCCAGCTTCTCAAATGCCTCATTTCCTGCAATTAAGTCAAAAATTCATACTTGTTATCAAAGTATAAAGTTAATCTGTACCAGGGGAAAAAGAAGAAGAAAGCGTATGTTTTTGCATGTATGTGTCTTAAAAGACACTGTTTCAGTACCTACAATAAAAGGCATAGCTTTAATTCCTCTATAGTTGGGCTCATTGCTTGTAGTTTCTTTCTCCACAAATTCTGTAATCATCACTTTTTCGTTTTTCTCCATGGATTTTCTCCAAGTTAAAGAAAGTCAAATGTTTGTTTTATGGTGGTGTTGTAGACTGTAAAACACATGCAGCTTATGCTTATGTTATACTTACCGTACGTCTCCAAGAAGGCTGGATGCTCATTTATATTCTCACATTTTTCAGCTCTACTTAAGTCGGTTGAAATTAAATTAATAATGTGTGTTTCTCCCTCTGAGAGAGTACATTGACTTGTTGTGAATCTTGATGGTTACATAATACGAATGTGTAAGAAAAAAAAAACAAAACACTTCCACTGAAAATAGGGCAGAGATTAATAATTAAATGGTAACCGTGAACAATTTGTCTACTAATATCTTCAGTCGGCTTCCTGCTAGTATATATTATTTTCCAGAAAAATTGCAAAGACAATAGGTATATGTTATGTTCACACTAGGCACTTGTCGTGATATGGATAAATATCTCTTTCATGCAATGCAACAGCAATGGTGTTCTAAAACGCTGTCTTGTACTCAATCATAAATTGTTTTGTGTGGGCAAGTTGGCCAAGTAAATTATGACCTCATGCGGACTTTTTATTTTTATTTTCTCTGAAAGAGATGAAATAATGAAGTCGGCCGGGCGAAACACATGTTGTGCATTACTAATCTTCGATGTCTATTCTCTTTGATTTCTTTCTTAACCTCTTATATATGAGAAGATTATTCCTTAGAAAGTTGGTGTCCATTTCTTCAAGTTAAATATATTCTTTATTATTTTTAGTGTTATATAAATTTGGAATTCTTGTAGTAGTTCAACTGAGAAATTGAAATGACCAGGAGATGTGGAATAACAGTGGAGATTGTTATGGACACTCGTTGCTTTAATTTGACTTTGCTGGTAACTAACTTCTGCACTCATGGTTAGAAGTTAATTTTTATTACAAAAATTCTAAATATGTAATTTTCATAATAATATATGTTTTTTTTTATATAAAAAAAAATCAACTACATTAAGTTCATTTTATTTAACTCATAATATGTAATTTTCATAATAATATATGTTCATATATATATATATATATATATACTCTATTTCAAGGGTTCACCCCTTTATTTTACATATCACGCTTCTTCTTTATTTTAGTTTGAATTTGGACCTTTGACCTGAACGGTATGTAGGATCCCTTGATCCTTTCGTGTGTGTGTATATATATATATATATATATATATATATATATATATAGTGCGATTATATTGTTTTAAAGCATTTAGCTCGTAATGAATTGGTTTGAGAGGGGTAGTCGCACATTACAATTCTATTTTAATACGGAATATGTGGGCCATTGAATCTTGAGATTAAAATTTTATATGCTTTGATAGTTGAACTTCAATTTTTGACTCTACCCTACACAATCCAATTTATTCAATAAGAGACAGACGCTTGTTATCTGTCACACACATCATGATCATCATTTAAGCGAAACTGATTCCCAATCAGTTATTTTGGCTAATCCGATACCACCTGGCTGTCATAATAATATAAAATTATAGACAGACATGTTTTTTTTAAAGAAGTGGTCCAGTGGAGTGGAATGGTCCATACTCCATAGTCTAATAATATGATTATGAATAGCCTACACCAAACAGGGTTATTTCTTATGTACATGCGCCCGCCCCGGCCCCCGTGTGGATTAGACTGGACTGGACTCAGCAGAGACTACACATAAACAAAATGTGAATGTCCTGCAACGCACTACACATCCATCCGTCTTCTTTCTGTTGTAAACCCAAATGTAGATACGGAAAGATCATCAGCTTGAGGAAAAGAAAGAAAACTAAAAAGTTTTTGTAATCATTAGGCCTTTTTTAAATCCTCCATGCTTGCCGTCATGTAACTTGATGAGGTCGGTCAGTCGGAGTGACAACTTATACGACTATTTAGTCCTCCAAGTTTGGTATATTTAGTCCTCCTATCGCAAACTGGCTCATAGGGAGCCTAAAATTGTCCAAGATTCACCATAATAACTAACTAAGAATAATATTATAATGAATTTTTATCTAGTATGTTCTGGACACTGTAATAACATTATGCTCAATTCTATTCATTGCAAGGTTCATTCTTTTCAGAACTTCATTGTGGATCCTGTAATAAGTGATGTTCAACAGTTCCAATTAAAATGATGTGCTGTTGCTGCTTTTTTTTGCCCCTAGAAATGAACATGATAGGAAAATTAAATAGAAGCTAGAACTACTTAAATTAATCATATTTTGCATTTCTTTCTTATTACAAGGACCTGAAGAAATTTCTCCGGATTACTTTTTGTGTAACTTCTGCTTGTTTTGGTAATGAGATGAATTACAGGAATTATTTCATGTAAATGCTCGAGGCTTATTAGGTTTCATATTCTCCATGCCAATTTCATGGGTGTTGTCCCCTGTTCCCTTGTACTTGTACCACTTGGCACACACTAGAAAGTATCCCAAATTTAAAACCTCCAAACCAGCAATCAAGTAGTAAAAGTAATCCAATCTTCCCTTGTTAAGATCTTCCGCCAACCAATTCTCTCCTGCAGAATCTCTTGTAACCTGATGAACAACTGATATCAAGAAACTACTCAAATAACTCGATATCGCCGAGCTACAAAACAAGAAAGACCCTCCAAAGCTTCTCATATTTTCCGGGAACTGCTTGTAGTAAAATTCTACCAGTCCAACAATAGCAAATGCCTCGGAAAGTCCTGCAATCGCCAACTGAGGTACTAACCAGTAACCAGACAGCGGAGAAATTGCTCCTTTTCTTGCTACGAATCCCAATGTTGCATTGGTAGATGACATGTTCCTCCTTTTGTTTTCCACCAAGGCAGATACAAGCATAGTGAATACAGAAAGAACCATGCCAATGCCTATTTTTTGGAGGACTGTGATACCGGCTTCTTTTTTGGTTATTCTTCGCAGAAATGGAACTATGAGTCTATCATAGATTGGTATCCATATAGTAAGGCTTAGCATCTGGAATACCGAGTAAGATGCTGCTGGAATTTTGAAGCTTCCACTACCCAAACGCCTATCGGATTGAAGGGCTTGGAAGACTACATATGTTTGCTGTTGTACCATGGAAACAAAATAAATTGTTCCTGCAGCCCATATGGGGATCACTCTCAAAATGCATTTCACTTCTTCCACTCGCTGCATACTGCAAAGCCTCCACGGATTTGCTGCTGATCCGTCTGTATTGATCTTGTCTTCAGGTGTTACGATTGCTGCTTTGTTGAGAAATCTAGAATCAAATATAACTTCTTTTTTGTTAGCAAATTAACTTGTAACAAGAAGTCAGGTGTTTTGGGAACTAAATATAAAACTGTTACCTGAATTGTTCTGTGTAAGGAAGTTTTGAGTTGATAGATTTGGTAGGGACATAATTAAACATCAACAGCCACGGTTGAGCTGGAAATTCCTGTTTCTTTTTCTTGATTGCTGCGACTATGACCTGCACCACACTCGTCAAAGGGCTACCCTCTGGTCTAACTTTGACATATATTCTCGTGCCCACAAAGAAAAATGCACATGATAAAAACATGAGAAATGTTGGGATGGCCAAGCCAATAGCCCAGTTTACATCTGCTTGGACGTAGACAATGATTGTTATGGATACCATCATGGCGAAAGTGAAAGTGAAATAGTACCAATTGAAGAAGCTGTTGATTCCTTTTCTCCCGGAATCTGTATTGGGATTGAATTGGTCAGCTCCAAAGGCCAAGTTACAGGGTCTAATACCGCTACCTCCAATTACTAGTAGTAGGAAACTAGTCAACAGAAACGCCATTTGCCATGCTGTTGGCCCTGAGCATGTGCTACTTTCTTCTGTTCCACATTCGGGAGGATGTAGAGTTGGAATTGCAGCTGTTAGTGTTAGTACAAGCATCCCCTGTCGATCAAAATGTTGACAATTTAGAAAATTTATTTGGCGGAAATATTTTAACAGGAAACAATTTGCATATGTACCAGGAAAGAGGATATGGAAGCCAATCCTAAAGTTTTGTAGCGTCCGAAATATGTGTCACATAAGAAAGCTCCGAGAAGGGTACCAAAGTTGCAAGTGCCATTAAAAACATTGATAAAATTAGTTGCTGTAATGGATTTCATATTGAAAACAGTAGTGAGGTAGACTAATAGGTTGGATGAGGTCCCAATTGTCCCTAGCTTCTCAAATGTCTCATTTCCTGCAAGAGTTTTTTTTTTTATCAAACGGTTATCGCATACAAATGGAGATTCTGTTTCAAACTTAAGTTTTTTTAAAAAAAAATTATGCAATAAAAAATCTTATAACTAGTAGTATTTTTTAGAGCAAGTTTTAAATCAATTTTGAATTAAATAATGTTTTAAAGTAATTTTAAAAATATATTTTAAAAGTTAAAATTGATGTAATCCATTAGACTTGTAAGTTAATAATTAGTGAGGCTTTTTACTTGTTTTATAATTTTCACAAATAAATTAAAGAAAGTCAAATTAATTTAGAATTACAAATTAACTTTTAAAAAAATTTAAATTAATTTTATATTTTGAAACGAAAACAATATAATACATTGGGGTGGAGTGGTGGTGCATGAAAGTGAGAATTTTCAAATATCAAGTGGCTTTTAAAAAATGTAAATGTCACAAATCATGTGGACTATCAGCCACAATGAGTGCTATGCAATACAATTGAAAAACCTATGGATTGTGTTGCTTATAATCCACGTCAATTAGTGTTTAGCCAAAAATAAATAGAAGGAATTGTTAAATTTACAACACTTTTTGTTATTTTCATAATGTTGTATTCTTATATATAGATAATATAGCGATGGTGAAAATTGTAAATTTATAGGATCTATAAGCGACAAAACTTTGTTAATGAAAATAACATTTTAACAGTTCCCAAAAATAAACAAAGAAAAAGGAAAAGTCTTGATATATGAATATGGGGCTTGAAGTAGCAAATTTTGGATGAATGCGTATGAATGAATTGAGGGCCCCTATTTTGGATGAATGCGTATGAATTGAGGGCGAGGGGCACTAGATATTATTATTATTATTATTATTATTATTTCTGAGAAGAAAAGGGGAACTAGATGATAAGGGCAATAAATAGAAAAGTATATCCTCTCTTAACAAACTCACTCCATATCGGAGTATCAGTTTTTATAACCTCAGGCTCTGCTCCATAATCAACCTTACCTTAATGAATGTGTATTTTTAATTTTTTTGGTTCAATATTTTAAAAATATCTTGGAAGGTTAAATTTTGATTGAACGAAAATATATTCTAAATATTATATATACTCATAATCGAGAAAGAAAAAAAAAGATTCTCGCCCAAATAACTAAAAAATAAATTGATATAATCTGTTAAAGGTAGTTTTATACACTCGTCCATTTTTAGATATTAAAATTTTGGGTCTAAATTAGGTTGGTCGTGTCTACAAATTCGTAATTAGCCTTCTCAAAGTATGTATATTCTAGTATGTATACCTCTTAATATATCTAAACAACATACATCTTTGTATTAAGAGTTTCTCTGAATAATTAAGATACAAATATTTTTCGTGTGAATATCCTCATGTTTATTTATTTTTATTGTTTTTGTTTTGGGTGGAAGATAGGATCTGGTCTGATCTGATATAGATAGCAGGCAGGCATAAGTTAGACTTGGCTGGTGGCTGGTGCAGGCAAAGGGGTCTAGCGACCGGCCGAATATTTTTTTTTTTGCTTCTTAAAAATAATTCGGTCGCCCAAGACTTATTGAAGTAGACAAGATGCAAGCATGTGTAGCTTAGGTCATTTTGCTATGCTTGCTCATATTTTTGTCTAGCATTTAATGGTATTTACACTTGAGAAATAAAAAATACAAATAGAAATTGAAAATGGGACCCAAATTACTCCTTCCCTCCCATAATATATGACATCACTGTCTAGCATTAAATATACTCCCTCAATATCATAATATAAACAACCCAAATGCGATTATGTGAATACGAGTTTTTTGCTTGGCTAAATTTGTGGTAAAAAAATTTATGTGTTTGACATGAGTATATTTGAATTTTATTTATTTATATTTTGACTCTAATAATAAATAAAAATTTAAATTAATAAAATTTAAATATACTCATATTTAATTTTTATTTAATAATAAAAATATTTTGGACCATTCATCTTCTGTTTTTATGACAAGCAGGTCAGGGACCATTCATCATCGTGATCCTGCAATAACTGGTCTGCTCACATGGTGTGACGGTGGGGTGGGGCTTCAGTCAATTTGTTTCTAAAAATGTCATATCAATCACCAACTGAGTTTGAACTCGGATTCAGTACTCATATCTACGAGTCCACCGTTGTAGTAAATAAGAGTGCTTAAGTCCACCGTTGTAGTAAATAAGAGTGCATAGCATGAAATTAATTTTGTTTAATTAATTAATACAATATTGATATGCAAATAAAAAGATGATCTCTATGTATTAATACTGCATTAATCAATTAACTAATTTATTATAAAATTAACTTTATGATAATCAAATCTTTCATAAATACTAGCACAACTAGCTCACTCACTCCGAGAACTAGTGGTATTCATGAATATTCACAAATATAATAATATACTCTTTCCATCCAAATTAGAGTATATAATAATCCCTATTTTCAAATTATACAAGTCATTATAATTTTTTAAAATTAACTTGATGATTTTAAAATTCAAAATTTAAGAATTTATTTAATTTTAATCAATATAATTATAAACTATTTAAATGTATTACTTAAAAAAAATATCAAACATCGGTTCATAACTGTCGAGAATGATATAAACTGACGATTAGATGAAAAAAATTATCAATAAAAAAGATGATATAAACTGACTGACCTATAATGAAGGGCATGGCCTTGACTCCTCTGTAGTTGATCTCGGCCTCAGCAATTGCCACTATTTTCTCATTATTATCCATAGTTTCTTTCTTATTTTTTTCCATTGCTTCAGACAAATAATTCTCTCTCTCTCTGTGTGTGTCTGCAGGGATAGGATGGTTAGTTATATACTGGTTGAGTATGAAGAAGATAAAGGTCAGCTAACTCTGTTGGGTTGGGTTGGGTTGAGTATTCTACACGAGTGGTTCTCAAAATCCAAATGATTCACTTCTCTAGTTTCATTACGAGTAGTTTGAAATAACTTCTCCCAACGTTTGTCCCATCTCTCTAGATTTTTTGTTTCACCAAAAAGTCATCTTTTTTTTAATGTATAATAATATTATTAATTTTTTCGTCAAATTGAACAATTTTATAATTAAAAATTAAGCATATTTATTTATATTTTTAAACTTATGAGAAAATTGAAACTAGTAATAAATTTGATATAATTTCTTATGTTTATAGTTCTTGTTAAAAGAAAATAATATAAAAATTTTGATAACAAAAGTGGTTAATTTGACTTAAAAAGTCAAATTAAGTCAATTTTGAATAATAGAGAAAGTAATAGTATACAATGACATAATATCCTCAAATTTGTCATCATAATTTGACACCATCACTAAACTAACAAAAGACTCTTTTTTTGTGATATGGATGGGGTATTAAAGATGTAGTTTTCTTTTTACGGTTCCACATTGAAGCTTCCGATTATATTGGATCTTTCAAAATCTCTGCCGTAAAGTGGTGTCGGGCCATAATCTTTTTTCATATTGGACCAGATTTAATGGGCTCCTCCTTTAGATTATGTTATTCTTGTTCTGATTAGTCCGAATAATTTGGGCCCAATTACTTGATTATTTCGTTGGGTCCTTTCGGTTGGATCCGGTCGTTTGGATCATTTACATTATTTGAAACTTAGTCGTTGAATTGGTCCATTATACAAATTACCACTTAACCCAACTTTTGTGCAGTGTCATTATGCCAAATAATAGTTGATTACTATGTACGCCACCTTTCTGCATGACATTAATGAGGATGAGACTTCGGATAATGGCGGTGACAAAGAGTGGTAGCGGAAGAAGTAAAAAGCTACATACTTTCTTTGAAATGAGGAGTGGGGAAAAGGTGTCGGTGATGGGTGGCGCAGAACCGGCAAGGATAGAGTACGTGAGGGCTAGGATCACAAAGGAGGTAAATGTAACAAAACATTACACACACAATCATATGATTATTCTCTCTCGAGCATTAGATATTATTTTCTCCATTGTTAACCTTGTGATCGCCGACATCGACTCTCACGCCGAGTTATTCCCGACCGAATTAAATCCGCTGCTTTTGTTGACTTGTTGAACTGCGAGGATATCGACGATGACGTCTTGGTGATTGGGACGTGGAGAAAGATCTTGGCGTTAACATTAAGGCGCTTAGAAGGAGGGGGGCGAGTTCTAGTGTCTGAGTATTTTCAATCACGATCGTGTTTTGTTCTACGTCGATATTCATGGTGAAGAGTAGAACACCTACACCGAAGGCGCGTGTAGATGGTTGTCGGTGAATCGACCGCGAAAGTGTTCCGCGAATCGTTTGGGACCTCTGATAAGTGTTCACGCGGCCTTGCAATTCAAACGCTTCACCAAGATTCTCGGTAGAAAGCGGTGGGCAAAGCTAAGCGTAAGTTAGTCTTCCCAACAAAGAAGGGGTCTAGCCATGGTCGGAAATGAGTAGAAGGCACCTCGCTAGAACTCGTCTGAAGAGATGACGAAGACGCAAAGGACTCTCGATTAGCTAAGATGGCAGATGAAGCGGATAGAGCTATGGAAGTACTTGTGAAGCGGCTGACGGGATATAGGTGAAAGCAGATGGCTCGGATGGCGAGTTGAGGGACGAAGAGTTCGATTATGATCGATTCGAAGCGAGGGCATCGGTGGGAAAGAACACGCTCATTCGGACGAGAGTCTCGGTAGAACTCGAGAAAGAAGAAGATCCCAAGCCTACTCCTCAAAAATCGAAGAGGCATATCACCTGTCGATTCTAAGGAATGAGGTCGAAGCGGACGAAGAGGTCGATCCGAGATCGCACTCTGAGCATCTGAAAAGCACTTGTTGTTGTACATTCTCATCATAAATACCTTTGAGTCCGAGACGAAGTATATCTAGAGGTCATCTTAGAAAGTCTCATCGAGGGTACACCGCTTCTATGGACGCTTCGTCATCGGAAAAATCCTCTAAAGTTGGAGGTTACATTGAAAGAAACCGATAGGCTCGAAGAAGGAGTCACCGGAAAAAAGCATCATCTCAACCAGAAGGTGTGGAGTATCTGGTTAAAGAACTAAAGGAACTTTGAAAGCGACTTGCTTGAAGTACAAAAACGAAGGATACTTGGGAAAGAAGGCATCCCTTTTTCCGCTGAGATTCTTAAAGAAAAAGTCGACCCACCAAGAAGTTGCCCCACATCGAAAGTTATGATGGATCGGGATCCTACGACCACAATCGAGTGTTCGGCCGACTCATGGATTATTATGACTTTAGCGATGTTTAGCTAAGTGCCATACTTTTGTCCTGAACTCTCAAAAAGGATGCCCGCGGTGGATGGGAACTTTGCCATCGGATTCAATTTCATCTTGGCGGCGCATATGCGAGAAATTTCATGCTCGCCGGAGCAAATGAAAAGAAGGGAAAACCAACCGGTTCGGTTGGCTCAGTTCGACAAAGATTCGAATGAGTCTTTGGGCCATATGTGAAGCGGTTCGTGAAGCGATCGGCCAGTGACGACTTCGAACGATCTACAAGTCACATGAACTGCTTTGAAATGGGTTAGATTTGGTCAAATCGTAGAAGTTGGTGAAGAAGTTAATGTTTCATCACCAAGAGTCTCGGCCGAAGCCTTCGACAAAGTCAAGGCTATATCGTGGTGGAGGAAGCCATGGACAACCTCAAACGTCCTTCTTGAGGCCGGTTTAGGAGACGATCGGGACGAATCGATGGAGACGGAGAAGAAGAATGAAGAGAATAAAGACCGCTACGGTGGCGGGTGAAAAATACAATAATTGGAGATGGGTGGAGGGCGTTCGTCCGCCCAAATTTCGAAGAGTTGAATAGGGCGTACGGCGACTCAACACGATGTATCATTATCTTGGATCGATTAAGAATCAACCTATCTTCCAAATACCTCGAGATAACATTAGGCTTTAAAAGGAATTCTCGTAAGTATTGTGATTACCATCAAGCTTGGTCACGATATGAATAATCGTATAGTTTGAAAGACTTTATTGAAAGAAAGGTACAAAGTGGGGCTTTAATTCAAGATGTGGTCGCCAGAACTAATCAACAACAGACAGAGGACTGTTCCGTATTTCAACCCGATTCAGTGGCGTTATTTATAACGACCCCAAAATAGGTCCATTCCATCCAACCCATTCTCGAAGTCGCCAAATATATGGTGCGAAAACAACTACAACTTTATTACAACAATTGTGCGCAAAATACAACAACACATATCTTTGTGAGTTTGGATACAAATATATACCAACTCAGTAGCACGTCACAATGACACCTTACATAAAGGTATAGTCAAAAAACTGTTTTAGAAATTAGAATCTTTGGGAAGTGCTCAAGAAACCTTCGTATATGGGAGGCCATGCTTTTAGGTTATGGTAGATATCATATGGCCTGAAATTATCCTTGGTTGACCCGATAGACCCCGAAAGAAAAACAAGAAGATTACTATCGTATTCTTCCCAATGATGAGTCTTCTCTTGACATATCATTATCTCCACATCTCTAATTGGGTATTATACTCCAAACAAACACCAAGATTATATAGGTAGTGCTTGTAAATATACTCGAAGAAGTGGATGAAACACAACCACGTCTTATGATAACACGAGTTTGTATGTCATTAGACATCTTGTATGATAGTGACAAAACACCTTCCAAAGTTGGGTTCGCTTTCACCTTTTTAGGGAGAACCTCAACAACTATAGACCACCGATTCTATTCCTTGTTATCCCCATTTCGACCCGGTACACTTTTATTACACGAAGGAATTGTGAAACAAAAGGGTGAGCCTGCACTAGCTCAATAAAGAATATTATGACTAAAGATAAATAAATTATCAATAGTCTTCATCAAGAATGAATCGTAGATTTAGAACATATGGTAGATGATAAAACTTTTCAACCATAGTTGCAATAAACGAATGATCCATTAAAAGAGTCAAATAGTACTATAAAGTCTATTGTCTTCTCCACGTTAAAAGTCCACCAACAATATTTTATCCTCAGAACATCAATCAGCAGCCCTTTCCACAATCATATGAATAACTCATAATCATAATTGTGATTCTAAATTCTCTTCTCATCCGGGACGAAGATAATTTTCATCACCGTCTTTACCTCGAAACATCAAATATCATGGTTATACCAAATCACGAGTTCTGCTCATAATCATACTAATAAATTCATCTTCTGCACTACGAATCAAAGATATTCATCAACAGTTCATCTTTACACTACAAAGCAAAAGATATTCAACAATGGTCGTCTTTGCATTACTGGTAGAAGATATTCATCAATAATTCATCTTTGCACTACAAAGCAAAGATATTCAACAACAGTCATCTTTTGCATTACGAGCCAAAGATATTCATTAATAATTCATCTTTGCACTACTGAATTTAAAGATATTTATCAACAAGTCATCTTTGCATTCTGAAGCCAAAGATATTCATCAATAATTCATCTTTGCTTCTGGTAAAGATATTCAACATCGTGTCATCTTTGCATTACGAGCAAAAAGATATTCATCAATAATTCATCTTTTCTACAAAGCAAAGATATTCATATATCGAAAGAAATACATAATCATTTCGGAAGTTATATAACAATAATTATAACCATGTTGATCAATTCACCTTTGCACTTAAGCTAAAAATATTCAATTGTAAATTCAATGGTCATGATCATACCAAATCAACAATTCAACTTTTGCACTATCGCGAAGAGAACCTATGGTCACGATCATACCAATAATCTACCCATCTTTACTCTCGAGTCAAAGAGAAATATCATCATTAGGGTTATAAGAATGTTATATAAAAATAATATAATCAAAATATGGTTTTAAATTTCAAGAGTAAGATTCATAAATCAACGATAATTTGGTGAGAAGAAACCAATTTGTTGTGAATAAGTACCCCGTATTAAATACATAGTCTCGTATACGTGCATAAGAACTTCGATTACACGAAAAAGATAAAGTTTCATAATAAAATTCATATCCATATTTATAACACCTTAATCCAAATGTTATAAATCACTTAGAAATCTCATAATCTAATATTATTAATATTATAATAATATTTTAATCATTTCTCAAACTTATAAATAATTTAATCCAATTATTTACACTTTAATAATTAATGCATTTAATCATCTAAAATGCCAAACTCATAAGATTTCATCATCATTAACCAAAACCTCATAAAAATCAGCGTATATCTTGTGGCTTTACCCCAAAATAGGTCCATTCCATCCAACCCATTCTCGAAGTCGCCAAATACATGGTACGTGTAAACAACTACAACTTTATTATCACAACAATAAACTCATGAGTTTAAATACAAATATTATCTTCTGACAATATTTATACTCAAATAAATCCTCATCACATTTATTGATACATTATTTTACAATAATGGTGAGGACTACTAAACAACTCTCTCTAGAACCTTCATTCCATACCGGAAGCTAGTACTTTCACATTCTCGCCTCCTGAGAAGAAAAAATGGAACAACAAGGAAAAGGGATGAGCTCAACTAGCCCAAGAAAGAATGTTATGACTAAGATAATATACAATAAATTATCGTTAGTCTCCAACAGAAAAATCGATAGAATACAATAGACAACAAGTTTCGGATCAATATTCGCGGAATGAAATAATAATTCATAGAAAGAGTTACGTAGAGAATGAAATCTACTATAATCTATGAATTTAACGATCCATCATCAATATTTTATCCATGTAACATCAATCAATATTCATCTCAAATCAAATATTCATCTTTTACTACTGTGCCAAAGATATTCATCAATCGGTTATGTTCATCTCAACACTGCTCATCTTTTGCACTAAAAGCCAAAGATATTCATCAATCGGCCATGTTCATTTAAACACTGCTCATCTTCTGCACTTAAAGGCCAAAGATATTCATTACTATCATCATTTAAGACTTTAGGGATGATGAAAAATAATTTTAAAGAACGAATCCATGAAAACAAAATGACAAATATTATGGATTCGCATTTTAAACAATCCGAGTTCAAAAATACTTCATAAATAATCATAGTGAAGTAAAATTCAAGAATGATCAAAACATGGATACAATCAAAGCTAGTATCCGAATAGATATTTTAGGCGAAAAGAAAAAATTTTCATTTTTCATTGAATAGTCTTGAGATATCGTGAATAGTCTCAGTATCGTGAATAAAGAACTCAACACCCAAAAGATAGAAATTCCACAAAAACATCTTCACGCTTCATGAATAGTACTCGTGAATAATAAATTCGTGAATAATAACTCATGAATAGTAACTCGTGAATAATGTAACTCATGAATAAGTAACCCCAGATAGCGTGAAAAAGTTCCAAATTTGATAAAAACTTCGGATCAACATTTCAAAGATAATGATATTGAAGAAATAATATCATTCTGAAAAAAAAAAAATATCCACTTACTTGAAAAGAATCAAGATTTGGAAGGAAAGGCCGGAAGTGATCTTTGAATGAAACTTGTCTTGACAAAGAACTCTCAAAGTATCTAAATACTCACAAAATACGCTCAATAATATAGAGAGAAAGAGAAAACTTTGTTTCGGTGTGATTTTCAATTCTAACTTAGCCCTCTATTTATAGGAAAATGTTAGCCAAAGGCAAGGACTTGACCATTTACCGATGGCTTTTACTCGCTACTATTGCCACCCACCACATTTGAAATAAAATTCAGCACATTTTTCACCAACCACAAGTGGGGCCCACTCAATTCTAGAATTTTCCACCAAAATCAATTATAAACCTAATTTAGAATCCGACACCTCTTAAAATTCACAACAAATCATTCGTTCATTTTAACGGTTCAAAATTTGTGGACATATACTCAACTTATGTATGTATAACATACCCAAAAATTACCACAATCCAATTCATTTGGATTAAAAATTATAACCCCGCATGATATATCTCAAAACCCCGATTTGATTTTTAATACCTCCAATCCGACAAAATACAAATAAAACATCTCAAAGATTAATTCCTTCATTAATAACCACATAAATAAATCCATCATTTATATTCATATAAAATAAATATTTCCTTATCATATGAATCAATAATTAATTATTCACAAATAATATTACGTAATCACATTTATGACAACCCAGGTCGCTTCTGTGAAAGAGGGGGCTTTCCAATAAGGATCTCTCTCTCATCTTGGCGCAATTAGGTGACCAAACCTCTCCTTGTATGTAACTTTCTAGACATTGCCAATAATGTTATCTAATAATATTATTCAAATAATATGAATTATTGATCCGATAATGGGAATCTATCGTCTGCGATGACAATTATTGAAACAAAGATAATATAAAATACCAACGCAAAGCATTATTGAATCAATAAAATAAACTATTGAACAAGATTACTCAGTAACAATTATTGAGTAGTGCCTTCTTACGTAAGGATCAATAATTCAACAATATTGTGCAATACTGGTGTCTTCTTTATGCAACCACGCCAGATTCATCAGTATTTTAACCACCGGGTATTCCAACAGTCTTAATTGATGAATAACTACGCCTGTTATTTTTAACCAACTTATATTTGTCGTTTTCTTCATCCAATCGCTTTCACATTATGGGCCCACACATCATTTAGCTACCGTCGCATACGAATATTCCCGACAAAGACGAATATTCCACGACCAAACGAATATTCCCTGAAAAAATGAATATTTTATAACCACTTTTTATTTTTGAAATATTTAATGTATTTAACCCTTAACTATCCACATTAATCAAATCAACCTTACTATTTCAAAATAATAAATAAAGGAAATTCCTTTTTATTTAAAAATTTTTGGGTCTTACAACCTCCCTCCTTATGAAATTTAGTCCTCGAAATTGACGTGACGATACTGTGTGTTTGAAAAGGTAAAGATACCTCGCTTTCATTTTCGTTTCCAACTCCCGTGTCATTTCCTCAATAAAGCATGGTTTCTCCATAAAACTTTAACTTATGGTATAACCTCGATACATAGGTCATGTTCTTTTCCTCTCACAAAATCTTGGCCAGTACACTCCTCGCACGTTAAGTCTTGGCTATCTCGTCCCGGGTTTAACTCAATGAGCGTGTTTGGTCGTCCACATATTTACGTAACATCGATACGTGAAAACGTTATGAACACGCGTCATACTTGGCGAAAAAGCGAGTCTATAGGCCACGCCCTATTCGATCGAGAATTTCAAATGGATTAATAAATCGAAGGTTTGAGCTTTCCTCACCTCACCGATTCTCGCTTTTAAAATAACAACTTCTTGCACCTCCTTCTTCAAATTCATCACTCCGGTTGTGTAGCTTGAATAAACTTTTAACTTTATCGATTAAAGTCGATTATACTCGTATATCATCACGCCAGGTACCTAGAGTTTTCATCTCCATCTCTATTATTTGTATATTATACTGAAATGAGTTTTTGACAATATTGTACTTTCGTCTTTGATACGATCTTCTACTCAACACGCCGCCACCACGTTCGCTTTTTTCGAGGATGGCATGGTCGTAATACGTGTCTTTGAAATGAGTCTCTCTTGAGTTCTTCGCTCTTCCCACATTCCTTGCTCCATTTGAATTTTGTATCTCTATGAAATCGTATTTACGTTAATGGAATAGCGATTGAGAATATCCTTCAACGAATCTCCGATAATAACCAACTAAGCTTCCTAAAAGCTATGTATTTCGATTCATCGCTTAGGTTGTTCTCAATCGCGACTCATATCTCAACCTTGGATAAGACGTCACAATGACACTTCGGTTCTTACTATCGCATCGAATATGACGTCCCTACAGAGAGTTCGGCTTAGGTGAATTCCACAAAGGAAGTCACAAGATAAAGGCTCGGTACCAAATTCTATAGTTGAATTTTAACTCCTCGAAGTTCAATAGAGCCATTCGATATGAGATTTTAGGAATGAGTTTTTGTCTAAAGGGTTCAAAGTCGATACAAAATTTAATATCGATCTTTGGGAGTAAGCCAAGAAATTCTTCAAGAACTACATCGGAAAAAATCAACAACAGAATATTATTCAAATCGACGTGTCTTTATTCAAATCCATAACATGGACTAAGAAAACTTGACATCCGTAATAAACGAATGACTTCACGGCTTGATATGAAAATGTTTGACTACAATGGTTTGATTGCTTGAATTGAATAACAGTTTGCTTAAGAATATGTAAACTAACAACCTTACGAAAGTAATCAATTTGGCGTGATGAGTAATTAACCTTAAAATCACATCAAAAACAAATATCTCTATAGAAATAAGGTTAACGGGTAATGTGATAGTGCTAACTTGAATCAAGCAAGATTTCTAAACAACTGGATGCAATGAAAGTTTCTCCTAACGAGTCTCCATAAATAGGTCAAAGTCTAATTTCTCCGTAGTCAAGTTCAAACGTTGGCGCTTGACAAGAGAGATAAAAGAATGGGTAGAACCAGATATCTAGTAAGGTATAAACTTCGCAAGAATTTATAATTAACTAACCCGTCTTAACTTCGTTCGGGTTCCTCGTATTTTGACCCCACACGACAAACGCTTCTTCGAGAATCGTTGACTTTGACTTTTCCGACATCCTTTTGAGTCACCGCCCATTGCACTAGGTTTCGATATCGTATAATCTCGAAGCGATATGTCCTTCTTTTCCACAATTATAGCATACCTTAAACTGTTGGCGGGCGGGGTAATGATATGTCCCTCTTTCCGCATTTGTAACATACGACCGGTGGTCGTTTCTCCTCCCTTAAAACTAGTTGCTTAAAGCGCCGACGCTTCACATGGTCGTTGTTGAATCTCCTCTTTTTAAAATCTCCTCCCACTCGCTTCTTATTTTCACGGCCACGATTACCACCACGAGTGGTTCTGTAGCTTTTGTCCGTATTCTTCTTTCTCCACTTGGTTATCGTTATTCGATGGCTTGCTATCTTTGGTATGATCCTGGTTATGGTCCCTCGGTTGAACGTACTCGTTATCTCGCTTCTAACAATCGAGCCACATTTACAACATCCGAATAGAGAGAAAATTTATGAGAAATGAGATCTTGGCGTATCTTGCCGTTTCAAACCTCTCGAAACATCCGCGTCATCGTTCCTCATTCTCCACCAAATGAGGTGCAAACTCGGATAACTCATGAACTTCGCCGTCGATCGGGACACCGCCACATGTTATTCTCGCTCCAATCTAATAAACTCCACTTCCTTCATATAGACGAATACTTTCGGGGAAGTACTTGTCATTGAATCTATTTCTCAAACGTCTCCCACGACATCTTTGAAGCAATTGAATGGAACGCTTCACGATTCCCCACCAAAGATGTCTGCCTTCGCCACGGAACATAAAAGTAGCGAATGGAACTTTACGTTTCTTCGCATCCCAAGACATCGAATATCTTGGTAATTTGCTTGACCCATGTTTCCGCCATGATCGGATCTGCTTTCCTTTAAATTCTGGTCGTCCCAACTCTTTGAGGCTATTGCATTTGTGACCACCCGTGAATTGCTATCATTTCTCCTCAGTATTTTGAACACGAGTCTCTTCGCTCCGATTTTGCATGAACCTGCAAAAGCTTCTAAACATCCCTCGCTTCATCATCTCGCCGGTGGTGTTATTCACGGAGGTACATTGCCGACTGTTACGCTCTCCTCGTTATAAATCTGTGCATCTCTCCGCATGTCTCATTTACTCCACTATTAATATTCTCGATCGACATTCTCAACACCGCCATAAAACAAGGGTTAATTAAGGAAATCAATCACATAATATCCCTATATCTTGACCAACTAACAAATAAGCTTAGGTAGGACACACTAGCAAAGGATTTTCCGCCTCTCCCTCCTAGTTCTATTCCCAGATCTCCGCCAGAGATCATATCCCTAAGCTCGATACCAACCGTGACGACCCCAAAATAGGTCCATTCCATCCAACCCATTCGAGTCGCCAAATACATGGTACGTAAACAACTACAACTTTATTATCACAACAATAAAAGCGTGAGTTTAAATACAAATATTATCTTCTAGACAATATTTATACTCAAATAAATCCTCATCACATTTATTGATACATTATTTTACAATAATGGTGAGGACTACTAAACAACTCTCTCTGTAGAACCTTCATTCCATACCCCCACTAGTACTCGCTACATTCTCGCCTCACGAGAAGAAAAATGGAACAACAAGGAAAAGGGTGAGCTCTCAACTAGCCCAAGAAAGAATGTTATGACTAAGATAATATACAATAAATTATCGTTAGTCTCCAACAGGAAAAATCGATAGAATACAATAGACAACAAGTTTCGGATCAATATTCGCGGTGAAATAATAATTCATAGAGAGTTACGTGAGAATGAAATCTACTATAATCTATGAATTTAACGAAATCCATCATCAATATTTTATCCATGTAACATCAATCAATATTCATCTCAAATCAAATATTCATCTTTGCACCATGTGCCAAAGATATTCATCAATCGGTCATGTTCATCTCAACACTGCTCATCTTTGCACTAAAGGCCAAAGATATTCATCGATCGGTCATGTTCATTTAAACACTGCTCATCTTTTTGCACTAAAGGCCAAAGATATTCATTACTATCATCATTTAAGACTAGGGATGATGAAAATAATTTTAAAGAACGAATCCAAAGGAAACAAAATGACAAATATTATGGATTAAATACTTTAAACAATCCGAGTTCAAAAATACTTCATAAATAATCATAGTGAAGTAAAATTCAAGAATGATCGAAACATGGATACAATCAAAAGCTAGTATCCGGAATAGATATTTTAGACGAAAAGAAAAATTTTCATTTTTCTATGAATAGTCAGATATCGTGAATAGTCTTGTATACGTGAATAAGAACTCAAACACCCAAAGATGAAATTCCACAAAAACATCTTCACGCTTCATGAATAGTACTGTGAATAAGAACTCGTGAATAGTAACTCATGAATAGTAACTCGTGAATAAGAACTCATGAATAGTAACCCCGACATGAAAAAGTTCCAAATTTGATAAAAACTTGAGATCAACATTTCAAAGATAATGATATTGAAGAAATAATATCATTACTGAAAAAAAAAATATCCCTTACTTGAAAGAATCAAGATTTCGAAGGAAAGGTCGGAAGTGATCTTTGAATGAAACAGATCTTTGACGAAGAACTCTCAAAGTATCTAAATACTCACAAATACACGCTCGATAATATAGAGAGAGAGAGAAAACTTTGTTTCGGTGTGATTTTCAATTCTAACTTAGCCCTCTATTTATAGGAAAATGTTAGCCCGTAGAAGCGGACTTGACTTTCTTTACGATGGCTTTTTACCTGCTACTATTGCCACCCACCACATTTGAAATAAAATTCAGCACATTTTTTCACCAACCACAAGTGGGGCCCACTCAATTCTAGAATTTTCCACCAAAATCAATTATAAACCTAATTTCGAATCAGACACCTCTTAAAATTCACAACAAATCATTCGCTTCATTTTTAACGGTTCAAAATTTGTGGACATATACTCAACTTATGTATGTATAACATACCCAAAAAATTACCACAATCCAACTCTGTCGGATTAAAAATTATAACCCCCATAATATATCTCAAAACCCCCGATTTGATTTTTAATACCTCAATCCGGCAAAAATACAAATAAAACATCTCAAAGATTAATTCCTTCATTAATAACCACATAAATAAATCCATCATTTATATTCATATAAAATAAATATTTCCTTATCATATGAATCAATAATTAATTATTCACAAATAATATTACGTAATCACATTTATGACAACCAGTCGTTCCCAGGAAGAGGGGGCTTTCCAATAAGGATCTCTCCTTCTTTGGCAAGCAATTAGGTGACCAAACCTCTCCTTGATGTAACTTTCTAGACATTGCCAATAATGTTATCTAATAATATTATTCAAATAATATGAATTATTGATCCGATAATGGAAATACTTGTGCGAAGACAATTATTGAAACAATGAATAATATAAAATACCAACGCAATGAATTATTGAATCAATAAAATAAACTATTGAGCGATTAATTCTGTAATAATTATTAGTAAAGGCCTTTCACGTAAGGATCAATAATTCAACAATATTGTGCAATCTGAGTGTCTTCTACCGTGCGACCACGCGTATTCATGTATTTTAACCACCGGGTATTCCAACATCTTAATCTTGAATAACTACGCTAGTTATTTTTAACCAACTTATATTTGTCGTTTCTTCATCCAATCGCTTTTCAGTTATGGGCTCACACATGGTCGCTACCGTCGCATTTAATATTCCTCTGACGATCACGAATATTCCACGACCAAACGAATATTCCCCGAAACAAAAATGAATATTTTATAACCACTTGCTTATTTTGAAATATTTATGTATTTAACCCTTAACTATCCACATTAATCAAATCAACCCTTACTATTTCAAAATAATAAATAAAGGAAATTCCTTTTTATTTAAAAATTTTTTGGGGTCTTATATATCTCATATATGATTCTCAAGCCAATAAATCATATTTTCCAATTTTCTTACTTCACATAACATATTTAATTCATTTACTCATAACTAGAACATTTTCATGAAAAATACCAAATCGATTCTAAAAATATTTCTTTTCTCGGGATTTAGTATAAAATAGTCCCATATTGAACATATATTTTCTCAAATTTTAAAAATTCATTTACTATTTTTCATATGGCTAAAACCACCTAATATTTAAACATTTATCATAAATTGTACTTTTATCCAAAATTCCAAATTCACAGTACAATCGATATTATATAGATGTACTCTCAATAAAAATTTCATCAATTTTGGAGTTAACATGAGGAGTTATAAATAGTTACTTTTAAAATAGTCTTTTCTCATAAAATCCATAACTCCTAATCTATACATCCAAAAATACCTCAAAATAATCATAGTGAATTGTAAAATTCAAGAATGATCAAAACATGGATCTGATCAAAGCTAGTATCCGGAATAGATATTTTAGACGAAAAGAAAAATTTTCATTTTTCTTGAATAGTCTTAATATGATAAGTGAATAGTCTTGAGTATCGTGAATAGTCTTGGTATCGTGAATAGTAACTCAAACACCAAAAGATAGAAATTCCACAAAAAACATCTTCAACGCTTCATGAATAGTACTAAGTGAATAAGTAACTAAAGTGAATAGTAACTTCGTGAATAGTAACCCAGAAGCATGAAAAGTTCAAATTTGATAAAAGTTCAACGATATTTCAACGTAATGATATTGAAGAAATAATATCATTCTGAAAAAAAATAATATCCACACCTCAAAAAAAATCGATGATCTTGGGAGGAAAGGTGGGAAGTGATCTTTGAATGAAACTTATCTTTGACAGATAACTCTCAAAGCATCTAAATACTCACAAAATCGCTCAATAATATAGAGAGAAAGAGAAAACTTTGTTTACGGTGTGATTTTCAATTCTAACAGCCTCTCTATTTATAGGAAAATGTTAGCCTTGAAAGCGGACTTGACTTGCTTACACTTACACGATGGCTTTACCTGTATTACCACCACCACATTTGAAATAAAATTCAGCACATTTTTTCACCAACCACAAGTGGGGCCCTGATTCTAAATTTTCCACCAAAATCATTTATAACCTTAATTTACGAATCAGTCCTCTCTTAAAATTCATAATAAATTATCGCTCATTTTAACGGTTCAAAATTTGTGGACATATACTCAACTTATATATATATAACATATCCAAAAATTACAACGATCCAACGGTCTCACACAATAAAGGTACATATAACAATGGATTTGATCTTTTAATACCTCCATCCAACAAAATACAAATAAAACATCTCAACATTAATTCCTTCATTAATAACCACATAAATAAATCCATCATTTATATTCATATAAAATAAATATTTCCTTATCATATGAATCAATAATTAATTATTCACAAATAATATTACGAATCACATTTATAATGAACCGAGTCATTTCCCGGAAGAGGGGGCTTTCAATAAGAATTTCTCTCACTTCTTGCCGGCAATTAGGTGACCAAACCTCTCCTTGACGAACTTTCTAGACATTGCCAATAATGTTATCTAATAATATTATTCAAATAATATGAATTATTGATCGATAATGGAGATCTTGTGCGGTGACAATTATTGAACAACAATAATATCAACGCAAAGCAATTATTGAATCAATAAAATAAAATACTTTTGAGCAGAATTATCGTAACAATTATTGAGTAGTGCCTTCACGTAAGGATCAATAATTGATGCAATACTGATGTCTTCTTGCTCATCAACGCCAGCGTATTAGTGTGTTTTAACCACCGGGTATTCCAACAGATTAATAGATAATTGATTACGCCAGTTATTTATAAAACTTAATTTTGTCATTTTCTTCATCGACATTATTACATTATGGGGCCCACAAATGGTCATGCTACCATCGCATGCGAATATTCCCCAACGATGAAAGAATATTCCACGACCAAACGAATATTCCCAACAACAATGAATATTTTATAACCACTTGTGTATTTTGAAAAAAATTCATATATCACCCTTAACTTTAACTTTTATCAATTTAACCATTTACTAAATAGTAATTATAAGAAATATTGAATACTTTTATTTCATAAAATTCGGGGTCTTACATTATTAGCTCTGGAACAGCCTGCAAGGCATGTGATAGATGTCATCACTGGGGGTACTTTTGGCAAACTCGTTGGAAAGAAGCGCCGAAGTTACTTGATTCTATTACGTATCGATGGCGAACCTTCCAGAAGACCCATGCGGACCTTATTCGAGTACGGTAAATCTCCTTTTCTTGATGAAGATTACCCTTCTAAGTCATCGAACCGCACGAGGATCATTAAGGCGAGTGTAAGACCGAAATTTTTTAAATAAAAAGGAATTTCCTTTATTTATTATTTTGAAATAGTAAGGGTTGATTTGATTAATGTGGATAGTAAAGGGTTAAATATAAATATTTCAAAATAAGCAAGTGGTTATAAAATATTCATTTTTGTCGAGAATATTCGTTTGATCGTGTGGAATATTCATCTTGTCGAGAATATTCGTTTGTCGTAGAATATTAAATCTTTGTGGGGAATATTAAATACGACGGTAGCAAGCAACCAATGTGGGGCCCATAACGAAAAGCGATTGGATGAGGAAAAGCGACAAAGTTTGGGTGGTTATAAATAACTGCGTAGTTATTACTTAATTAAGACTATAGTTATTCTGAATTAAGACATTGGAATACCCGGTGGTTAAAATACTGATACGCTGGCGTGGTTCACAAAGATGACACGGTATTGCATATTAAAGATTGTTGAATTATTGATCCTTACGTAAGAAGGCACTACTCAATAATTGTTACGGTAATTCATTATTCGATATTTTATTTTATTGATTCAATAATTCTTTGCGTTGGTATTTTATATTATTATTGTTTCAATAATTGTCACGCACAATATTTCCCATTATCGGATCAATAATTCATATTATTTGAATAATATTATTAGATAACATTATTGGCAATGTCTAGAAAGTTACATCAAGGAGAGGTTTGGTCACCTAATTAATTGCGGCGCAGAGGAGAGATCCTTATTGGAAAGCCCTGCTCTCCCTAACTACCGTCATTGTCATAATTGTGATTACATAATATTATTTGTGAATAATTAATTATTGATTCATATGATAAGGAAATATTTATTTTATATGAATATAAATGATGGATTTATTTATGTGGTTATTAATGAAGGAATTAATGTTGAGGTGTTTTATCAAGATTTTATCTGGATTGGAGGTATTAAAAAATCAAATCGTGGGTTTTGAGATATATTAAGGGGTTATAATTTTTAATCGAATTGTTGGATTGTGGTAATTTTTGGGTATGTTATACATACATAAGTTGAGTATATGTCCACAAATTTTGAACCGTTAAAAATTCACGAATGATTTGTTATGAATTTTAAGAGGTGTCTCGATTCTGGAAATCGTGGTTATAATTGATTTTGGTGGAAAATTCTAGAATTGAGTGGGCCCCACTTGTGGTTGGTGAAAAATGTGCTGAATTTTATTTCAAATGTGGTGGGTGGCAATAGTAGCGAGTAAAGCCATCGTAAGTGAATCATCCGCTTTGGGGCTAACATTTTCCTATAAATAGAGGGCTGTTAAATTGAAAATCACACCGTAAACAAAGTTTTCTCTTTTCTCTATATTATTGAGCGTATTTTGTGAGTATTTAGATACTTTGAGAGTTGTTGTCATCAAGATAAGTTTCATTCAAAGATCACTTCCGACCTTCCTTCCAAGTCTCGATTCTTTGAGGTAAGATGTTATTTTCTTCTCAAATGATATTAATTCTTCAATATCATTATGCGTAAATATTGGTTGGTACTTTTATCAAATTTGGAACTTTTTCATGTCGAAGGTTACTATTCATGAGTTACTATTCACGAGTTACTATTCACTTAGTACTATTCATGAAGCGTGAAAACAATTTTTTTTTGTGAAATTTCTATCTTTTGGTGTCTGAGTTACTATTCACGATACTAAGATTCACGTTCACGATACTTATCACTATTTATTCAAAAAAATAAAATTTCTTCTTTTCGTCAAAATATCTATTCGGATACTAGCTTTGATTGTATCCATGTTTTGATCATTCTTGAATTTTACACCACTATACGATTATTTTGAGGTATTGTTGGACATGGATAAAACAAAGTACGAATCCTTAATCCTTAATCCTTTGTCATTTTGTTTCAATTTGGATTCGTTCTTTAAAAATATTTTTCATCATCCTCGGTCTTAAATGATGATATTATTGAATATCTTTGGCTGTAGTGCAAAGATGAATGATTTGAAGAATATCTTTGGCTGTAGTGCAAAGATGAAAGCGGTGTTTAAATGAACACGACCGATCGATGAATATCTTTGGCCTTTAGTGCAAAGATGAGCAGTGTTGAGATGAACATGACCGATTGATGAATATCTTTGGCACAGTAGTGCAAAGATGAATATTTGATTTGAGATGAATATTGTTTGATGTTACAGGATAAAATATTGATGATGGATTTATTAAATTCATAGATTATAGTAGATTTCATTCTCTACGTAACTCTTACATGAATTATTATTTCATTGCGAATATTGATCCGAAACTTGTTGTACTATTGTATTCTATCGATTTTTCCTGTTGGAGACTAACGATAATTTGTTGTATATTATCTTAGTCATAACATTCTTTACTGGGCTAGTTGAGCTCACCCTTTTCCTTTTTGTTCCATTTTTCTCAGGAGGCGAGAATATAGCGAGTATGAGTCGGGGTATGGAATGAAGGTTTTAGAAAGGATGGTTTAGTAGTCCTCACCATTATTGTAAAATAAAGTATCAATAAATGTGATGAGGATTTATTTGAGTATAAATATTGTCTAGAAGATAATATTTGTATTTAAACTCACAGTTTTATTGTTGTGATAATAAAGTTGTAGTTGTTTCTGTACCATGTATTTGGCGACTCAGAATGGGTTGGATGGAATGGACCTATTTTGGGGTCGTCACAAGGAGGCTCCTTTCACTACAAGAAAAAAGCCTATCTCTGCGACCAATAATATCGTGACCATTTGTA
>CM035156.1:12062186-12247226 GCA_020205615.1 Panax quinquefolius
TGGCAGCAAGGGCGGAAGCAAGCAAACGGATTATGTCATGTCAAACAAAGCACGCCGTGCTGGGGCTTGTGCTGTCAGCTAGCCTGCAGCTGGGAGTGCATGGAATTAGGGTGAACAGCGTTTCACCTTCTGCCGTGGTCAAGCTTGCGGGTCCAGAAAGTGTTCAACTTAAAGAAAACAATTTGTGACAAGATTAAAAACTGATACTTGTAAAGAGAATGCGACCTATAATTAGTTAGTCCCTTTTATTTGTTATTATTTCTTTGTGGGGGTTATAATCTGAGAAAAGTTACATTAGGGATCCGGTTAGTCCATCCTTGAGTTGCATTTAATTACTCAAATTTTAATAATTAATCGTAATTGCTTGAAAAATTAAGAATTTGATTATTATGAAGTTCAATTAATTAATACAGTGCTGATACGCAAAAAAATAATTACCTCTTGACCTGCGTGTCTACATTATATTGGTCAATACCAAAGTACTAACACGACATACCCAACAAGCATCAAGTAATCAACCAATGAGATCAGAACGGGAATTGGGTAATGGGTAGTATCCACTCCCGTGATGAGCATGGCCTGGTAGTAATTTTTGTTTGTTTGTTTGTTTGTTTTTGTTGAAGTAGATAGATAAAGTTGTCAAAATAAAACCAAAAGTAAAAGGACAGATCAACCGTGACCGTCACTCGTACAATACACGTATGTATAATAAGCAAAAGTCATTGACGAAACTTGTGTATTAGTAGTTTGGTCAATGGCCTTCCAAAACCCAATCACATGGAATACAATACACGTGTGTATTATCATAGTAACGTTTACCGTTTATAAACTTTAAAATAAAACTAAAATCATAATGCAAAATTTGAATTTCTTGCACCATGCACGCAACTAAAAGTACGTTTGAAAGATTAGCAGCTAAGCTCCGGACTGGATAGATAGATAGATACCAGAAACAATTAATGACTAATTAAATCTGTACAGTGCTCAACCCTTACACTTGGCTATGCCCCCAACCGGAGAGATGATTTTTGTTTCACAAGGATTTCATGAAACTTTACACTTCCATTTCTCTTTTCAGGACAGACGGTTAAATTGAAACTCACCTACTGGTATGGTGTACAACAGTCAAATCAACAAGTAATTTACCCCTAGAGAGTATGACGGGTATGAACTGAAAAGCATTCAGACAAAAGGTAGAATAACTATTATTCCCAACAACAATGTTAATTAGTCTAATAAGCTCAGCTTTTAGATTAACAATGTTTTTCCAATAAGGGTGCAGGGAAAGTTGTGGCCATCACTTGCACATAATGTAGTTACTACCAACTAAATGCATACTTCGCTCTCGGCTATTCATGAGCCTCTTTTGCCCTTTAGAATATCAGAACCAGAGACCAAATTCTCAACACTGCCATGCCATACTAATTAAGTTCTTGCTATATATTCCATACAATAATAAGAAAAGTGAAAATACAGGAGAAGGTTAAGGAAAAAAAGAAAGTGTACAGAATGAGAAAAACCATTATTTATAACCACACCTGAAACCATAATCATGACACAGGTTGGACTTATTTGCTTACAATAGTGACCACAATAGCCTGCTTACACCGACAAAGATAAAGAGTGACACAAGATATATACCGATCGTCATGATAACTCAGTAAGCCCAGAAACCAAAGGGGTGATCTTCTTCAACTGGGAAGCCAAGATAACAAGAGTTTGCAGGCGGGTCAGGGCAATTATTGCTTCCATTTTTCGGGAACTCATAAGCTAGTGAAGGCAACAAGTTCTTGCCCAAGTTATCCTCTTCATCTTGAGACATATCTGACTGGTCTGGTTCAAATACATACGAGGAATCACCTGGCTCTAAGAGAGAGGAGTGAATTCCATCGGTGTAATGTGGACTGTCCGATTCAAATACATCACTTTTGACCGAGTTAAGATCCTCCTGCTTGCAAGCCACAATTGAGTCTTCGATTGCTTCACAACCAGAAACCTCATTTCCAATGTGTTCTTGTTGTGGTGCTTCAGACAGTGTTTGCTTATCAACAAATTTCAAGCCCCCCTTCTCTTTCTCTTTGAGAAGCAACTTTTCTGTCAGGTCAAGAACCTGCAAATCATTGAGCCATTTCATCAGCAGTGTCAAAACTTAAGAGTACAAGAAAATATGAATTATTTCATTAAACGAGGTCATCACCTCAGCTTTTAGCTTCTCCTTATTCTTAAGGAGGTTGTCATAGTCGGCTTTGAGGCTGTTGTAGCTATCTTGCAATACCTCATAATCTCTCTCTATTGTTTTAGCCTTCCAACGTGCTCGGCGGTTCTGAAACCATATTGCAACCTGCCGAGGCTGCAAACCAAGGTCTTTCGCAAGCTGAATTTTCCTTTCTGGTTCAAGCTTGTTCTCTGCCTCAAAACACTTCTCCAGAAATTGGATTTGATCAGCCTTAAGCCGCCTCTTCTTCTCAGGTTGATGAAAGTACTCATCAAAGTCCTCATCCCCATACTCATCTTGATCAAAAGACCGAAAGAATAACCTGGCAGAACGATTTCTCCCATTAACATCTTCAAAGCTAACCAGAGATCTCGACCCTGAACCAAAACATCAGAAGAACCAACCAATGCAGCAGCCATTAGACTCCCAATATTATTTATATTATCCGCATTTGTATGAGTCAAAGTCTTGTAGTATGAAAGATTTAATAGACATACATATCCTACTTGCCGCACAGTTAAGTAGAATCAAACATGGGGGGGAATAAGAAAGGTGAAGGTAAACCCAGCCTATTTCATTCCTTTAAGTCAAAAAAATTCAAGGACAACATTACCCGATAAGATTGAACTCATAAGAATAATTTAAAGGATTAGGAGAAGAAGATTATCTAGTATCTAATACTGTATTAATGACAGATACAAAGATACAAATAGAAGGAATAGAATGAGAATAAAGTTCCGTTGCTAATTATGAACTGAGTTGAGACACTAACACACACCAGAGAAAACTGAAACAATCGCAAACAATTATATATAAATGGATCCAGAAACATCACTGTAATGAATAGCAAAGAATTAAGAAGATACAGATATTAAGATTGAATTCAAGACTTTCCAGTTGCATAATTAGTAAAAACCACTATCAAACTACAACTACAAAAACAAAGAAGTGAAGAACACAAATATTCAAGAAACATGTGTATATAGGGAGAGTGAAATTTACCGACGAAAGAAGGAGGAGAGGCAGAAAGGAAGAAGGAATCAGAAGAAGAAGGAGCCCTTTGATTCATATTGGATCCAACAGGAGCGCCGTAGAGTAACCTCCGACCCGCCATGGAAAGTAGCGATATATTTTGTTATGGTGGGTTTTTTTAATCTGGCATAGACGATTGGTTAAATGAAGATCAGATGACTCTGATTTCAATAACCCGATGTTATAATTATATATTCTGCTATATATATATATATATATATATATATATATATATAAAAAGGTTGATTTTTTTTTGTTCTAGAGCTTGTGACGGAAAAAACTGGTGATGATGATCTCTGTGATATGCGAAGTATGTGAACACCTGCTGTGAGCTCCCATCATCGCACCCAGAAAATAGCAGTATACACCCAAAATTGTGTGCGTTTCTTTTTCTTTTTCTTTTTTTTGATGGATTGGGTACAGGGGAAGAAGGAGAAGAGATGCTTGGAATTATGGGAGAGTTGTCAGAATTGAAACTCTCTGGTAGCTTGGATTCTTAGATTTTTAGGGAGAGGAGGAGGAGGAGGAGGAGGAGGAGGAGGGAGAATATTATTATTTTTAATTGTAACATGGAGATTATTCTTCTTCTCATGAAATAGAAATGAATGGGATAAAATTGTTAGTAAAACATGTAGGACATATAGTTTAGTAAATATAACAATTTTGCTACTATTTTTATTATGAATACTTCCATAAATCAATAAAAGTAAAAATTTATTTAAAATCTCAGTTTTATATTTTATTATTAATCCAAAATGACATAAATTTTTTAATATAGTGTAATTATCATGTCCTCGTCATTAAATTAAACACTAATTAAATTTAATAATAAATATGGAACAAATATTTTTAAGAAAAAATTGTAAATGGGCGATAAATTGACTTACATTTGCGAGATTATCGATACATGAATTTGTAAGAACTATAAAAAAAATCCCATTTATTATACATCTTTTTAAATAAATTATTATTAATATTTATCCACATAATTCATAATTAAATTATCGACATAAAACATTCACGGTATATATTATTATCCTTACTTTTTTACATGGCTGGAAATTGACATACAATGGACAACTACCACATACAAGAGAAATACTCTACAAACCAATAAGTCAACAAATTAAGGGAATTGATATTTATACAATTAAAAGTAATAATTCTACAAGATCTTTCATATAAATTGTAAATGAGTCACATACTTATATAAAAGACCTTGATAATGTTTATTTGTAAGAATTATAATTTTAAGATTATTAATTAAATAGTCTTAGTTACATATTTGTTTTTGTGAGAAAAATAATTTGATGTTATGTTTTTCTTTAAGATTAATTAAAAATTGGATAAAAAAATATTGTTTGGATTATTATACCTTTACCAATAATAATATATTTTAAACTTGTTTATACATCAAAAATAATGAACAATTAATTAAAAATTTTAAATAAGTGGTTATATTATTCAATCAAATGCTCACCAATACCAATTATATAATTTATTTTTAAATAAAGTTATAATTTTATCGAAACAATTTATGTTGTACACGCGTAATTTAAATTAATGAAAGTACTATCGTTTAAGTTTTAACATTTGTTATAGTCTAGGATTGTTTTCTTGAAATTTATTTTAAAATAAATTAGATAATCATATCATTTTCTAAAGAATAACATTTTGAAAAATCTGCCTATCCTTAAATTTTAATTTTCATTGAAGAGATATTGACTTTTTAAATATCATTTTGATACATTTTTTAAATATAAATTGGCATCATTTATTGAAAAATTAAAACCAAAAAATGTCCTATTTAGTAGTAATATTTTTTAAATTTACATTGACAAAATTTATAAAATAAACAATTTAAAATGAAGTGATTAGTCATCCATATAATTTTGGTCATATTAAATACAATAAGATTTTTTTAAAGAGAGGAGCTGTCCATTTTATTTTATTTATATTAAATACAGTAAGATATAACTAAAAGTTATAAGCCAATAATTGAATGATTTGGTCAAAGAAGCTTTTTATGCAGTCAATTTGTCCATTTTATTTATTTTATAATTTGCCCTTGGCTTGTTATAATTTAAATTATATAATTTATTGAGATTGATAAACGGATAGAACATGATATTATGGTCATTTTAGAAAAAATTTGAGGTTAATTTTGTCTAATAATTTTAATCCCAAATAGTAAAGATTATAATGCATAGTAGAATATATTATTAAATAATCTCACATCTTAAGATATTTTATAATTTATAGACTAATAGTCCCAAACTCAAATTTAAAAATAAATACGACACTTAAAATTAATAGTCATATATCACAAATGTAATCCTTGTGTCTTTTCAAATAATTTTTACTACCTTAGATTTTAGTACTATTATTAACTTATTTAATTTTTTTTGCAAGTACTATTATTATTATTATTATTATTATTATTATTATTATTATTATTATTATTATTATTCTCAGAAAAAGGAGGAACGCCGAGGGACAGTTCACAATATGACAACTTTTAAAATAATTTATACTATTAAAGTTTATTTTAAATTTAAAGATGTTTTAAAGAATTAAAATAATAAATATATTTTAAACCGAAATGATTAAAAATGAAAGTGGAATGAGATCAATGGCTCTATAATGTTCCCACCTACTCTTTTTTTTCTCTCCTTTTCCTATTATAATTTTGAAAGGAATACTTGAACATAATTAGTTGTCAATATATTAATTCTTTGAATACATAAACCTTAATTAAAGTCGATGATTATTTAGGGATCTTATAAAAACAAAGGAAAGTGAACAGTCTTATTAAATATTAATTGAGTGAGTTGAGAGACTAATTTTTTTACATGCGCGTGACAAATTTCTTAATACTCCCTCCGTCCCAAAATAAAAATCTTGGTGGACTTTTCACGCATATTAAGAAGAAAAATGAAATGACAAAATTACCTATAATAATGTCATTAATTATTTTTAATGTAGGTGAGAGAGTGACTTTCTAGCTATTCAATTCAAAATATTCTCTCTCCATACTTATTAAATATGGAGAGAGAATTAGAATAAAAAAATATAAAATATTTAATATTACGAGCATAATAGGAAAAAAATATATAAAAGTTTAATTATTAAAAGAAAGTGAATATTTAACATAGAACTATTCAAAATAGTAATAAAGACTTTTATTATGAGAGAGAGAGTATATTTTTGGTGTGTATGAGAGATACTCACTCAAGAACAAAGGCATCCGATATCCATCCCATCCCTTCTCTCCGGTCTCTATCTCATATGTTTGGAATAATTTGAAATTCGTAAAAAAAATATCTACACTACGCACGTGAAGGAAATGATATGGTGCCATGGTGGTATGGTATCTTTAATGAAAAAGAAGATTATATATATATATATATAAACATATGCTCATATTACAACCTAGAGTGAAAACATATGCTCTCTACATGCTAAGGCTTGCGCATTACTTGAGAACTCTTAAAACTCAATACACTTAGGTATGTGCAGTACTTGAGAGCAACTTGGCAGATATGTGAACCATAACTCTTGTCCCAATTTGTTGGATCTTGGAAGTCCTTAAGAAATGCCCTATTACACCTGTTGACTTTCTACATGTTGCATCCGCCCAAAACTACATTACTGCGCAGCTGCACGTGTGCTTCATCAGCGGAGTTGGGTTCGTCATATCCAATTGGATTGCACCGGTCTCAAAACTTACATTTTCTTTTGTTCTTCTCACTTGGACAGTCATAGTAGAGCTTTTCAGGATTCTTATCTGATTCAGATATTCTCACAGCAGTTCTCAGGCGACAATAACATATCTTGTTTCGAAATCGGGTATCATGAGTTTGAATGCTCATGTTGCTTGATGTAGACATGCCTTTGTTGAACCTTATCTATTAAAACCACCATAAGATTGCAATATTTTAAAAATCTCAATTTAATTTTCATTGTAACAGTTAATCATTATTTATACTTGTCCATGATACAAACTTATCAAAAGAAATTTGTCCATGAACGAACTGGTACAGATGTCAGCAGTTGAAACCGAATCATCCCTTTATAAAAGAGGACAACCTAAAATTAAGGCTCAAGAGACCCAATGAAATAATCTACTTAGTATCCTGGTAAACTAAACCTAAAGACATAAAATGCAAAAACATATGTACATGAAGGACATATTGAAACACTGTTTTTTTTTTTCTTTTTTGATAAGTTATTGAAACACCGCTTTTTAAAGGGTTAAGCAAACCTGATACAGGAAGAGAAGTAATCTGTGAGCAAAATGAACCCATTTGGGTGGAGGCGAATCCAACAATCAACTCAAAATTATAAAATCCGATACAATAAGATTACACACAAATTAATCTACATGGCTCGCAAACTAAATGTTCTTCACATCTCCACAATGATTTTTCCAACAGCATGAAAGGCAACCCATATATCATCACAGAAAAATCTACACAAATCCTAGATTTCATTCATTTGGTTCAAACAGAAAATTAGAAAATACCTTGGGAGACTCCTAAATCGCGATTGTTCTTGGTTTGGGAGACTCCTAAATCGCGATTGTTCAAACAACGAACATGCTTTCGTCCAGCGAGATGTGTAACAGATTTGACCCAAAAGAGAATGAGCCAGATTTCGTCTGGCGAGATGCTTTGCGCGATTGAGGGGAAAGATGGTCTCTGTCCTTTTTTTGACCCGAAAAGAGATCCGCGATTTTTTTTTTTCCAAAAGGTCTCTGTCCTTTCCTCAGCCGTTGGATGTATCTCACGGCTGAAATCAAAAGTTCGTTTTTTTGGCAAAATCCGAGCGCTCGGACCAGATCTCCTCTGTATATATATAGATATAGAGAGAGAGAGAGTTCGGATCTAGTCTGGGATCCCGGATTTTATTAAAATACGGTTTTTTTTTAAAACAACTAATTTTTTTTTAATATTTTATGAAATTGAAATTTTTCCATAATACAGTATTTTGGGTGTGATTTTGGATACATATCATTAGGGCTCAGACTAATGAAAGGTCAGTCGATGCCTAGAAATTGAAATTATTTCACATGAAATGAAATGAAATAGTAGTAGTCTTTCTTCCTCCACATAAATTAAAATAAAGAATATATATTTGAGCGTCACCCAACCCAACCCAACCCAACCCAACCCAAAAAATTCCTAAATCAAGTCTCACCGTCTTTATTTATCCGCCCCTTCACCTCGACTGGCCTTGACCAGTACTGGACTTGCCTAATAAAAAAACAATTTACTTTTGCACAAGACGGCTCCGCTAAATTTCTGAAAAATAGTGCATCTCACAAATAATTTAAGCATCTTGATAACGTCATAGGACTAAATATCATAAATAAATTCTGTTAAAACCTTGGTTTAGATAAGCAGTCTCAAATGAGAATGAATATATACAAATGTCATAGGACTAATATCACAATCTTCAATTCTTCTTCATATGAGGCCAAAACACTACCCCACCTTCTAGAGGGGATAATAAGATTCAGAACTACATTGAAGTTGAGATTAGTCTATTGAGAATGCTAAAAAAACTGATTATCTGATGCTCTCTTCACCACCTATTTCATATATCTGATAAGTGCTCTAATCGAATTTGGTGTATGAATTTTGTCAAGGGTTTATTTCTTAATTTGTTTTTTACTACATACTGTTTTTATGAAGATTTGCTTAAAAAATCATTTTATTTTATTATCATAAATAGATAGGTCACACATTTGTACTTAAAATTATACTACTTGGATTAATCATCTTCACACTCTTCCAAAGTTTCTTTTCTTAGTTATCTTCCCCAGAACTAGCAAAAAAAGAAACTTGAGAGGTATAGAAACTCCATTTGCTCAAAAGGCAAGGTAAAACTTACCTCCAGGAGAAAACAACAGACACATTCCAAGGTGGCCATTACTCAAATTCAATAGCTACGCAAGCTGGCAAGCCAGACCCAACAGGCAACAGGCCCCTTCTCTGGATAACCTGTTAACAAGGGAAAAGGTCAATATGTGAATATGGTTCATAAGTGGTTTTGTACAAGCATGACCGGTACAATGACTTTCGTTGAGGCTAGGAGTAAACACATCCACAAGCTCAGACTGATAACATATCTCATGAGCAACAAACATAGTAATCAATATTATTATGAATGAAATGTCCAAACCACTTGTAGGGACATAACCATATTCATAATGAATAGTAACTGATAAAGAAACATAAATAACAAATTCATGTAGCAGAATATATTCGTTAAAGGTCAACATTGTTTTCCAAGAGACAGGGTGATTATGCACATTAACTGTATGTCAATCATATTCTAGTTGTTCTACACAGTTGAATTAGCCAAACTTCCCTGACAGATAAAAATCACATGTTTTCAATACATGCATTATTATCATGACTCATGGAACTAGATAGTGAAATAACTTATCCTTAGTTTGACATCAAAACCATACAAGATCTTTACACAGATTCTCTTAACTGATTTTGAACTTTGGAACAGGGTCTTTTAATCCAGACAGTGCAAGCACACATACCTTCGCTGAGACCACCAAGCTGCAGGTTCACCAACTGAAACACTTCATGCCAGGAACTAGAAGGTGCAAAAGCAGCAATGCTGCTCTCAGGCTTCTATCTGGTGGTGTTGGGTTTTGGTGGGATTAAAGGTTCACTTCCCACACATGGAGTTGAGCAGTTTGATGAGAACTTTTCAGAGGGAAGAAAGAAGACATCAACATTCTTTAATTATTTCGTCTTTTGCCACTCTTGTGGGACACTAATTGCAGTGACTTTTGTGGTGTGGATTGAGGACAATAAAGGCTGGCAATGAGGATTTGGAATCTCCACTGCAATAATACTAATATCCATCCCAATCTTTCTCCTTCGCTCCACTAGATACAGGAACAGAATTCCCAGAGGAATCCCTATTACAACAATGTTCAAGGTAGGATCCATTTATTTAGCTTTAGTCTAGCTCTAGAAATCACATAGCGGATCTACACATAGCTTTAGGACTGCATAGCTCTGTTTGCAACAGGTTTCGACTGCAACAGGTTTCAACACTTGCTTTCTTAAGATTCCTCACTATGCTATAGTGATGACCGCAACCAAATATTGTGAGGAAGAAGTCCATAATAAAGAAAAAGAACCAGATCAGACAACAGTAGAACACTTCAAGTTCCTCAATAGAGCAGTAACCAATAAGCAGTAGAACAGGTGAAGATAGTACTTAATATCCTTCCAATCTTCATGTCAACCATTATGCTCAACTGCTGCCTTGCTCAGCTTTCCACCTTTTCCGTTCAACAAGCAGCCACCATGAACACTAAGATTGGCTTGTTAAAGGTTCCACCAGCTTCTCTCCCTGTATTTCCTGTCCTCTGCATCATGTCCTTGCAGCGGTGTACAATCATGTTATCATCCCATCTGCCAGTAAGGTAACCAGAACTGAAATGGGTATCACTCATCTCCAACGGATGGGAACTGGGCTATTCCTCTCTGTTGTGGCCATGACAGCTGCAGCTATGGTAGAAATGAAGTGAAAAAAGGTGGCAGCCCAATCTGGTCTACTGAATTCCACTGAACCTCTACCTATCACATTCCTTTGGGTCGCCATGCAATAATTGTTCCTTGGATCCACTGATCTTTTCAGCTTAGCTGGCATGATGGAATTCTTCTTCACATAGGCTCCACTTAGCATGAGATCTTTGGCAACATCTCTCTCCTGGGCCTAAATGGCTATGGGGTACTATCTCAGCTCGGTGCTAGTATCAATACTGAACCATGTCACCAGTAACTTTTGGCACGCAGCATGGCTCTATGCAGCAACATAAATCATTATCACCTAGAAAGATTTTACTGGTTGATGTGCGTATTAAGCAGATTGAACTTCTTACATTATCTCGTTTGGGCCGACTGCCATAAATACAAATCAACAAGGCCTGATAATCAATAAGAAATACAAGTAATATGCATGTCATGGGAGGTCAAATCATCCCTATCATGTAACTTATTTAATATGGTCTTTCCAGTAAGGTAAGGCCAGTAGAAGATTAAATCAGTAAATATTCATAATGGTGAGTTATCAACCTAGATGATGCATATTATGCGTCTCTAATCACAATTCTCCAGGAATTTTGATTTTCAGCATTGTAAGTGTGTCTATGTAGGAATACCATGAAGAATCATGTTATCATCCACTTTGTTAAGGAACTATGCTTGGAAATTGAAATTATTAGCACTCAAGAGTCAAGATTATGGGTCTATACCAAACTTGTACAGCTAATCATAATTTTTATTCGGACTTTTTAATATACACTAGGCTTTTAAACTGACATGAAACTGAATATCCAATAATTATGCGTTGTGGTTTGCTTGGCTTTGGTTATGGCAATGTCTACTTAAATAAGTGTACACATTTTAAGCTGAAAATAAGGCAGTGGAGTGTTAAAGAGGTATTAATGTCCAACAAATGCTTCACACAGACACTTTTTTGGAAGAAGTGTCCACACCACTTTCAAGATTTTCAACAGTGAAAGTTACATCAATATGAATGCCAATCCACTTGCGAAAAATAGAGTGAGTACATTATGGAAGAAATAAACCAATTAACACTACTCATCAAACACCAAATGTTAACTGTGACGCACTCAAAATTGGTATACATCACTTATCTTGAGTCGTCAAATAAATGATATAAAATTTAAAAACAACTTAATTATACAACAATGCAGAAAAAATCTGACGAAACATAATCTAAGAGTTTTAATACGTATATTGTCATCTGGGACAAAGATACAAACTCAATGAAGTCCTCATTACATTTATTATCACACTATTTTATAGAATAGTGAGGACTACTATGACACCATCTCTGGACCATCACTCGCTCCCCGACTAGTCCCGCCTCGTTCTCATTTTCTCAAGTGAACAAAGGAAAGAAAGGGTGAGCTCAACTAAATTTCAAAGAAGAAATATTATGACTAAGATAATGCGTAATAAATTATCATTAGTCTTCAACAATGTTAAACCGATAAAATATAATAGACATCAAGTTTAATCGCAACTTAACATCTGAATCCATTAAAAGAGTCAAGTAGAGAATAAAATCTACTATCTTTTATGATTTAAAAAGGTTTTCATCATTTTATCGCTTGGACTCAACTTAATAAATAATCCACATCATCCTGCATTCTGACGAATGATATTCATTAGTATCACAACCACAAATTATTCATGCACTTTACTACGGGCCAAGGATATTCGTGTATTCATCAATGATCATGATCATGCCAACAACTCGTCAACCAACGCACTACTGGGCGATGATGACTTTTACCACATCATTTGTAACATTACGGTTAAGTGATTATCTGGATTAATTCCTCGGTCATAATCATATCAAGTCCATCTATGCACTACTGAGTCACACGTATGACTTTTACCACATCATTCGATACATTACGGTCGTGATTATCTTAGAATAATCCTTTATCATAATCATATCAAGTCCATCTACGCACGTAAGCCAAAGATAACTTTCATCACAATATAAGCATTAATCAACGAAAACAAGGATAAATATTAAAGATTTTAAATTTATCCAAATATTATCCATCACTTATAATATAATATTATTAATATCATAACAATATTTTAATCACTTCTTAAACTTATAAATAATTTATTTTAATTGTTTACACTTTACCAAATAATGCATTTAATCATTCAAAAATGTCATACTCATAAGATTTCATCACCAATGATTAAATCCCTCATCAAAAATCTGCATATACCTTATATAGGATTTCCAAGCCATAAAATCATATTTTCTAACTTTTTATTTTCACATAACATATTTAACTGATATGTTCGTAACTAAACCATTTTTATGAAAAATACTAAATCAGTCCCAAAAATATTTTTTTCTGGGACTTAGCAGAATATAGTCCCATAATGAAATATATTTTTCTCGGAATTTTTAAAATTCATTTACTATTTTTTAAAAATCAATTTCTAATTAATTCCTTAAGAAATTAGCTACCTCAAGTTTAACTCCAGAAATTCACAACTCTTGGCAGGATCTTACACATGTTAACGTGAGCTTCCAGTTTAAATTTCATGGTCATCGGAGTTATAGAACTCCGGTTATAGCATTTTTTGTCAGAAAAACCTAAATATTGAAATAGTCATAACTTGCTCATTTTAAATCAGAATGAGCTCATTTTTGGACAGGAGGTACTTTATACCATATACTTTCATGTCCCAAAAGGCCGGAATTTTTCTCATAAATTAATTGGCCGAAAATGCCCTTTTAAAAATATGGACAGTAGCTATTTTCCATTTTTCAGTTTTTCGTATTTTGCTAAAATCAGTCCACACGAAAATCTACAACACTTTTTCCAGTGATTCCACTTGGATAAGTTAGGAAACTCATAGATCTAACTCTAGAACTTGACCACACTTAAAAATTCAAAATATAATAAGAGATATGGTCAATTGAATTTCATGTTCCATTTTCACCAAAATCTGATTTTCAACCCTTTGTGATTTTTAAGAAACTTTCATGTTTTCACATAATAACCAACATAACTCATCATAACAATGACATAATAATTCAATAAAATAAGTTCAAGAATAAATTTTAAAGATTTATAAGTTAATTTATCCTGAACTCAATAACGTCCAAATTGTCAACATGATACTGCTTTGTAGAGTAAAATTCAAGAATGCTCAGAAGAATATTTCTATGAAAAGATACTGGATGAAGCGCAAATATTCTGGATATTCTACTAATTTCATGGAGTATAGAAGCCAAAACTTTAACCAAATGAGTATCATAGAATATATGAAAGCTATGAAATGGATTTTCACCGCCATGCGGTAATCCACGTGAATGAAATCATTTCCACAATTTAATAAGGAATGAATACGAAGGATCATTCACCATGCATGTGATAATCCACATGAAAATGTTATTCTAACGAATAATAAAGAATGGAATAACAGAAGGATTCAACCATGCTGCGATAGATCGCATAGACAGGTTATTCCCAATGAAATAATAAATAATGGAACCCGTGTCACGCGTAAACGCATTGGCGTGAGGATATTCCACGAATAATAAATAATGGAACCAGTCCGGCGTAAATGCACGTACGAGGATATTCGATAGAATAATAAATGATGGAACCCGTCCGTCCGTAACGCATGTATGACGTGATATTCCGACGTAATAATAAAGAGCGGAATAATAGAAGAATTTCACCATGTATGCGCAGATTGTGATAAACAAAGTTTATTCCAACATAATAATGAATAATGGAAGAAACAGGAAATTTCACCATGTATGAGGTACTTTCAGATATACAAAGTTATTCCAACGAGAATAATAAGGAATGGAATAACAATAGCTCTCTTCATGAATACTGAAAGAAATAATACCCTTTACCTTAGAAAGAAAATCGGATCTTTGGAGTAGAGAGTAGCGACTTCTCTTCCTCTTTCTCTCTATAATTTCTCTATATAATAATTGCTCTATAGCTTTAGTGAATTGGTGAGAAATGAAGGAAGAATGAACTTTTATTTATAGGAAAATATAGTTTCGATAATTATACGTTTTGGGGCTCGAAATATTACAGTACAATACCTCTAACTTTTCTTTCATTTTTAATTTAGTCCTGCAAGTATTATCAAACTTGCACCACCTCCCCTAATAGTAAATAATGTGAATCAATAGTTCAATCATGTGATTCAATAGTTATAATTATGTAAAAATACGAATTACGGTATAGTACCTCCATCTATACCTCCATCTTTAACTTAGTCATGCAAGTATTATCAATCTTGCACCAACTCCCCTAATAGTATAAAAATGTGATTCAATAGTACACACATGTGAACAAATAGTTATATAAACATGTGAATTAGTAGCAATTAATTGCTCATTTATCTGATTAATTACCCGATTTATCAATATAACCCCAAGACATCAATTATCATCGGAATAGATGTCGAATTCCACTAACACGAATAATCCCAACATAATGGAACTATCAAATTCATCTTTAATCAACACAAACTTATTCATCATTAATATTATAACTCACAATATTTAACAACCAAATCGTTCCTAGGAAAGAGAGGGCTTTCCAATAAGGACCCAAAATAGGTATACATCACCCATTTTAGGTCGTCGATAACATGATACGAAAACAACTACAACTTTATTAATACATCATAAAAAAGCTGTGAGTTTAAATACAAATATTGTCTTCTGAGACAATATCTATACCCAAATAAATCCTCATCACAATTATTGATACATTATTTTACAAAATGGTGAGGACTACTAAACAACTTCTAGAACCATCATTTCATTTTAAACTAGTACTCATTACATTCTAGCCTCCACGAGAAGAAAAATGGAACAAAAAGGAAAAGGGTGAGCTCAACTAGCCCGATAAAGAATATTATGACTAAGATAATATAGAACAAATTATCGTTAGTCTTGACGAGGGAAAAATCGATAAAATACAATAGGCAAACAAGTTTCGGATCAATATTAGCGGAAAAAATAATTCATTCATAGAAGAGTTAAGTAGAGATGAAATCTACTATATCTATGAATTTAAAAGTCCATCGTCAATATTTTATCCTGTAACATCAATCGATATTCATCTTGAATCAAATTTTCATCTTTTACTTTCTGAGCCGAAAGATATTCATCGATCGGTCGTATTCATCTCAACACATTCATCTTTGCTACTACGGGCCAAAGATATTCATTATAAAATCATTTATCTTTTGCCTTTCTGGCCGAAGATATTCAATAATATCATCATTTAGGGTGAGGATGATGAAAAATATTTTAAAGGAAGCGAATCCGATTGAAACAAAAGAATAAATATTAAGGATTAGTATTTGATTTATTCCATGTCCAAAATACCTCATAAATAATCATAGTGAAGTAAAATTCAAGAATGATCAAAACATGGATACAATCAAAGCTAGTATCCATAATAGATATTTTAGACGAAAAGGAAAAAATTTCATTTTTCGATGAATAGTCTAGTATTAAATGAATAATGAATAGTGAATAGTATCGTGAATAGTAACCCAACACAAAAAAGTTTTAAATTTGATTAAAAGTTTAAACCAATATTTGACATAATGATATTGAAGAAAATAATATCATTTAAAAAAAAATAACATCCACTTACCTCGAAAAGATAGTACTTACAGTTGAAACAGGATATATAGGCTATGACTTGAACTTGCACATATATAGCAACACTCAAAGTATTAAAATACTCACAAGAATACGCTCGATATATCGAGAGAGAGAGAGAGAAAGATTTGAGGTTTACGGTGTGATTTTCAATTCTAACCTAAGCACCTATTTATAGGAAAATGCTTAGAACACCAAAGCAGAAAATTTAATATAATATTATTATATTTACAAAATTGTCAAGCCCACCTCTTGAATCTGAATTCAGCCACCTTGCACATGTTTAATGCAACCCACCAAGCAAAAAAAAACGTTTTTGTAATTAAAAATAATTAAAACTTTCAAAAATCAATTATTTCGGAACTACGGAACTTCAATAATTCATAATAAATAGCTCTTTTATCAGAAAAATTCAAACCACATGTCCTTTTCATAGGAAATTTCATTCTCTACAACTTTACAGAAGAAAGTTTTTCCAAATTCCAAACAGAAATTGATCAAAAATCCATAAGCAGACGATTTTACAAGTATAATCAAATTTGATCGAAAAATTGGGAATCTCTGAGCACATAAAAACATGTGTTAATCATTTAATGCCACAAAAATACTCTTCCTCCTCATATACTCATATATCCCACATTCATTGTAAAAATATCACCATTAATATATTATTAAAATAATATATTTAAATGAATTATTTTATCAAAAAAAGATAAAATATTAATTTTCAACAATTGTCACATTAAAAATTTTCTCCATCTATATCCACATAAAATCAATATTTTCCTCATCATATAAATCAATAATTAATTATTCATAAATAATATTACGAATCACATTATTGTGACCGAGCGGTTCACAGAAAGAGGGGCTTTTCGATAAGGATCTCTCTTTCTTGGCGCATGATTAGATGACCAAACCTCTCCTTGAAGCGAGAACTTTCTAGACATTGCCAATAATGTTATCTAATAATATTATTCGGATAATATGAATTATTGCTCACGATAATAGAAAATCTTGTGCGATGACAATTATTAAAACAACGATAATATAAAATATCAACGCGTGAATTATTGAATCGATAAAATAAAATCTTTGAGCAGTAATTAATGTAACAATTATTGAGTAGTGCCTTCTTCTTACGTAAGAATCAATAATTGGTGTATTCTGGTAATCTTCTTGTGTTTTTAACCATAGGGTATTCAACGATATTACTTGATAACAACTACTGTTATTATTTATAACCAACTTATTCTTGTCGTTTTCTTCATCCAATAAACTTTTACGTTATGGGGCCCACACAAAAGGCTGCGATCGTGCGAATATTCCCAAACGATAAAAATATTCCACGACCAAGCGAATATTCCCGTCAACAATGAATATTTTAAAACCACTTGCTTGTTTGAAATAATTGCGCATTTACCCCATAACTTACCACGTTAATCAAATCAACCCTTACTTATTTCAAGATAATAAATAGAGGAAATTTAATTTCATTAAATAATAAGTTGAGGTCTTCTGACCTCCCTCCTTATGAAATTTCATCCTCGAAATTGGCGTACGTACAGTGTTTGAAAAGGTGAGGATACCTCGCTTTCATTTCCGTTTCAACTCCCGGTCATTTCCTCTATAGCATGGTTCCTCCACAAAACTTTAACTTGTGGTATGACCTTTGTCGTGGGGCATGCTCCTTCTATCCAAGATCTTGATGAAGTACCTCTTAAATGCGTTAAGTCTTGGCTATCTCGTCAGGTTCTAACTTTCGATAACGTGGTTGGGTCTTTCACATATTTTCTGAAATGCGGATATGTGAAACACATTATGAACACGAGACATACTTTCGGAGGTAACAGCGAGTCATAGGCTACATTACCTACTTTCGGTCAAAATTTGAAATGGACCAATAAATCGTGGATTGAGCTTTCCTCTCTTCCGAATCTTGTAACTCCCTTCCATGGGGCAACCACGCACAATAATACATGATCCCCGATACTAAATTCCACGTCCTTTCGATGAAGATCCGCATAACTCTTTTGTCGATCTTGTGCCGTTTGTATCGTTGTCGAATCATTTGGATCTTTTCCGTAGTCATACGTACTGACTCGGGTCCCAACAATGTTGCTTCACCCACCTCGTCCCAACATATTGGAGAGCGACACTTTCGTCCATCTGATGCTTGAAATGGGGCCACACCAATGCTTGTCGATAAGCTTTGTTGTTATAGGAGAATTCCACCGATGGTAAATACTTATCCCACTCCTTTGAAGTCTAGGACCACGAGTCTTAATAAATCTTCAAGAGTTTGAATAGTCCTCTCGATTGTCGTCCAGTTTGAGGATGGTATCTTAAAACTAAATCGTAAATCCATGCCCATAGCTTTTTGCAAGCTAACCCAAAATCTTGAAGTAAATCTTGGGTCACGATCAAAAAACTATGGATCTTGGCATGCCATGCAATCTCACAATCTCATTTACATACATATGAGCAAGGCGTTCGAGGAATAAGTCTCCGTGTCGGTAAGAAATGAAGCGGAGACTTGGTTAATCTATCAATGAATAACCCAAATAACATCGATGCCTTGAAAACCGTAGGAAGACCCGTAACAAAATCCATGGTAATGTGTTCCCACTTCCATTTCAAAATCTCAAGTGGTTGCGATGGACCCTTAGGTACTTGATGCTCGCCTTTACCGTTGACAAGTTAAACACGTCGAGATAAACTTTGCAATCTCTCTCTTCGTATTGTTCCACCAAAATGTATATCGAAGATCACGATACATTTGGTACTTCGAGATGGATCGCAAATGGTGTATTGTGTGCCTCCATCATAATCTTGTACTTCAAATCGAGTCGTTAGGAACCTGAAAGTGCAGGTGGACTCGAGTATTCCTTCTTCATCGATTCTCTCTTAGGAATAGCACCTTCTTGTACTTTCTTCTTCATACGCGCATCGGCTTCGGATTGGTGGCTTGAGCGACCTTAACTTTTTATTAAAGTTGGCTCTGTGCATATACTTGACATCATCGCTTTTCGTTCTGCGTATGATCTTCTACTCAATGCGTCGGCTACCACGTTCGCTTTTCGGGGATGGTATTGAATAGTGTGGTCGTAATCTTTCAACAACTTCGAGCCAGCGTCGTTCTTGCGTGTTGAGTTCCTTTTGAGTGAAGAAATATTTGAGGCTTTTATGGTGCGAATATATCTCCACTTTCTCCCCATATATAGATAGTGCCTCCGGATCTTTAAGCGCGAAGGCATTGCTTGACTCTAGATCATGAGTAGGATAATTCCTCTCATATTCTTTAAGTTGTCGCGAGGCGTAGGCTATGACTTTCCCACGTTGCATGAGAACACATCCTAACCCTTTGCTGAAGCATCGTTGTAGATAACAAATCCATCCGAAGACGGATGGTATTGTTAGAACAGTCTTAGAAATAAGTCTCTCTTAAGCTCTTGGAAACTCTTCTCGCGTTCCTCGCTCCAAGCAATTTTGTATCCTTAGGAGTTAGGCGAGTTAATGGAGTAGCGATTAGAAAACCCTTCCACGAATCTCCGATAATAACCATTTAGGCCCGAAAAAATATATACTTGGTCATGACTTTTGGTTGCTCCCAACTTTGTATTGCTTGATCTTCAAGAGTCGACGGATACTCCATGTTTTGACACCACGTGCCCGAGGAATGCTACTTTCTCGAAGCGAACTTCGCATTTCTTGACTTGGCATATAGCTTGTTTTCCACGAAGCCTTTGGAGTACCGACTTCAAATGGTGCTCATGATCTTCCACGACTTTTGGAATATATGAGATGTCATCAATAAAAACAACAACGAACCGATCTAAATAATCCTTGAATACTCGGTTCATCGTATCCATCCAAAGCGCGGAGGCATTAGTCGATCAAAAGACATGACTAAAAATTCATAATGCCGTCTGGGGAGTTACGAAGGCGGTCTTTGGAATATCCTCGATTCTAATCTTGGTTGATGATATCCGAGCGAATCGATCTTTGAAAAGAATTGTGCTCCTTACAATTGGTGAAACGGTCATCAATACGAGGTAGTGGATACCTATTCTTGATGGTGACATGGTTCGATTCCGATAGTCGATACAAAAATCGCATACTCCGTCTTTCTTCTTTACTGAATAAAAGCAGGAGCACCCCGAGGAGATGTACTAGGGCCAATGAAACCGATGTCCAACAACTCCACGTAGTTGGACCTTTAACTCTGAAGTTCATAGGAGCCATTCGATATGGGGTTTTAGAAATGGGCTTTGTGCGGGTTCAAGATCGATAAAATTGACTTCACGTTACGGGGTAGGCCAGGAAGTTCTTTAGAAAATCGTCGGAAAATCAATAACAACGGGAATATTATTCAAATCGGCGTGTCTTTATTCAAATCCATAACATGGGCTAAGAAAGCTTGACATCCGTTTTTCAATAAGCGAATAGCTTTATGACTTGATATGGCGGACGATTGATTTTAGTGGCTTAGTTGCTTGAATTAAATCTGACGGTTGGTTAGGAATATGAAAACTAACAACCTTACAAAAATAATCAATTTTGGCATGATGAGTAGTTAACCAATCAATCCACAAAATCACATCAAAAGCAAATATCTTTAAAGAGATAAAATTGACGGGTAAGGTGATGGTGCCAACTTGAATCAAACAAGATTTATAAATAGTGGATGTGATGAAAGTTTCTCTAACGAGTCTCCACAGATAAATCAAAGTCTAATTTCTCCGGAGTCGAGTTTAAGCGTTGAGCCTGGCGGGAGAGATAAATGAATGGGTATGCCGGTATCGAGTAAGGTATAAACTTCACAAAATTAATGATTAAACTTACCGTGATCACCTCGTTTGGGTTCTCTCGCATTTTGACCGATCCACGACAAACGCTCTTCGAGAACAGTTGACTTTGACTTTTACAGGGACGACCTTTTGAGTCACCGTCCCCCACGGACTTGGTTTCATTGTCATCTGATCTCGGCGATATGTCCTTCCTTTCCACAATTATAACATACCTTGAGCTGTTGTGGGCGGTTTGGTGATATATCCTTCTTTCCATATTTATAGCATATAATGATGGGTGGTCGTTCTCCTCCACTTGAAAACCGATTCTTCTTTGGTGTTGGCGTCTTCACATGGTCATTGTTAAATCTCCTCTTTTAAAATCTCCTCCCAGGCTAAACTTCTTCTTTCTCATGGCCATGACTACCACCGGAGTGGTTACCATTTTTGTCCGTCTTTTTCTTTCTCCATTTGGTTATCGTTATTACATTGACTACTTATCTCCTGGTATGATCTGGTTGTGGTCCCTCGGTTGAGCGTACTCGTTATCTCGCTCTAATAATTGAGCCACATTGACAACACATCTGAATAGAGAAAATTTATGAAAATGAGATATTGGCGTATCTTGGGGTTTGAAACCTCTCGAAAACATCCGCGTCATCGTTCCTCATTCTCCACCAAATGAGGTCTGAAAACACGGACAACTCTGCAAACTTTGCCTCGTCTTTGGACACCGTCGTATTATTTTTGTTCGATCTAATAAACTCCACTTCCTTCGTATAATGAATACTTTCGAGAAAGTACTTGTCATTGAACAGATTCTGAAATGTCTCCCGAGATATCTTTGAGTGAGGTTTGGATGGAGTGCGCTTCCGATTCCCACCGATGTCTACCTCATTCTGAACATAAAAGTAGCGAATGGAACCTTACATTTCTCCGTGCATCCCAAGACGTCGAATATCTTGGTAATTTGTTTGACCCGTCTCTCGCACTTAATCGGATCCGGCTTTCCCAGAATTACGGTGGTCCCAACTCTTTGAATCGCTTGGTGTGACAAATGCGTGCGTTATTATCATTTCCACCGTATTTTTGTGCACGAGTCTCCTCGTCGATTTTTCATGAATGCAAAAACTTCTAAACATCCGTCGTTCATCATCATCTACTTTCGATTGGCATTGTTCACACGGGAGGAACATTGTCGACTGATGCGTTCTCCTCATTGGTGAGTCTGAGCGTCTCCATGGTCTCATTTACTCCTTTGTTAACATTCTCGATCGACATTTTCAAATCTTGCCATAAAATAAGGGTTAATTAAGAAATCAACATATCACATAATATCCTATATATTGACCACTAACAAATAAGCTTAGGTAGGACACACTTAGCGAAAAGGATTTACTCGTCTCTCCCCTCTAGTTCTATTCCCCGATCTCACTTGGAGATCATATCCTAAGCTACGATACCAAGCTGTGGCGCCCCCAAAATAGGTATACATCACCCATTTTAGGTGCGTCGATAACATGAAACGAAACAACTTACAACTTTATTAATACAACCATAAAAGCATGAGTTTAAATACAAATATTATCTTCTGACAATATCCATATCCAAATAAATCCTCATCACAATTATTGATACATTATTTTATAAAAATGGTGAGGACTACTAAAACAACTCTCTAGATCCATCATTCCATACCCCCAGCTAGTACTACTACATTACATTCTCGCCTCTCTGAGAAGAAAAATGGAACAAAAAGGAAAAGGGTGAGCTCAACTAGCCCAATAAAGAATATTATGACTAAGATAATATAGAACAAATTATCGTTAGTCTTGAACGAGGAAAAAATCGATAAAATAAAATGAGCCAACAAGTTTTAGATCAATATTATGCGGACGAAAATAATAATTCATAGAAGAGTTAAGTAGAGAATGAAATCTACTAATATCTATGAATTTAAAAGTCCAACGTCAATATTTTATCCTGTAACATCAATCGATATTCATCTTGAATCAAATTTTCATCTTTTACTTTCTGGGCGAAGATATTCATCGATCGGTCGTATTCATCTCAACACACATTCATCTTTTGCACTCACGGCCAAAGATATTCATTATAAAATCATTTATCTTTTACACTACTGGGCCAAAGATATTCAATAATATCATCATTTAGGACCGAGAATGATGAAAAATATTTTAAAGGAAGCGAATCCATTGAAACAAAAGAATAAATATTAAGGATTAAGTATTTAACTTATTCCATGTCCAAAAATACCTCATAAATAATCATAGTGGAGTAAAATTCAAGAATGATCAAAACATGGATACTGATCAAAGCTAGTATCCATAATAGATATTTTGGACGAAAAAAAAAATTTTATTTTTTGATGAATAGTGCATTAAGTGAATATGAGTATCGTGAATAGTCTTTAATCGTGAATAGTAACCCAAACACAAAAAAGTTTCAAATTTGATTAAAAGTTCAAACCAATATTTGGCATAATGATATTGAAGAAAATAATATCATTTAAAAAGAAAATAACATCCCTTACCTCGAAAAGATAGTACTTACAGTTGAAACAGGATATAGGCTATGACTTGAACTTGCATCAGTATAGCAACACTCAAAGTATTAAAATACTCACAAGAATCGCTCGATATATCGAGAGAGAAGAGAGAAGATTTGGGTTTACGGTGTGATTTTTTCAATTCTAACCTAAGCACCTATTTATAGAAAAATGCTTAGAACACAAAGCGAGAAAATTTAATATAATACTTATTATATTTACAAAATTGTCAAGCCCACCTCTTGAATCTGAATTCAATACCTTGCACATGTTTAATGCACGGTCCACCAAGCAAAAAATACGATTTTGTAATTAAAATAATTAAAACTTTCAAAAATCAATTATTTCGGAACTACGGAACTTCAATAATTCTTAATAAATAGCTCTTTTATCAGAAAAATTCAAACCACATGTCTTTTCCATAGGAAATTTCATTCTCTACAACTTTGCAGAAGAAAGTTTTTCCAAATTCCAAACAGAACTAGACCCCAATTCTTGACCGAAATTTGATTATAGCTTGTAAAATTGTCCGTTTGTGGATTTTAGTCAATTTCTGTTTGGAATTTGGAAAACCTTTCTTCTGCAAAGTTGTAGAGAATGAAATTTACTATGGAAAGGACATGTGGTTCAATTTTATGATAAAAGGCTATTTATTATGAATTATTGAGTTCAAGTTTCAAATAATTAATTTTTAGAAGTTTTATTTATTTTTTGATAAAAACGCGTTTTTGTATTTTGTGGACATCATTAACATGTGAAAAGTGCTAAAATCAGATGTCTAGAGGTGAGCTAAGGAAAATTTGATAAATATATTAATATTATATTAAATTTTCGCATTTTATTTCTAAAGCATTTTCCTATAAATAGGTGCTTAGGTAGAATTGAAAATCACAATTTAAACTTTTTCTCTATTTCTCTCTCGATATATTGAGCTATTCTTATGAGTATTTTGATACCTTGAGTGTTGCTATCCCATGCAACTTCCCTTCAAAGACTATATCTAGTATTCAAGTCGAGTACCGTTTTCGAGGTAAGTGGATGTTATTTTTTTAATATATGATATTATTTCTTTCAATATTATTATGCCAAGTATTGATCTGAACTTTAATCAAATTTGGAACTTTTTGTGTCGCTTACATTATTTACGATACTACGACTATTCACTTAATCCGTATTCACGTAAAAAAATTAAATTTTGTATTTTGTCCAAAATATCTATTATGGATACTAGCTTTGATTGTATCTACGTTTTGATCATTCTTGAATTTTACTTCGCCATGATTGTTTATGAAGTATTCTTGAACTCGGATTGTTTAAAGTACGAATCCATAATGTGACGCCCCCAAAATAGGTATACATCACCCATTCTGAGTTGTCAATATATGGTACAGAAACAACTACAACTTTATTATTATAACAGTAAAACTATGAGTTTGAATACAAATATTATCTTCTAGACAATATCTATAATCAAATAAATCCTCATCACATTTATTGATACATTATTTTATAAAAATGGTGAGGACTACTAAACAACTCTTTCTAAAACCTTCATTCCATACCCAGGCTAAATGCTCGCTATATATTCAGCCCTCCGAGAAGAAAAATGGAACAAAAAGGAAAAAGGGTGAGCTCAACTAGCCCAAGAAAGAATATTATGACTAAGATAATATACAACAAATTATCGTTAGTCTTCAACAGGAAAAATCTAATAGAATACAATAGACAACAAATTTTAAATCAATATTCGTAATGAAATAATAATTCATTAGAAGAGTTAAGTAGAGAATGCAAACTACTATCTTCTACGTATGAATTTAAAAGTTCATCGCTCATCTTTTATCCTGTAACATCAATCAATATATATCCGAATCAAATATTCATCTTTGCACTACTGAGCCAAAGATATTCATCACCGTCATGTTCATCTAAACACTGCTCATCTTTGCACTACTGTGCCAAAGATATTCTTCGAAATCATTCATCTTTGCACTTCTGGGCCAAAGATATTCCATAATATCATCATTTAAGGCTGAAGATTATGAAAAATATTTTTAAAGAAACGAATCCAATTGAAACAAAATGACAAGGATTAAGGATTAAGGATTAAGTACTTTGTTTTATCCACGTCCAAAATACCTCAAAAATAATCACGAGTGGTGTAAAATTCAAGAATGATCAAAATATGGATACAATCAAAGCTAGTATCCATAGTAGATATTTTGGACAAAAAGAAGAAATTTTCATTTTTCGATGAATAGTCTTGTATTATTCGTGAATAGATCTGAGTATATCGTGAATAGTAATCGTGAATAGCAACTCAAAACCAAAAGTTCTAAATTTGATAAAACTTGGATCAATATTTCAAAGTAATGATATTGAAGAAATAATATCATTACTGAAAAAAATAATATCCCTTACCTCGAAAGATCGAGACTTAAATGAAATAATCTGGGATATAGTCTTTGAAGGAACTTGCAATCGCCTAACAATACTCAAAGTATACTCAAAATACTCACAAGAATACGCTCGATAATATAGAGAAAACTTGAGTTTACGGTGTGATTTTCAATTCTAACCTAAGCACCTATTTATAGGAAATTGCTTAGAACACCAAAGCAGAAAATTTAATAAATTAATAATATAATTATATAAATTTCTTACGCATGCCTAGAATCTGATTTCAGCCATCAAACACATGCCACATTCTAGAAAAAGTAAGAAAAAACGTTTTTCTAATTTTAAATATTTTAAACTTCCAAAATCAATTATTTTGAGACTTCTAACTTCAATAATTCATAATAAATAGCCCTTTCATCGTAAAATTTGAATCTCGCAAGTTTTTATAGGAAATTCAATTCTCTACCACTTTGCGGAAGAAAGTTTTTATAAATTCCAAATAGAAATTGGCCAAAATCCACAAACGGGCAATTTTACAATTATAATCAAATTTCATCAATAAATGGGTTCCAATTTAGCATGTTTAACATGTTTTAAACATTTATTGCAACAAAAATACTCTTCCTCCTCGTATACTCATATATCCCACATTACGTTGTAAAAATATCACCATTATTATATTATTAAAATATAATAATATATTTAAATGAATTATTTTATCGTAAAAGATAAAATTTCAATTTTCAACAATTGTCACATTAAAAATTTTCTCCATCTATATCCACATAAAATTAATATTTTCTCATCATATGAATCAATAATTAATTATTCACAAATAATATTACGAATCACAATATTGACAACCGAGGCGGTTCAGGAAGAGGGGGGCTTTCGATAAGAATTTCTCCTTCTTTTGGTGCGCAATTAGGTGACCAAACCTCTCCTTAGACCGAACTTTCTAGACATTGCCAATAATGTTATCTAATAATATTATTCGGATAATATGAATTATTGCTTCGATAATGAAAAATATCGTAATAATGACAATTATTGAAACAACAAAGATATAAAATATCAACGCAACAATTATTAATAAAATCTTTGAGCGAATTCTTGTAACCATTATTGAGTAATGCCTTCTTACGTAAGAATCAATAATTGGTGCAATACCGTATCTTCTTGTGTTTTTAACCACCAAGTATTTTAACAAGATTAATTGGCAGAACAACTACGCCAAGTTATTTTTAACCAACTTATATTTGTCATTTTTTTCATCCAATCGCTTTCAGTTATGGGGCCCACACATGGTCATTACTTGTCGTCATTTAATATTCCCAAGCAGATCTGAATATTCCACGACCAAACGAATATTCCCCGACAACAATGAATATTTTATAACCACTTGCTTATTTTGAAATATTTGCGTATTTTACCCATAACTATCCACATTAATCAAATCAACCCTTACTATTTCAAAATAATAAATAGAGAAAATTAAATTTCATTAATAATAAGTTGGGGTCTTACACATAATACTTGTTCTTTTGTTTCACTGGATTCGTTTTCTTTAAAATTATTTTCATCATCCTCAGTCCTAAATGATGATGTTACTGAATATCTTTGGCCTGTAGTGCAAAGATGGTTGATTTTATAATGAATATCTTTAGCCCGTAGTGCAAAGATGAATATATGATTCAAGATGTGCATTGATTGATGTTACAGGGATAAAATAATGATGATGGACTTTTAAATTCATAGATTATAGTAGATTTCATTCTCTACGTAACTCATCTATGAATTATTATTTCCGCTGTTGATCTAAAACTTATTGTCTATTGTATTCTATCAGATTTTTCCCTGTTGAAGACTAACAATAATTTGTTCTATATTATCTTAGTCATAATATTCTTTATTGGGCTAGTTGAGCTCACCCTTTTCCTTTTTGCTCCATTTTTCTTCTCGGAGAGCGAGAATGTAAATGCAGTCTTAGTCGAGTGCGGAATGAAGGTTCTAGGAAGTTGTTTTAGTAGTCCTCACCATTTTTGTAAAGTATTGTATCAATAATTGTAATGAGGACTTAGTTGGGTATGTATATTGTCTAGATGACAATATTAGTATTTAAACTCACAATTTATGGTTGTATTAATAAAGTTGTAGTTGTTTCTGTACCATGTTATTGACGACTCAGAATGGGTGATGTATACCTATTTTGGGGGCATCACGGTTTGGTATCGAGCTTAGGGATATGATCTCCGGCGAGATCGTGAATAGAACTAGGAGGAGAGACGAGTAAATCCTTGCTAGTGTGTCTACCTAAGCTTATTTGTTAGTTGGTCAAGATATAGGGATATTATGTGATATGTTGATTTCTTTAATTAACCCTCGTTTTATGGCAGTATTTGAGAATGTCGACTGAGAATGTTAACAATGGAGTAAATAAGACCATGGAGATGCCTGTAATCATCAATGAGGAGAACGTCGTGCAGTGTGGCAATGTTCTCCCGTGAAACAACACCAACTAAGCGATGATGAACGACGGGATGTTTAGAAGTTTTTTAAAGTTCATGCAAAATCAGACGAGGGAGACTCGTGCACAAAATACAGGTGGAAATGATAACAACGCACGATTTGTCACGGCCAAGCAGTTCAAAGAGTTGGGACCACGAGTGCAGGGAAGCGGGATCCGATTAAGGCGAGGCGTGGGTCAAACAAATTACCAAGATATTCGATGTCTTGGGATGCACGGAAGAAACGTAGGTTCCATTGGCTACTTTTATGTTCCGTAATGAGGCGATTATTGGTGGGAATCAGAAGCGTGCCCATCCACCAAGACTTTCGGCATGTCTTGGGAGACGTTTGAAACTGTTCAATGACAAGTACTTTCCTGAAAGTATTCATCATATGAAGGAAGTGGAGTTTATTAGACTGGAACAAAATAACATGATGGTGTCCAAGTACGAGGCAAAGTTTGCAGAGTTGTCTAGGTTTGCACCTCATTTAGTGGAGAATGAGGAACGATGACGCAGAGATGTTTACGAGAGGTTTGAAACCCGTACGTCGAAGATCTCATTTCTCATAAATTTTCTCTCTGACCGATATGTTGTCAACGGGGCTCAATTGTTAGAAGCGAGATAACGAGTACGGTCAACCGAGGGATCACAACCAGATCATCTTTGAGATAGCGATCAACAAAATAACGATAACCAAATGAGAAAGAAAAAGACGGACAAAAATGGTAACCACTCGGTGGTAGTCATAGCCATGAGAATCGAAGAAGCGAGTCGGGAGGATTTTTAAAAGAGGAGATTCAACAACGACCATGTGAAGACGTCGTCGCCCAAGAACAACCGGTTCTAAGGAGGAGAAGCGACCACCGATCGTATGCTACAAATCACGGGAAGAGGACATATCGATCAAAACATCCCACAACAATTCAAGGTATGTTATAATTGTGGAAAGGAAGGACATATCGCCGAGATTATCAGATGAGCGAAAATCAAGTCCGAGGGGACGGTGACTCAAAAGGTCATCCCGAGAAAAGTCGAAGTCAATGGTTCCCGGAAGGCGTTTGTTGTGGATCGGGTCAAAATGCGAGAACCCAAACGAGGTGATCACGGGTAAGCTAATCATTAATTCTTGCGAAGTTTATACCTTACTTGATACCGGTGCTACCCATTCATTTATCTCTCCTACTTGTGCTCAAAGTTAAACTTGACTCCGGAGAAATTAGACTTTGATTTATCTGTGGAGACTCCATTAGGAGAAACTTTCATCACATCCACTGTTTATAAATCTTGTTTGATCCAAATTGGCACCATCACATTACCTGTTGACCTTATCTCTTTAAAGATACTTGCTTTTGATGTGATTTTAGGGATTGATTGGTTAACTACTCATCATGCCAAAATTAATTGCTTTCGTAAGGTTGTTAGTTTTCATATTCCTAACCAACCTGTTGTATGAATTCAAGCAACCAAACCATTAAAATCAATCACCATCATATATCTAGTCATAAAGCTTATTCGCTTATTGAAAAAGCGGATGTCAAGCTTTCTTAGCCCATGTTATGGATTTGAATAAAGACACGTCGATTTGAATAATATTCCTGCTTTTTAGTAAATTTCCGACGTGTTTCTGAAGAACTTTCCGTCTACCCCCGTAACGTGAAGTTGAATTCTTTATTGATCTTGAGCACAGTACAAAGCCCATTTCTAAAACCCCATATCGAATGGCTCTTATTGAACTTTAGGAGTTAAAGGTCCAACTACAGGAGTTGTTGGACATCGGTTTAATTCGTCCTAGTACATCTCCTTGGGGTGCTCTTGTTTTATTCGTAAAGAAGAAAGACGGGAGCATGCGACTTTGTATTGACTATCGGGAATTGAACCATGTTACCATCAAGAATAGGTATCCGCTACCTCGTATTGATGACCTGTTTGACCAGTTGCAAGGAGCACAATTCTTTTCAAAGATCGATCTTCGTTCTGGATATCAATAGTTGAAGATTAAAACTGAGGATATTCCAAAGACTACCTTTAGAACTCGGTACGGGCATTATGAATTCTTAGTCATGTCTTTTAGATTGACTAATGCTCCTGCGGCTTTTATGGATATGATGAACCGAGTATTCAAGGATTATTTGGATCGGTTCGTTGTTGTCTTTATTGATGACATCCTCATATATTCCAAAAGCCGTGAAGATCATGAGCACCATTTGAAGTTGGTACTCCAAAGGCTTCGTGAAAACAAGCTATATGCCAAGTTGAAGAAATGCGAGTTCGGCTTGAAAGTAGCATTCCTTGGGCACGCGGTGTCAAAACATGGAGTATCTGTTGACCTTGCCAAGATTGAAGCAATAAAAGTTGGGAGAAACCGAAGTTTGGGTGGCCGAAGTGCGTAGCTTTTTGGGCCTAAATTGGTTATTATCGGAGATTCGTGGAAGGGTTTTCTCGAATTTCTACCCATTAACTCATTAACTCTCGGAAGGATACAAAATTCGTTTGGCGCGAGGAATGCGAGAAGAGTTTCCAAGAACTTAAGAGGAGACTTATTTTGGCATTTGTTCTAACAATACCATCCGGTTCGGATGGATTTGTTATCTGCAAATGATGCTTCTGCAAAGCATTAGGATGTGTTCTCAAATGCGGCGTCGGAAAAGTCATAGCCTATGCCTCGCGACAACTTAAAGAATATGAGAGGAATTATCCTACTCATTATCTAGAGTTGGCAGCACTCGTCTTCGTCTTAAAAGATCCGGAGGCACTATCTATATGGGAGAAAGTAGAGATATATTCGGACCATAAAAAGCCTCAAATATTTCTTCACTCAAAAGGAACTCAACATGCAAGAACGACGTTGGCTCGAGTTGTTGAAAAATTATGACCACACTATTCAATACCATCCTGGAAAAGCGAACGTGGTAGCTAACGCGTTGAATAGAAGATCATATGCGGGAACGAGTGTGATAATGTCAAGTATATGCATAGAGACAACTTTAATAGAAAAAGTTAAGGTTGCTCAAGCCACCGACCCGGAGCCGATGCGTATGAAGAAGAAAGTACAAGAAGGTGCTATTCCGAAAGCGAGAATCGATGAAGAAGGAATACTTCGAGTCCACTCCAGACTTTGTGTTCCTAACGACTCTGATTTGAAGTACAAGATTATGATGGAGGCACACAATACACCATTTGCGATCCATCCTGGAAGTACCAAAATGTATCGTGATCTTCGACATACATTTTGGTGGAACAATATGAAGAGAGAGATTGCAAAGTTTATCTCGACGTGTTTAACTTGTCAACGTGTAAAGGCGGAGCATCAAGTACCTAAGGGCCCATTGAAACCACTTGAGATTCCGAAATGGAAGTGGGAACACATTACTATGGATTTTGTAATGGGTCTTCCTACGGTTTCTCAAGGCATCGATGTTATTTGGGTTATTGGTAATAGATTAACCAAGTCTGCTCATTTCTTACCGATACGGGAGACTTATTCCCTTGAACGTCTTGTTCATATGTATATAAATGAGATTGTGAGATTGCATGGCATGCTAGTATCCATAGTTTCAGATCGTGATCCAAGATTTACTTCAAGATTTTGGGTTAGCTTGCAAAAAGCAATGGGCACAGATTTACGATTTAGTTTGGCATACCATCCTCAAACGGACGGACAATCAGAGAAGACTATTCAAACTCTTGAAGATTTATTAAGACTCTGTGTTCTAGACTTCAAAGGGAGTTGGGATAAGTATTTACCATTGGTGAAATTCTCCTATAACAACAGTTATCAGACAAGCATTGGTGTGGCCCCATTTGAAGCATTGTATGGACGAAAGTGTCGTTCTCCAGTATGTTGGGACGAGGTGGGTGAAGCAACATTGTTGGGACCTGATTTGGTACGTATGACTACGGAAAAGATCCAAATGATTCGACAACGTATACAAACGGCACAAGATCGACAAAAGAGTTATGCGGATCTTCATTGAAAGGACGTGAAATTTAGTATTTGGGATCATGTATTGTTGCGTGTTACCCCATGGAAGGGAGTTACAAGATTCGGGAAGAGCGGAAAGCTCAATCCACGATTTATTGGTCAATTTCAAATTCTTGACCGAGTAGGTAATGTAGCCTATAGACTCGCGTTACCTCCGAGTATGTCTCGTGTTCATAATGTGTTTCACATATCTGTACTTCGTAAATATGTAAAAGACCCGAACCACGTTATTGAGTTAGAACCGGATGAGATAGCTGAAGACTTAACGTACGAGGAGGTACCTGTCAAGATCTTGGATATGAAGGAGCATGTCCTACGCACGAAGGTCATACCACAAGTTAAAGTTTTGTGGAGAAAACATGATATAGAGGAAATGACCTGGGAGTTGGAAACGGAAATGAAAGCGAGGTATCCTCACCTTTTTGAAACACCAGGCACGTACATTAATTTTGAGGATGAAATTTCATAAGGAGGGGAGGTTGTAAGACCCCAACTTATTATTTAATGAAATTAAATTTCCTCTATTTATTATCTTGAAATAGTAAGGGTTGATTTGATTAATGTGGTAAGTTATGGGTAAAATGCGCAATTATTTCAAACAAGCAAGTGGTTTTAAAATATTCATTGTTGACGGGGAATATTCGTTTGGTCGTGGAATATTTTTCTTATCGGGGAATATTCGTATTTACAACACAGTAGCGATCTTGTGTGGGCCCCATAATGTGAAAAGATTGGATGAAGAAAACACAAGAATAAATTGGTTATAAATAATGGCGTGGTTATTACTGTTAATATTGTTGGAATACCGGTGGTTAAAACACGAAGACATACAAGATTACACCAATTATTGATTCTTAAGTAAGAAGACACTACTCAATAATTGTTACAGTAATTAATCGCTTGAGATTTTATTTTATTGATTCAATAATTCTTTGTGTTGATATTTTATATTACTTGTTGTTTTAATAATTGTCATTGCACAAGATTTTCTATTATCTAAAGCAATAATTCATATTATCTCGAATAATATTATTAGATAACATTATTGGCAATGTCTAGAAAGTTACCTAAGGAGAGGTTTGGTCATCTAATTGCTGCGCAAATAAGGAGAGATCCTTATTGAAAGCCCCTTTTTCCTGGGTGAACCACCTTTGTTATATCGATTATTGTGATTACGTAATATTATTTGTGAATAATTAATTATTGATTTATATGATGAGGAAAATATTGATTTTATGTGGATATAGATGGAGAAAATTTTTAATGTGACAATTGTTGAAAATTAATATTTTATCTTTTTCTGATAAAATAATTCATTTAAATATATTATTTTAATAATATAATAATGGTGATATTTTTTACAATAAATGTGGGATATATGAGTATTTGAGGAGGAAGAGTATTTTTGTTGCATTAAATGATTAACACATATTTTGTGTGTCGGTAGACCCCAATTTTTGACCGAAATTTGATTATAGCCTGTAAAATTGCCCGTTTGTGGATTTTGGTCAATTTCTGTTTGGAATTTAGAAAAACTTTCTTCTGTAAAGTTGTAGAGAATGAAATTTCTTATAAAAAAAACATGTGGTTTGAATTTTTATGATAAAAGGGCTATTTATTATGAATTATTGAAGTTCCAAAGTTCTGAAATAATTGATTTTTGGAAGTTTTATTTATTTTTTTGATAAAAAACGTTTTTTGTATTTTGTGGACATCATTAACATGTGCAAAGTGCTAAAATCAGATGTCTAGAGGTGGGCTAAGGAAAATTTGATAAATATATTAATATTATATTAAATTTTCTACTTTATTCTAAAGTATTTTCCTATAAATAGGGTCTTGGGTTAGAATTGAAAATCACACCGAAACTGAAGTTTTCTCTCTATTTCTCTCGATATATCGAAAGATATCTTGTGAGTATTTTGATACCTTGAGTGTTGCTATACTGGTGCAAGTTCCCTTCATCTTATATATCTAGTATTCAAGTCGAGAGTAATCAAATCTTTTCGAGGTAAGGGATGTTATTTTTTCATATATGATATTATTTCTTTCAATATCATTATCTTAAGTATTCATCGACTTAATTATGTTCATCTCAACACTGTTCATCTTTGCACTTCACGCCCAAAGATATTCATTATAAAATCATTTATCTTTGCACTACGAGCCAAAGATATTCAATAATATCATCATTTAGACCGAGGATGATGAAAAAATATTTTAAAGGAAACGAATCCAAAGAAACAAAAGAATAAATATTAATAATTCAGTATTTCAATTTATTCCATGTCCAAAAATACCTCATAAATAATCATAGTGGAGTAAAATTCAAGAATGATCAAAACATGGATACAATCAAAGCTAGTATCCATAATAGATATTTTGGACGAAAAGGAAAAATTTCATTTTTCGATGAATAGTGTCGTATTCGTGAATAAGTCAGATATCGTGAATAGTCTTGTATAATGTGAATAATAACCCCAAATACGTAAAGTTTCAAATTTGATTAAAAGTTCAAACTAATATTTTGGCATAATGATATTGAAGAAAATAATATCATTTAAAAGAAATAACATCCACTTACCTCGAAAGATAAGTCTTCTAATTGAAACACCTGATATAAAGATGACTTGAACTTTTGAGTCAGATAGCAACACTCAAAGTATTAAAATACTCAAAGAATACGCTCAATATATTGAGAGAAAGAGAGAGAAGATTTGGCTTCTGTGTGATTTTTAATTACACCTAAGCACCTTTTTATTATAGAAAATGCTTAGAACACCAAAGCGAAAATTTAATATAATATTATTATATTTACAAAATTGTCAAGCCCACCTCTTGAATCTGAATTCAGCCACCTTGCACATGTTTAATGCATTCCACCAAGCAAAAATACGTTTTGTAATTAAAATAATTAAAACTTTCAAAATCAATTATTTGAACTACATGAACTTCATAATTCATAATAAATAGCTCTTTTATCAGAAAAATTCAAATCACATATCTTTTCCATAGGAAATTTCATTCTCTACAACTTTGCAGAAGAAAGTTTTTCCAAATTTCAAACAGAAATAGACCCCAATTCTTGACCGAAATTTGATTATAGCTTGAAAATTGCCCGTTTGTGGATTTCGGTCAATTTCTGTTTGGAATTTGAAAAACTTTCTTCTGCAAAGTTGTAGAGAATGAAATTTCCTATGGAAAGGACATGTGGTTCGAATTTTTATGATAAAAGGGCTATTTATTATGAATTATTGAAGTTCCGAAGTTTCGAAATAATTGATTTTTGGAAGTTTTATTTATTTTTTTGATAAAATTCATTTTTTGTATTTTGTGGACATCATTAACATGTGCAAAGTGCTGAAATCAGATGTCTAGAGGTGGGCTAAGGAAAATTTGATAAATATATTAATATTATATTAAATTTTCTACTTTGGTGTTCTAAGTATTTTCCTATAAATAGGGTGCTTGGGTTAGAATTGAAAATCACACCGTAAACCAAGTTTTCTCTATTTCTCTCTCGATATATTGAGCGTATTCTTGTGAGTATTTTGATACCTTGAGTGTTGCTATATCTGCAAGTTCCTTCAAAGACTATATCTAGTATTCAAGTCGAGAATGCGCCTTTTCGAGGTATGGGATGTTATTTTTCATATATGATATTATTTCTTTCAATATCATTATCGTCAAGTATTCATCGATCGGTCATGTTCATCTCAACACTTGTTCATCTTTGCACTACGGGCCAAAGATATTCATTATAAAATCATTTATCTTTGCACTACGTGCCAAAGATATTCAATAATATCATCATTTAGGGTGAGGATGATGAAAAATATTTTAAAGGAAACGAATCCAAAGGAAACAAAAGAATAAATATTAATAATTAAGATTTCAAATATTCCATGTCCAAAATACCTCATAAATAATCATAGTGGAGTAAAATTCAAGAATGATCAAAACATGGATACAATCAAAGCTAGTATCCATAATAGATATTTTAGACGAAAAGGAAAAAATTTCATTTTTGATGAATAATGTCGTATTCGTGAATAGTCCGTCAATAGTGAATAGTATATCGTGAATAGTAACCCCGGCACGAAAAGTTTTAATTTGATTAAAAGTTCAAACCAATATTTTGGCATAATGATATTGAAGAAAATAATATCATTTAAAAAGAAAATAACATCCCTTACCTCAAAAAGATAGTCTTTAGTTGAAACACCGGATATAGGTTATGACTTGAACTTGCAAGAGTCAGTATAGCAACACTCAAAGTATTAAAATACTCAAAAGAATAAAGCTCAATATATTGAGAGAAAGAGAAGAAGATTTGAGGTTTACGGTGTGATTTTAATTAATTAACCTAAGCACTTTATTTATAGGAAAATGCTTTAAACACCAAAGCGAAAATTTTAATATAATATTATTATATTTACAAAATTGTCAAGCCCACCTCTTGAATCTGAATTCAGCCACCTTGCACATGTTTAATGCATTCCCAAGCCAAAAAAATACGTTTTGTAATTAAAATAATTAAAACTTTCAAAATCAATTATTTGAACTTCACGAACTTCAATAATTCATAATAAATAGCTCTTTTATCAGAAAAATTCAAATCACATATCTTTTCCATAGGAAATTTCATTCTCTACAACTTTGCAGAAGAAAGTTTTTCCAAATTTCAAACAGAAATAGACCCCAATTCTTGATTAGAAATTTGATTATAGCTTGAAAATTGCCCGTTTGTGGATTTCTTGGTCAATTTCGCTTGGAATTTGAAAAACTTTCTTCTGCAAAGTTGTAGAGAATGAAATTTCCTATGGAAAGGACATGTGGTTCGAATTTTTATGATAAAAGGGCTATTTATTATGAATTATTGAAGTTCAAGTTTCAAATAATTGATTTTGGAAGTTTTATTTATTTTTTGATAAAATTCATTTTTGTATTTTGTGGACATCATTAACATGTGCAAAGTGCTGAAATCAGATGTCTAGAGGTGGGCTAAGGAAAATTTGATAAATATATTAATATTATATTAAATTTTCTACTTTGTGTTTCTAAGTATTTTCCTATAAATAGGTGCTTGGGTTAGAATTGAAAATCACACCGTAAACCAAGTTTTCTCTATTTCTCTCGATATATTGAGCGTATTCTTGTGAGTATTTTGATACCTTGAGTGTTGCTATACTTGCAAGTTCCTTCAAAGACTATATCTAGTATTCAAGTCGAGAGTCATCGCCTTTCGAGGTACGGATGTTATTTTTCATATATGATATTATTTCTTTCAATATCATTATGTTGGTATTCATCGATTGTTAAAATTATATTCACTTTGTTCATCTTTGCACTACGGGCCAAAGATATTCATTATAAATCATTTATCTTTGCATGTGCCAAAGATATTCAATAATATCATCATTTAGAATCGGAGGATGATGAAAAATATTTTAAAGGAAACGAATCCAAATGAAACAAAAGAATAAATATTAATAATTAAGTATTTCATTATTCCATGTCCAAAATACCTCATAAATAATCATAGTGGAGTAAAATTCAAGAATGATCAAAACATGGATCTGATCAATCAGCTAGTATCCATAATAGATATTTTAGATTTAAAAGGAAAAATTTCATTTTTGATGAATAATTAATGTATTAAGTGAATAGTCTTGATATCGTGAATAAGTAACCCAGAACACGAAAAGTTTTAATTTTGATTAAAAGTTCAAACCAATATTTTGGCATAATGATATTGAAGAAAATAATATCATTTAAAAAGAAAATAACATCCACTTACCTCGAAAAGATAAGTACTTACAGTTGAAACACCTATATAATATAGGCTATGACTTGAACTTGCATAGTATAGCAACACTCAAAGTATTAAAATACTCAAAAGAATACGCTCGATATATTGAGAGAGAAAGAAGAAGATTTGGATTTACGGTGTGATTTTAATTAATTCTAACTAAGACTTATTTATAGGAAAATGCTTAGAACACCAAAGCGAAAAATTTAATATAATATTATTATATCTACAAAATTGTCAAGCCCACTTGAATCTGAATTAATACCTTGCACATGTTTAATGCACCACCAAGCCAAAAAATACGTTTTGTAATTAAAATAATTAAAACTTTCAAAATCAATTATTTGAACTATTTAACTTCAATAATTCATAATAAATAGCTCTTTTATCAGAAAATTCAAATCATATATCTTTTCATAGAAATTTCATTCTCTACAACTTTGCGGAAGAAAGTTTTTCCAAATTTCAAATGTAAATAGACCCCAATTCTTGATTCAAATTTGATTATAAATTTGAAATTGCCCGCTTGTGCATTTCGGCCAATTTACTGGGAATTTAGAAAACTTTCTTCGCAAAGTTGTAGAGAATGAAATTTCTATGGAAAGGACATGTGGTTCGAATTTTATGATAAAAGGGCTATTTATTATGAATTATTGAAGTTCAAGTTTCAAATAATTGATTTTTGGAAGTTTTATTTATTTTTTGATAAAATTCATTTTTGTATTTTGTGGACATCATTAACATGTGCAAAGTGCTGAAATCAGATGTCTAGAGGTGGGCTAAGGAAAATTTGATAAATATATTAATATTATATTAAATTTTCTACTTTGTTTATAAGTATTTTCCTATAAATAGGTGTCTTGGTTAGAATTGAAAATCACACCGTAAACTAAAGTTTTCTCTATTTCTCTCGATATATTGAGCGATTCTTGTGAGTATTTTGATACCTTGAGTGTTGCTATACTATGCAAGTTCCCTTCAAAGACTATATCTAGTATTCAAGTCGAAAGACTGCCTTTCGAGGTACGGATGTTATTTTTTCATATATGATATTATTTCTTTCAATATCATTATCTCAAGTATTGATCTGAACTTTTAATCAAATTTGTAACTTTTTGTGTCATGTTATTATTCACGATATTAAGACTATTCACTTAATACGCCCACTATTCACGTAAAAATTAAATTTTTGTATTTTGTCTAAATATCTATTATGGATACCAAATTTTGATTGTATCCATGTTTTAATCATTCTTGAATTTTACTTTCATGATTGTTTATGAAGTATTCTTGAACTCAGATTGTTTAAAGTACGAATCCATAATACTTGTTCTTTTCGTTTCAATCGGATTCGCTTTTCTTTAAAATTATTTTCATCATCCTCATCCTAAATGATGATAAAATCAATATCTTTGGCCCGTGGTGCAAAGATGGTTGATTTTATAATGAATATCTTTAACCCAGAGTAAAGATGTATGTGTGTTGAGATGATTTAATAATACCGATCGATGAATATCTTTGGCCTCAGTGTAAAGATGAATATATGATTCAAGATGTGCATTGATTGATGTTACAGGGATAAAATAATGATGATGGACTTTTAAATTCATAGATTATAGTAGATTTCATTCTCTACGTAACTTATATATGAATTATTATTTCCGCTGCTGATCTGAAACTTGTTGTCTATTGTATTCTATCAGATTTTTCCCTGTTGAAGACTAACAATAATTTGTTCTATATTATCTTAGTCATAATATTCTTTACTGGGCTAGTTGAGCTCACCCTTTTTCTTTTTGCTCCATTTTTCTTCTCAAGAGGCGATAATGTAGCGAGTACTAGTCGGGGTATGAAATGAAGGTTCTAGGAAGTTGTTTTAGTAGTCCTCACCATTTTTGTAAAGTATTGTATCAATAATTGTAATGAGGACTTAGTTGGGTATGTATATTATCTAGGTGACAATATTTGTATTTAAACTCACAGTTCTGATTTGTATTAATAAAGTTGTAGTTGTTTACGTACCATGTTATTGATTTACTTTCGTAATGGGTGATGTATACCTATTTTGGGGGCGTCACAATTGGTATCGAGCTTAGGATATGATTCTCCGGCGGAGATCGGGGAATAGAACTAGGAGGGAGAGAAGAGTAAATCCTTCACGTTAGTGTGTCCTACCTAAGCTTATTTGTTAGTTGGTCAGTATATAGGGATATTATGTGATATGTTGATTTCTTTAATTAACCCTTGTTTTATGGCAGTATTTGAGAATGTCGACTTTGAATGTTAACAGTGGAGTAATTAAGACCATGGAGATGCCTGTAATCACCAATGAGGAGAACGTGCAGCAGGCTGGCAATGTTCCTCCTGTGAACAACGCCATTGAGCAGATGATGAACGACGAGATGTTTAGAAGTTTTTTAAAGTTCATGCAAAATCAGACGAGGGAGACTCGTGCACAAAATACAGGTAGAAATGATAACAACGCACGATTTATCACGGCCAAGCAGTTCAAAGAGTTGGGACCATCAGAATTCTGGGGAAAGCCGGATCCGATTAAGGCGGAGACGTGGGTCAAACAAATTACCAAGATATTCGATGTCTTGGGATGCACGGAAGAACAGAAGGTTCCATTGGCTACTTTTATGTTCCGTAATGAGGCGGACATCGGTGGGAATCATGAAGCGTACCCATCCAAATTGTTCAAAGTATGCTTGGGAGACGCGTTTGAAAAGCAGTTTCAATGACAAATACTTTCCTGAAAGTATTCATCATATGAAGGAAGTTATTAGACTGGAACAAAATAACATGACGGTGTCCAAGTACGAGGCAAAGTTTGCAGAGTTGTCTAGGTTTGCACCTCATTTGGTGGAGAATGAGGAACGTATGACGCTGATGTTTCTAAGAGGTTTGAAACCCGGCATACGTCAGTATCTCATTTCTCATAAATTTTCTCTCTATTCAGATGTTGTCAACAGGGCTCAATTGTTAGAGCGAGATAACGAGTACGGTCAACCGAGAGATCACAACCAGGATCATACTGGAGATAGCAGTCAACAAAATAACGATAACCAGCGGAGAAAGAAAAAGACGGACAAATATAGTAACCACTCTGGTGGTAGTCATGGCCATGAGAATCGAAGAAGCGAGTCGGAAGGAGATTTTAAAATGAGGAGATTCAACAACGACCATGTGAAGACGCCGTCGCAAAGAACAATCGGTTTCTAAGGAGGAGAACGACCACCGGTCGTATCTTATCTAAATGCGGAAAGAGGGACATATCGGTCAAACTGTCCACAACAGTTCAATGTATGTTATAATTGTGGAAAAGGACATATCGCCGAGATTATGCACGGTGGCGAAATCAAGTCCAGTGGGCGGTGACTCAAAAGGTCATCCCCGGAAAAGTCGAAGTCAATGGTTCCCGGAAGAAGTTTTGTTGTGATCGGTCAAAATACGAGGAACCCAAACGAGGTGATCACGGGTAAGCTAATCATTAATTCTTGCGAAATTTATACCTTACTTGATCTGGGTCTACCCATTCATTTATCTCTCTACTTGTGCTCAAAGTTTAAACTTGACTCAAGAAATTAGACTTTGATTTATCTGTGGAGACTCCATTAGGAGAAACTTTCATCACATCCATTGCTTTATAAATCTTGTTTGATCCAAGTTGGCACCATCACATTACCCGTTGACCTTATCTCTTTAAAGATACTTGCTTTTGATGTGATTTTAGGATTGATTGGTTAACTACTCATCATGCCAAAATTAATTGCTTTAAGTAAGGTTGTTAGTTTTCATATTCTAACCAACTGTTGTATGAATTCAAGCAACTAAACCATTAAAATCAATCACCGTCATATCTAGTCATAAAGCTATTCGTTTATTGAAAAAGCGGATGTCAAGCTTTCTTAGCCCATGTTATGGATTTGAATAGACACGTCAGATTTGAATAATATTCCTGTTTTTAGTAAATTTTCTGACGTGTTTCCTGAAGAACGTGAAGTTGAATTCTTTATTGATCTTGAGCCTGGTACAAAGCCCATTTCTAAAACCCCATATCGAATGACTCCTATTGAACTTTAGGAGTTAAAGGTCCAACTACTGAGGAGTTGTTGGACATCGGTTTCATTCGGCCCCAAGACATCTCTCTTGGGGTGCTCTGCTTTATTCGTAAAGAAGAAAAGACGGGAGTATGCGACTTTTGTATTGACTATCGGAATTGAACCATGTTACCATCAAGAATAGTATCCGCCACCTCGTATTGATGACCTGTTTGACCCGATTCTTGAGAGCATAATTATTTTCAAAGATCAATCTTCGTTCTGGATATCATTAGTTGAAGATTAAAACTGAGGATATTCCAAAGACTGCCTTTAGAACTCGGTACGGGCATTATGAATTCTTAGTCATGTCTTTTAGATTGACTAATGCTCCTGCGGCTTTCATGGATATGATGAACCGAGTATTTAAGGATTATTTGGATCGGTTCGTTGTTGTCTTTATTGATGACATCCTCATATATTCCAAAAGCCGTGAAGATCATGAGCACCATTTGAAGTTGGTACTCCAAAGGCTTCGTGAAAACAAGCTATATGCCAAGTTGAAGAAATGCGAGTTCTGGCTTGAGAAAGTAGCATTCCTTGGGCACGTGGTGTCAAAACATGGAGTATCTGTTGACCCGGCGAAGATTGAAGCAATAAAAAGTTGGGAGCAACCGAAGTCGGTGACCGAAGTACGTAGCTTTTTGGGCCTAGTTGGTTATTATCGGAGATCCGTGGAAGGATTTTCTCTAATTGCTACTCCATTAACTCAGCTAACTCGGAAGGATACAAAATTCGTTTGGAGCGAAGAATGCGAGAAGAGTTTCCAAGAACTTAAGAGGAGACTTATTTCGGCACCTGTTCTAACAATACCATCTGGTTCGGATGGATTTGTTATCTATAGCGATGCTTCGGACAAAGGGTTAGGATGTGTTCTCATGCAACGTGGGAAAGTCATAGCCTATCCCTCGCGACAACTTAAAGAATATGAGAGGAATTATCCTACTTATGATCTAGAGTTGGCAGCAGTCGTCTTCGCGCTAAAGATCTGGAGGCACTATCTATATGGGGATAAAGTGGAGATATATTCAGACCATAAAAGCCTCAAATATTTCTTCACTAAAAAGGAACTCAACATGCGGCAACGAAGTTGACTCGAGTTGTTAAAAGATTACGACCACGCTATTCAATACCATCCTGGAAAAGCGAACGTGGTAGCTAACGCGTTGAGTAGAAGATCGTATGCAGGAACGAGTACGATGATGTCAAGTATATGCATAGAGACAACTTTAATAGAAAAAGTTAAGGTTGCTCAAGCCACCGACCCGGAGCTGATGCGTATGAAGAAGAAAGTACAAGAAGGTCTTATTCCGAAAGCGAGAATCGATGAAGAAGGAATACTTCGAGTCCACTCCAGACTTTGTGTTCTAAACGACTGATTTTTGAAGTACAAGATTATGATGGAGGCACACAATACACCATTTATGATCCATCCTGGAAGTACCAAAATGTATCGTGATCTTCGATATACATTTTGGTGGAACAATATGAAAAGAGAGATTGCAAAGTTTATCTCGACGTGTTTAACTTGTCCCAATCGTAAATACTTATCCCAACTCCTTTGAGGTAATTTTTGAAAATGATTGATTAACTACTCATTATTCTTTTTGTAAGGTTGTTAGCTTTCATATTCCTAACCAACTCATTATCTGAATTCAAAGTAACCAAACCCTAAAGTTAATCACCGTTATATCAAGCCATAAGTAAAGAGCCCCGATCCTTTCGTTGTTGACTTCCTTGTGTGGAACCTACCGGCTAGACTTTCAGAGAGGCGATGTCGTGGATCAAGATGGCAAGTTGATAGGTATCATTGTGAGGTGCTATCTAGGTTAAGGGATAGAAGTCATGTTGGTATCAATGTGACGTCTTATCCAAGTCTTGGATGAGAGTCACAGCTTTGAATGATATTTCTATTATTAATAAATTTCTGGCGTATTCTTGAAGACTTCTTAGCCTACTTAGAGCGTGAAATCGAATTTTGTATTGACCCAAGATACAAAACCCATTTCTTAAAACCTCAAATATTTCTTCAACTAAAATGAACAGTTTACGTGGTTTATGATGACAGTCATAATAAAATCATTGGACTAATGAAAATCAAGGGTATATGAAGTATTAGTAAGTGTTATGATGAGTTATGTTGGTTATTATGTGAAAACATGAAAGTTTCTTAGAAATCACAAAGAGTTGAAAATCAGATTTTGGTGAAAAACGTAACATGAAATTCAATTGACCATATCTCCTATTATATTTTGAATTTTTGAATGTGGTCAAGTCATAGAGTTAGATCTATGAGTTACCTAACTAATCCAAGTGGAATTACTGGAAAAGGTGTTGTAGATTTTTGTGTGGACTGATTTTAGCAAAGGAGTGCAAAGCTGCAAAAACCGAAAAAGTTGCTGCCATGATTTTAGAGGGGCTGTTTCGGCCACTTAAATTATGAGAAAAATTCTGGCCTTTTGGGACATGAAGGTATATGGTATAAATTACCTCCTATCCAAAAATGAGCTCATTCTGACTTAAAATGAGCAAGTTATGACTATTTCAATATTTAGGTTTTTCCGACGAAAAACTCTATAACCGGAGTTCTATAACTCCGATGACCATGAAATTTAAACTAGAAGCTCATGTTAGCATGTGTAAGGTCCTGCCAAGATTTGGGAATTTTTGGAGTTAAACTTGAGGTAGCTAATTTCTTAAGGAATTAATTAGAAATTTATTTTTGAAAAATAGTAAATAAATTTTAAAATTCTAGAAAAAATATATTTTCATTATGGGACTATATTATGCTAAATCCCAGAAAAGAAATATTTTTGGGACTAATTTGGTATTTTCATGAAAATAGTTTAGTTACTGAATATATGAGTTAAATATGTTATGTGAAGTAACAAAGTTGAAAATAGGATTTTATGGCTGTAGAATCCTATATAGAGTATATGCATATTTTTTGATGAGGATTTGATAATTGGTGATGATATCGTATGAGTATGGCATTTTGAATGATGAAATGCATTATATGGTAAAACGTAAACAATTGAGATAAATTATTTATAAATTTAAGAAGTGATTAAAATATTGTTATAATATTAATGATATTAGATTATGAGATTATTAAGTGATTGATAACATGGGGATATTCTTGAATCTGGATAAATTATATTATAAATGTTTAATATTTATCCTTTATCTCATTCGATTGATTCTTTATATCATTATCCTCATGTTTATATTATGTTGAAAGTCATCTCAGCGTAGATGGACTTGGTATGATTATGATCGAGGATTGTTCGGTATAGATGGACTTGGTATGATTATCTTTGATCGTGGATTGTTTTGGTCGTATAATCATAACCGTAATTGGCCGTAGTGCAATAATTTGTGGTCGTAATACAATGAATACGATTATCTTTGGTAGTAGTGCAGGGTCGTGATGATACTAATAAATACACGATTATCTTTGGTAGTAGTGCATGGATAATTTGTGGTGCGTGATACTAATGAATACACGATTATCTTTGGCCGAGTGGATAATTTATGGTCGGATACTAATGAATACACGATTATCTTTGGCCGTAGTGGTGGTCGTGATACTAATGAATACTATGATTATCTTTGGCCGTAGTGGATAATTTAATAGTCGGATACTTAATGAATGATTCGATTCGATGATATGGATTAATTATTGAAAATGAGTCTCGGAATGAAATATTAATTCATGGATGTGGTAAAAGTCATCTTTGGTCAGTAGTGCATTGATAGACTTGGTATGATTATGACCACGGATTATTATTCTAAGATAATCATGATCAGTAAACACGAATATCCTTGGCCAAGATGAAGCATGGATAATTCGTGGTTGTGATACTATTAAAAATTGCGTCTCGGCATTATTGGTTTTACTGATTGTATATCTTTAGCTTTGTAGTGCAAAAAGATGAATTGTTAATGAATATCTTTGGCGGATTAGAAGATGAATTTAATATTTTTAACGATAAAGGTATTCAAGGTATCCCCACCTCTTATCATACTGTGTACGCACCCTAATTTCGAGGGCGAAATTCCATAAGGAGGGGGAGATTGTGAGACCCCGATTTTATCAATAAAGATTTAAATTTTGTCGAAATAATTTTTAATATTATGGTGTGAATTTGAGATAATATTATAGTTGTGGGTAGTATTTATAAATTTTGCAAAGTATGCAAGTGGTTATATTATATTCGATTGGTCTGGGAATATTCGGTTTAGCGAGGAATATTCGATCTATGGCTCAATCATTGGTGGACCCTACAATGTAATTATTATCGGATTGAAAAAACGACAAAAATATTTTATTGAAATAACGGCGGAAGTTTTACCGTTGATCTTGTTGAACTACTCGATAGTAAAAAAATGCGATGTCGTGTGTGGTTGCATAGTAACCACGGTATTGATTATCGATGCTTATGTGAGAAGTCACTTCCGGTTTGATTCCATTATTGTCGATTAATAATATGAATTATTATAGCAATAATGACGTTTTATTTTATTCAGTATTATTAACGTAATAAAAGCGAAACATCTTTTATATAAAAATGTAATACTTTATTAAAGTTATTCTATAAATAGAATATATTATATTTTATTATGCATAGTGTTGCGTAGTGTTTTTGCATAGTGTTGCATAGTGTTTGCATAGTAAAATGTTTTATATAAATAGAATATATGATATTTTATTTAAAAGATTTTGCTTTAAATATGGATGAGTCCGTCGATTAAAGTAAATCAATCTGGACCATTCATGGATTAATTACTATGCATTCTATTTTCCTATAAATGAAGCTCATTCCTTCATTATTTTCTTACGAATTCACCCAAACTCTGTAGAGAGGAAATTATGAGAGAAGCTATAGAGAGAAAATCTATAGAGAGAAAGAAGAATGGTATTCGGTACTTCACCACTTTGATATCCAAAGTCTTTTACTAGTAAGGGATATTATTTGTTGTTGTGCAAGTAAGGTGTTATTCTTTCTTATTCATGAAGAGAACTTCATTATTCCATTCATTATTATTCATTGGAATAACTTTTGTAAAAGTGGCATACCCTATACATAACCTCAGTATACGCCATGACAATACCCTATACTTGGTGAAATCCTTATATTATTCCATTCTTATTTATTACGTTGGAATAACTCAGATACTGTGAATCCCTATACTTGGTGATCTTCTTACATTATTCCATTCTTTATTATTACTGCTGGAATATCGGTATGCAGTGTGTTTTACACCTTCTGGACTGGTTCCATTGTTTATTATTCCGCATTTATTATTACATTGAATATCCTCATGCGTGTGTTTTACACCTAACTGGTTCCATAGTTTATTATTATTCACATTTATTATTCTGTTGGATCATCCTGCTTGTGTGAATTTCACCGACTTCGTTCCGATTATTATTATTACATTGGAATAACTCATACATCGCGGGCACTTATGTCGTGGTGATTTCTTTTGTTATTCCATTCTTTATTATACCCAAATGGTTAAAACTTTGACTTCTATACTCCATGAAATTAGTAGAATATCCTTGATATTTGCGTTCCCATCCAAAGATCTTTTCATGAAAATATTCTTCCGATCATTCTTGAATTTTACTCTACAAAACAAAGATCTTGTTGACAATTTGGGCGTTAATAAATCCTAGAGAAATTAATTCTAGAACTTGTTTTATTGAATTCTTATATCATTGTCATCATCCTCATGTTTATATTATGTTGAAAGTTATTTTTGGCTTACGTGCATAGATGAACTTAGTATAATTATGACCGTGGTTCATTCGGTATAATCATGGCTTGATATAAATGATGTGACAAAAGTCCTCGGTGGCACATAATGCAAATGATGGATAGTTTTTGGTATGATTATGACCGGGGTGATTCGGTATAGTCATGACCATTGATAATTTGATGAAAATCCTTGACCGTGGTACGTGGATGATTAGATATTATGGTTTATTCATTAAACCGAGTCTTAGTGATAAAAATTTATGAAAACCTTTTAAAACCTAAAAGATAGTAGACTTTATTTTCTACTGACTCTTTTAAAGGATTGTATATTCCACTACGCATTAAACCGGTTGTCTATTGTATTTTATCGGTTTAACACTCGTTGAAGGCTAATGATAATTTATTACGCATTATCTTAGTCATAATATTTCTTCTTGGGCTAGTTGAGCTCACCCTTTCTTTCACCGTTATCTTCTTGAAATGAGAATATAAATTTGGGACGAGTCCTGGGAACTAGAGTAATGGTCCGAGGATAGCATTAGTAGTCCCTCACTATTCTCGTGAAATAGTGTGATAATAGTTGTAATGAGGACTCCTTTTGAGTTTGTATAATATCTAGTAGACAATATTTGTATTCAAACTCACGCTTTATGTCGTATTGTATACCTACGCTTATATTAGTAAGTTGTATTTGAATTTATGTACCATGTAAGTGGCGACCCAAGATGGGTGACGTATACCTAATTTTGGGGGAATCACACATAGAATCATGATGGAGGCACACAACACCCCGTTTGCAATCCATCCTGGGAGTACCAAAATGTATCATGATATTCGACATACATTTTGGTGGAACAATATGAAGAGAGAGATCGCGGAGTTTATCTCGAGGTGTTTAACTTGTCAACGTGTAAAGGCGGAGTATTAAGTACCAAAAGGTCCATTGCAACCACTTGAGATTCCAGAATGGAAGTGGGAACACATTACCATGGATTTTGTTAAAGGTCTTCCCAAAGTTTCTCAAGGCATAGATGCGATTTGTGTTATTGTTGATAGATTAACCAAGTCAGCTCATTTCTTGTCGATACGTGAGACTTATTCCCTTGAACGTCTTGCTTGTATGTACGTGAATGAGATTGTGAGATTGCATGGCATGCCAGTATCCATAGTTTCGGATCGTGACCCAAGATACAGTTCAAGATTTTGGGTTAGCTTGCAGAAAAGCTATGGGCACGCAGATTCTGATTCGATTCGCATATACCATCCTCAAACGGACGGACAATTAGAGAGGACTATACAAACTCTTGAAGATCTATTAAGACTATGTGTCCTAGACTTCAAAGAGAGTTGGGATAAGTATTTACCATTGGTGGAATTCTCCTACAACAAAAGTTATCAAGCAAGTATAGGCATGGCTCCATTTGAGGCGTTGTATGGACGAAAGTGTCGTTCTCCAGTATGCTGGGACGAGGTGGGAGAAGAAACGTTGTTGGGACTAGAATTAGTATGCATGACTACAAAAAAGATCCAAATGATTCGACAACGTATTCAAACCTCACAAGATCGACAAAAGAGTTATGCTGATCTTCATCGAAAGGACATGGAATTTAATATTGGGGATCATGTATTATTATATATTGCTCCATGGAAGGGAGTTACAAGATTTGGAAAGAGACGGAAGCTCAATCCAAGGTTTGTTGGTCCATTTGAGATTCTTGACCGAATAAGAAATGTGGCCTATAGACTCGCGTTACCTCCAAGTATGTCTCGTGTTCACAATGTTTTCCACATATCTATGCTTCATAAATATGTGAAAGACCTGAACCACATTATTACGTTAGAACCAGATGAGATAGCCGAAGATTTAACGACGAGGAGGTACTGTTAAGATCTTGGATAGAAAGAGCATGTCCTACGCACTAAGGTTATACCATGTTAAGGTTTTGTGAAGGAACCATGCTATTGAGGAAATGACACGGGAGTTGAATCGAAATGAAAGCGAGGTACCTCACCCGCTCAAAACACCGAATACGTCGTCCAATTTCGAGGACGAAATTTTATAAGGAGGGGAGGTTGTAAGACCCCAACTTATTATAAATAAAATTGAATTTTCCTCTATTCATTATTCTAAATTAATAAGGGTTAATTTGATATAATACTTTGGTTATGGGTGAAATGTGCAAATTTTACAAAATAAGCAAGTGGTTATAAAATATTCATTTCTGTCGGGGAATATTCGTTTGGTCGTGGAATATTCTTTTTGTCGGGAATATCTGTACGATGGCGCAGTCAATTGTGGGCCCCATAACGGAATAACTGTTGGATGAAGAAAACGACAAAGTATGAGTTTTTATGAATAATGACGTAATTGTTACCGTTAACACTGTTGAAATACCCGGTGGTTAAAATACGATGTCTGGCGTGGTTGCGCGTTATTGTTGAATTATTGATTTTACGTAAGAAGACACTTTCACTCAATAATTGTTACGATGAATTCTTGTTCAATATTTTATTTTATTGATTCAATAATTCTTGCGTTGATAGTTTATATTATTGTTGTTTCAATAATTGTCATTGCACGATATTTTCCATTATCGAGATATTAGATATAGCATTATTGGCAATGTCTGAAAGTTACATCAATGAGAGGTTTGGTCACCTAATTGCTTGGCGTCGATGAGAAAATCCTTATTGAAAGCCTCCTGCTCTCAGAACCTACTGGTTGTCATAAGTGTGTGATTACGTAATATTATTTATGAATAATTAATTATTGATTTATATGATAAGGAAATATTTATTTGATATAATTGATGGATATATTTATTTTATGTGGATATAATTGAAGGAATTAATGCTGAGGTGTTTTATCAGTATTTTGTCGGAAGGGAAGTATTAAAAATCACCCGTTTATGGATTTTGGATATTTTCTATTTTCTATGAATTACTGAAGTTTCAGAAAATAAAATAATTTTTATTAAATTATGGGTGAGACCCATTTTTTTTAACATGTGGTGTGACGCCCCAAAATTAGGTATCGTCGCCACCCATCTTGGGTCGCCACTTACATGGTACGTAAATTCAAATACAACTTACTAACCTAATCGTCGGTATACAATACGACATAAACCGTGAGTTTGAATACAAATATTGTCTACTAGATATTATACAAACTCAAAAGGAGTCCTCATTACAACTATTATCACACTATTTCACGTAATAGTGAGGACTACTAATGCTATCCTCTCGGACCATTACTTACGTTCCCAGACTCGTCCCGGTATGTTCTCATTTCACAAGAGAACGGTGAAAGAAAAGGGTGAGCTCAACTAGCCCAAGAAGAAATATTATGACTAAGATAATGCGAATAAATTATCATTAGCCTTCAACAAGATGTTAAACCGATAAAATACAATAGATAACCAGGTTTAACTGCAGCTGAATAAGCAATCCATTAAAAGAGTCAAGTAGAGAATAAAATCTACTATCTTTTAGGTTTTAAAAGGTTTTCATCAATTTTTATCGGCGAGACTCGACAATAATAAACCACCACATCTAATCATCCACATCTACCACGGTCGAGGATTTTCATCAAATTATCAATGGTCACTACTATACCGAATCACCTCGGTCATAATCATACCAAAACTATCCATCATCGCATTACGTGCCACGAGGACTTTTGTCACATCATTTATATCAAGTCATGATTATACCGAAATGATCCCAATCGGTCATAATCATACTAAGTTCATCTATGCACGTAAGCCAAAGATAACATAATATAACATGAGGATGATGACAATGACATAGTAATTCAATAAAACAAGTTCAAGAATTATTTAATCCATGAATTATTAACGCCCAAATTGTCAACATGATCTTTGTTTAGAGAGTAAAATTCAATAATGATCGAGAAGAATATTTCCATGAAAAGATATCTTTGGATGAAACGCAAATATCGAGGATATTCTACTAATTTCATGGAGTATAAAGTCAAAGTTTTAACCAACTGGGTATAATAAAGAATGGAATAACAAAAGAAATCACCACGCATGCGGTGATTGCATGATAGGCAGTGTTATTCCAATGAATAATAATAACTTCAACCAGTCGGTGAAATTCACACAAGCGAGGATGTTCCAACAGAATAATAAAGATGGAACCGCATCCTGTAAAACACACGATAGATATTCCAACAGAATGATAAAGATTTTAACCAAGTCCTGTGTAAAACACACGCAGCGTGATGTTCCAAATAATAATAATAAAGATGGAACCAGTGTCCTGTAAAACACACGCATGGATGTTCCAACAGAATAATAATAAAGAAGACCAGTCCAGGTGTAAAACACATGCATGACAGGATGTTCCAAATGTAATAATAGAAGAATGTCACCAAGTATAGGGTAAATCACAGATACAAAGTTATTCCAATGAATAATAGTCAATGGAATAACATAAGGATTTCACCAAGTATAGGGTATACTGGCGTGATACAGGTTATGTATAGGGTATGCCACTTTTACAAGTTATTCCAATGAATAATAGTGAATGGAATAATGAAGTTCTCTTCAAGAAGAAAGAATAACACCCTTCTGTAAAAAAAGAACCTAATATAAGAAGTAGTGAAGTAGCGATAATACTCTTCTTCTTTCTATAATTTTCTCTATATAAACTTCTCTATAATTTCTCTCTGAGTTTCAATGAATTAAGTAAGAAAATAATGAAGGAATGAGCTTATTTATAGGAAAATGGAATGCATAAGAATTCAATCCATGAAACGGTCCAGATTGATTTACTTTAATCGACGGTCCATATTTAAAGAAAAATCTTTAAATAAAATATAATATATTCTATTTATATAAAAACATTTTACTATGCAAACACTACGCAATACTACGCAAAAACACTACGCAAAACACACTACGCAACACTACGCATAATAAAATATAATATATTCTATTTATAGAATAACTTTAATAAAGATTCTATTTTATATAAAAAGATGTTTACGCTTTTATTACGTTAATAATACTTAATAAAACAAAACGTCATTATCGCTATAATAATTCATATTATTAATCGACATGATAATGGAATCAAACCGAAGAGACTTCCACATAAAGATCAATAATCAATACCGCGCTACTACGCAACCACATCGACATCGTACTTTTTTACTACCGAAGTAGTTCAACAAAGAACTCACGGTAAAACTTCCGCCAAGTATTTCAATAAAATATTTTGTCGCTTTCTCTCGATCGATAATAATTACATTGTGGGGTCCACCAATGATTGAGTAGTTATGCGAATATTCCCTCGCTAAACCGAATATTCTCCGAATTCAATCGAATATAATATAACCACTTGCATACTTTTGCAAAATTTATAAATACTACCCACAACTATAATATTATCTCAAATTCACACTATAATATTAAAAATTATTTCACTAAATTTAAATCTTTATTGATAAAATCCTGGTCTCACATGTGGGCTTCATGAAATTTCGATTTGCTATCATGGCTTTCAAAATTGGTTGGTAAAGGTGCGTAGAGTTTTGATTTATAATAATAATATTTTATTATTTAGTCTCCTTTCGACGTTCTAATATTTTCCTATAAATGTAGGCGTTTAGGTTAGAATTGAAAATCACACTGTAAACAAGTTTTCTTTCTATCTAGATTCTCGAAACGTATTTTTTGTGAGTATTTTGATACTTTGAGTTATTGTTGATAAGATAAGTTTTCTTGACTTTCTATCCCATATTCCGATCGGAAATCTTGCTATTTTGAGGTAAGGGATGTTATTTTCTTCATATATGATATTATTTCTTTCAATATCATTATCTTTGAAGTATTGATCTGAACTTTTTAATTAAATTTGGAACTTTTGTGTCGGGATTACTTATTCACTATATCTGACACTATTCACGAATCTTTACATTATTCACCGAAAATAAAAATTTTCCTTTTTGTCCAAAGATGTCTATTTTGACTACTATCTTTGATTGTATCCATGTTTTGATCGTTATTTTTGAATTCTGCTTCAAAATTGATTATTATGGAGTATTATTGATCTTGGATAAACTGTTATACTAATCCCTAATATTTGTTCTTCCGTCTCCTCACCTGATTCGTTTTTCGTTAAAATATTTTTCATCATCCTCGGTCTAAATGATGATATTACGGAATATCTTTGGCTGTGTAGTGCAAAGATGAATGATTAACGGTGAATATCTTTTTGGTAAAAGTAGTCAGCAAAGATGAGCAGTGTTGAGATAAACACTGACTTAACGGGTGAAATAAATGAATATCTTTGGCCAGCTTGTAGTGCATTTGAATATTTGATTAAAAGATGTATATTGATTGATGTTACTGGGGATAAAATATCGATGATGATGGACTCTTAAATCTTAGAAGATAGTAGAATTCATTCTCTACGTGACTCTTCTAATGGATTACTATTTTACCTGTGTATTTGTTGATCTAAAACTCATTGTATCATTATATTCTATCGATTTTTTCCTCGTTGAAGACTAATGATAATTTGTTGTATATTATCTTAGTCATAATATTAACTCTTTGAAATTTAGTTGAGCTTCATCCTTTTCTTTTTGTTCCATTTTTCTTCTCGGAGGTGAGAACATGGCGAGGATCGAGTCGAGGTATGGAGTGATGGTTACAGAAAGATGTTTTATATGTCCTCACTATTTACGTAAAATAGTGTATGAATAATTATAATGAGGACTTATTTGGGTGTGGATATTATACAGAAGATAATATTTGTATTTAAACTCACGATATGTATTGTTGTATTTTGCACGACACAATTGTATTATTGAAGTTGTAATTTGTTTTACATCTACGTGTATTTGGCGACTTTCGGAATGGGTGTTGTATACCTATTTTGAAAATCATACAATAACTTTAATTGCCCTCAATTATTGATTTAATAATACATCATATTATCAGATTTATAATCTTGTGACAATAATCGAATCAATAATATGAGAGATATGATGTAGCAATTATCAGTAGAATAATTGAGTATAATCGAGTGACTTCTCAAGCGTAAGATCAATAACAAATACCGGTGTATACTTATACAACCACGCCAGACATCGTACTTTTACTACCGAAGTAGTTCAACAGTTTTAAATTGCACACTTCCGCCAGTTATTTTTATAGAATGATAATTACTGCTTTTTTCTTACTACTGACAATACTTGGTTATGGGTTCACCAACGATTGTCTTGTCGTCACGGATAATCCCAACAAAAAGAATATTCCCCAATAAAACGAATATTTTATAACAACTTGCATACTTTGCAAAATTTATAAATTCTACCCACAACTATAACATTATATCAAATCCACACCATAATATTAAAAAAAAATATTTTAAAAAATTTAAATCTTTATTCATAAAATTTGGGTTCTCACATTAACCATCTAAAAATAGTCACTTTCTCAGTAAATTAGTGGATGGAAAAGGTAATAGGATTGTGTAGGGAAAAATATGCAAGAAAAAGTTTATAGCAACAAATTTGATAAACAACTAGTAATATGAAATGAAGCCCCACGTATTCCTCATTAATTCGAACATCTACAGCAAAATTATAATAATCCATTGGATATATAAGAGTATATAACAATTAGTTTCCCCTTCAGGCTTCAGTGATTTGAATGAAAAAGAAACACATAATAGAGGTGAGCCAAAGTTGTACAAAGAAGGAACAGTCCAACGTAAGAAAACAAACAAAATTCACAAATATGCATGAGGCGTCAATGTCTATGAAGTAAATATGAGTACTAGGGAGAGAGGACCTACCTTGATGCTTCAAATTTGGATGAGGACGGCATCTGGAGTCTGGCCTAGGATCGCGAGGAATGATCAGTAAAAAATGAATGCTTTTTCTTTTTTAATTATTTAATATATATAGACTCTCAATGCCATTGGGGATGTAGCTCAGATGGTAGAGCGCTCGCTTAGCATGCGAGAGGTACGGGGATCGATACCCCGCATCTCCATATATGTTTTCCAATATTTTTTTATTTAAAATTTGGAATTAAAATAGGATTTTCGGTAACCGTTTTTTGGGTCTGCAATTGTGATGCCTGCTGTAAAATTTTGTCTAGTCATCAAACAATAACATATTATATATTTCAAATTTAGTTTAATTTATTTAATTTTATTTAATACAATTATTATAATTGTATAATATACAATAAAAATCGTAATTATAAAATTTATTTTATTCTAAATTTTTATATATCATGCCAATTTAAAAGTTTAATATGCCGTTATTTAATTTTTAAAATTAAATTATATCTCTAATTTTAGATTGATCTTGTAAATATCATAAAGTTTATTTTTGACTTGCTGTGGTAAACGTATGTAAGACTGTTTACTCTTATATCATCAACTTTCTTTACATATTATTTTGGCCGCTTCCTTCAATTATCACCATCAATTTGCTCTCTACTCCATCAATTTAAAGGTAGGTATACTCAATTAACACGATGTTTGGATATTGTTATTAAACCATTTTCTTAAAATTCAATCTTCACCCCCCATCTTAAAACTCCTTTTAATCCCATCTACCCTCCTTGTAGTAATACAATAAAGCAGACAAAATAAACAACACCTGTGCCCTAATTCACAAGAAAGTTAAATATACACAAATGCTTAACAAATCACGAGCTACTAGCTATCCACAACTTTCCAAAATTCTTCCTGGACTGAAGATAGAGCAGTTACATATCCCTACTTACCTTTTGTTGTAATAACAACAGAAAAAAAAAATATCCAGAAACGGAATTAAACATGAGAATTACAAAGACAATCTGTACGAAATTATATGAAGGTCTTTTCAAAAGAGCTTGTGACCTTACAGTGATTGAGTGAAGCATGCCAATGCGTAAAGCCTTAGAAGACGGACTCAGTACATCAGATAATCACGCGTGAACTCAATTAAGTGTGACCTGATGGTAGCCTAAGTGGTTAACTACTCAATCCATCTCTTGTAATCCGTCTAAAACCCATGAACCAACAAACAATGCAGCTGCACCAACTACAAGGGAACCTCCCAGTACAACCTGCAACGCCACAAGACCTGCAGAGTCATCCGGAATCAACACGATAGCCAGAATGGCTGCTACAAGAATTGGCAGCGCTGCTGAGGCCAAGGTCGATGGCGAGGAGCTCCCAGCCTTTTCGAGCAGGCTCAGGAGCCCTAGCTCTTCAGCCTTAGAGAACAACCCCAACTTCTCAATGGATGAGAGAGTAAATCCTAGCTCCTCAGCTTTCGACAATAGACCTGCCTTCTCAACGTTGCTGAGCACTTTTCGCTTCTCTATCTTCTTGAAGACATCCACCTCGACTTCTTCGCTTCCTTCATAAAATATTCCTGCCCCAAACCACTGCTTCTTCCAGTTATCATCATATTTGTTCACCTGTATTAATGCAGACAAATTAGAGTACTCTGTCAACAGAGTGCTCTAGTGACCTATAAGCACATGTGCACACCCAAAAAAAAAGTATACTAGTGTGGTCATGACAGTGTCGAAAAACCAGCTTTGAGATTTCATTTGGTTAGCTTAGAAAGTGTGAGACTTGAAAAGCTGGATAAAGGAGTAAGGATTAAATATTACTCGTACCACTAAAATTCTTTGATATTTTCTTCCATCAAATTTTCTGGAAAAAGAAATGATTACAGGTATTCTCCCTTTGTCCCAAAATGAGTCTCATTTTTGCTAACTAGTAACTAGGCTAGTAAGAGTGGTTACTATTTAAATAGAAGGTTTAAGGGGGAGTGGACATTAATTCTAAAACTGATAATAATAAAAACAAATTGTGTGAATTTTGTTTTTCCAAAAAAAAAAAAAAAACAGACTCATTTGAATTTTGGCACGGAGGGAGAACAATTAATGTTCCTGATAACAATCGTCAGTCAATAGAATCTCAGTTTACCTAGGATATCAGTAACCAAAAGGATGCATGTACAGATTTTGGAAAAGAAACTTTGCTAAGAACCACAAAACATTACACAGTTACTTAGCTGTTCATTAATGTGGAAAATTACAAATTTTAAATCAACTAAATTCATAAGTTGTAGGCAAACTCCCAATTAGGATTTTACTTTCTTACAGCATCAACCCAGTTTTGTAGGCAACCAAACAGGGGGGAAACTGTTTGATTATCCCAACTAATTACATACCATGCTTGGAGATACAAGGAGTTTTTATAACTGTATATAATTATAACTATGTATATATGTGCACATAAAAGTACCTTCTTTTTGGGTGCCATGGCAATAAATCTTGGGGATTGTTTGGCGGGACGGAGACGAGGAACTGTAGACCTGGAGGGAAACAAACTTTGCTCTACGTTTCTAAACAAAGCAAGTGAGGAAGTTGCTGTCGCCGCCATTGATTAGTGCACAAACCTTCCAATTTTGGGAAGAATTTCTCTCCCTCCCTCTGAATTTCCTTGGACCCTAAAACTTCCTTTCTACAATCTTTTGATCCATGATATTCACCAATCAAAACTCGCATAGCGCTATCTACGAAAAAAATTATTACGTACATTACATTAGACCACCTTAAGTTTGATAATAGAACATTTATGCCCCCTCTCTCCCTGCCCAGTGCCCACAACTTTGATCTTATTCAATTTGTTAAACTCTATGATTTAACTAATTATATGAATTTATTTTTAAAATTATAATTTTATATTTTAGTAATACATTTTATATAATAATTTATAATATTAACTCCTGCACCTCAATGTAAAATTTTGAATCGATCATATCACTGCTTATTGTTTATATCTAAGCAAAACAACATAATTGTTGAGTTGTGATATTTCTCCTATTGGGCCGAATGGATTGGACCTACATATTCAGTTAGTCCATTGGGTCTTCACTATCGGGTATTGACATTATTGGATCTAGTCACTTTATTATCTTTATTAAGTCCTTCTAAGATTTGGACCCAATTAGTGGGTCGACCCATCATATATTTTAATATCTACATCTTTGACTTGTAATGATGAAAAAACACGACTGATGACTAGAGAACTCGCCATGCATTAATGTGGATGGGATCATAACCGCCAAAGAAGAGTAATGAAGGACCAAAAGCGGTGGATAAACTACATGTAGCAATGGCAGAACCCATCGATCAAGGGGTGTGTGTGTCAGTAAGAAGTGGGTGTACAAGAATCCGCAGCAGAAGTATAACTTAGCAAGGAAGTCTTCACAAAGAGGTATGACGCTCATACACGCCTTCATTCATAATCTCACACACGAGAGAATTTTTTCTCTCAATACACTAGACATTATATTCCTCCATCGGGTTAACCTCAGAACATGATAATCGACTCTCACGCTCGAAGCTATCCCCACGTGAACCGTAGTCGAGCTTGTGGTGTTTATCGTGTTTATCGCGGCAGGATCGTATGCCTCTTACGTGATCGGGACGCATGGCGTAAAAATCCGGTGTTAACATCATGCGCTAGAAGGAGGGCTTTTCTAGTGTTATTGAGCTATCGATCCACAATATTTTCATTGTTCTACATCTAAGTTATGGCACCAATCGTGGGGTTCTCGTTCGAGATCCCACTACGAAGCCCTAAAATGGTTGGTCTTTGTTGTTGATAAAGAGCAGGATCACGACCGGAGGCAAGTAAAAGGCATCCCGCCCATAATTCTAAGACCACAAGTGGTCAGTGATAAAGATGATGGTCGGGCCGAGTAGATGAAGACCCAATGACCATTTCCTGTTTCGATCAAGAAGGTAATCCGCCTATCGGTCTTCGGATTATGGTCAAGCGAGTAGATGAAGTCCCAATGACCATTTTCCGATTGATCAAGAGGGTATCCCGCCTCTATCGGTTTTGGATTACGGTCGGCCAAGTAGATGAAGACCCAATGTACCATTTCCTGCTTTGATCAAGAGGTAATCCGCCTATCGGTCTTCTGGATTATAATCAAGCGAGTAGATGAAGACCCAATGACCATTTCTGTTTGGATCAAGAGGTAATCCGCCTATATTGGTCTTCGGGATTATGGTCAAAGAAGAGTAGATGAAGTCCCAACAGCCATTTTCTGATTGACCGAAGAGGGTATCCCGCCCTATCGGTTTTCGGGATTATGGTCGCAGCAGACGAAGAAACTGATCCAGGGAGCATGCACCTCAGAATACAAATAAGGCATTCTGCCTCGAGTATCCTCATCACCGTGACAGAGAGTTTCACCGAAGTATATCCAGAAATCACACTCCCGAGAGTCCACTGGGGGCACACCGCCCTGTAGATACTTTTCTTCGGAGATGCCCGTCTAAGGCTGTCAGGTTCAGATTTAGCACACAAAATGCACCTATATTCCTAAGCATCCGAAGAGGGTACCTCATCTTAGGGGTTCTCGGACTATGGTACGAACAGCATAAGGAGCAATTCAAGAATATATTCACCCGAGAATGCAAAAGGTATCTGCGCTTGAAAGTGTTCTCGCCAAGCAACAAGGACTCTGTCACCAAAGCAGATCTATAAGCCGCACTTTTGAAAATTCGAACACTTTGTAAATATTTCCAAAGTCGGTTGACATTATGGCTCTGACAATTCTTTTCTCGTCGATAATAGTTAAAGAGAAGCCGAGGAGTCCGACAAAGCCGTGCAGCTTCTTCAAAGAGGCGAGCTCGTGGACATTGTACGCAGATGGATATTTTATTTTGACATCAAGATGCAGAAAGCTATCAAGGGGTCCGATCACAATAACAATTCCGCTCTTGATGCATTATCGAAGTTAGCCACTACATGATGCTTATAACTTTGATGGCGGATGGCGTCTTTCCTTCTGGATCGATGTCTTTGGTAAAGAAAACCAATTACAAGAGTGTCAACTTTGTTCTCATTGATGAGAATCTTTATCGAAGGACCTTTTTCGTCATCATTACTCAAACATTTGGTTCCATCCGGCAGAGTATGTTCTTCGAAATTCACAAAGACATCTGTGGCGATCATTTGTCCCGGTTGTTGGCCTATAAAGCACTTCTCGGGGATATTCATGAAAGAAACTGGGAGTCAAGACAGACAAATTTCTGTGGCTCATCCACATTCACTTTTGCACTATCGATCCCGGGTCCTATTGTCCTAAGGTCACAATGGTGTAAGGAGGTATGGTAGGACTCATTGGCCATTCGATGGCAAATTTCATAAAGGCCCTTATGATCCTATATTGATTTTACCTCGGGTGGTAAATCAATGGTCACTATCGATCCTCGGTCCTATTTGTCCTAAGGTCACAATGGTGTGTTGGAGGTATGGTAGGACTCGTTAGCCATTCGATGGCACTTCCCATAAAGGCCCTTATGATCCTATATTGATTTTATCCGGTGGTAAATCAATGGTCACTATTGATCCCGGTCCTAATTGTCCTAAGGTCACAATGGTGTAAAGGAGGTATGGTAGGACTCACCGCCATTCGATGGCAAACCATAAAGGTCCTTATGATCGTATATTGATTTTACCAGGTGGTAAATCAATGGTCACAATTGATCCTTATATCTTGGTCCTTATATGCTTGTTCTCACCCTCGAGTATTTCAGAATAGTAGGTAAAGATTTTGACGGTGCAAGGAGGATCTACCAAATTCACCTCACACACAATGACAACCAGGTTTAATCTGCTGATGAATATCATCTCAATATTCAATCTCAAGGATTTTCATCAAATTAAACGATAATCATATATCCATCACTGAGTTACGTCAAAATGATGACGCCATCATAAATAATATGAATGATCCTAATTGATCATAAGCATTTCATCTAATGTAAGCCTAAAATCTCTTGTTTAGTACCGTTTAATTCTCAATCAAGAATATTCAAATCTATTATGTATAAAGAATGGAATAACTCAGCAATGGACATGCTGCTTTCCAAATAATAATAAAGTAACCTTTGGATGTCAATGTGATAGTGAAATTACTCCATAGATTTTCTCTATGTTATCATAAATTTCTAAATAGATAGGAAAAAATCTGGTAGTAATTAATCATGAAGCACAAAACACTTACATGCAACCAAACTGTAAACACATGCATTGTATGTTCATAATAATTAAATGGGTAAATAACAATTATTTTCATATAAATAATATATTGAATTATAGAAAGTATAGTCTTTATTCAAAGAATGGAATATGTGTTTTATATAAAAGATGTTACTTTTACCACATTTAAAATTGAATTCAAAATTTAAATCTAATCCCCGACGTTTCAATATTTATAAATACTATTAACAAAAACCTACTAATTCAAACTATATATTATCTCAAATTCACACCATAATATTAAAAATTATTTCACAAAATTTAAATCTTTATCGATAAAACTGGGTCTCACAAGATACATTACTTATGGAATTTCATCTCAAATTAGGGGTAATGACTGATATGATAAAGAGCGTGAGGATACCTCAATACCTTTTATCGTTAAAAATATTAAATTCATTTCCGCAATCCGCCAAAGATATTCATTAACAATTCATCTTTGCACTACAAAGCAAAGATATACAAATCAGAAACCAATAATGCCGAGACGCAAATTAATAAGATCACAACCACGTAATTATCCATGCACCACCGCCAAGGATATTCGTGTTTTCAATTACTACCATGATTATACCGAATAATCCTCGGGTCATAATCATACCAAGTCCATCTCGTGAGACCCCGATTTTATCAATAAAGATTTAAATTTTGTTGAAATAATTTTTAATATTATGGTGTGAATTTAAGATAATATTATAGTCAGGTAGATTTATAAATTTTGCAAAGTATGCAAGTGGTTATATTATATTCGATTGGCCTGTGAATATTCTTGGCTTAGCAGTGGAATATTCGCATAAACTACCAATCATCAGGACCCCACAAATGTAATTATTGTCATTGATCGAGAAAACGACAAAAATATTTTATCAAATAACTACGAAAAGTTTTACCGCTGGTTACCGCTGAACTACTCTAGAAGTAAAAGTACAAAGAATACGCAGGGTCGCATAAGAAAGACACCAGATCGATTATCGATGCTTATGTGAGAAGTCACTCACCATTTTGATTCCATTATCACGATTATTAATAATATGAATTATTATAATGATAATGACGCTTTTGTTTTATTCGTATTATTAACGTAATAAAACAGTAAACATCTTTTATATAAAATAGTATACTTTATTAAAGTTATTCTATAAATGTAATATATTATATTTTATTACGATAGTGTTGTATGTTGTTTTGCAGATAAGATCATTGCATAAGATTGTTTGCATAAGAAAATGTTTTTATATAAATAGAATATATTATATTTTATTTAAAAGATTTTTTTTAAATACGGACCGTCAGATTAAAGTAAATCAATCTCGACCGCTCATGGATTAGTTACTATGCATTCCATTTTCCTATAAATAAGCTCATTCCTTCATTATTTTCTTTACGAATTCATCAAACTCTAGAGAGAGAAATTATAGAGAGAGGTTTATAGAGAGAATCTATGTATAGTAAAAGAAGAGTATTCTCGCTACTTCACTACTTTGATATCCAAAGGTCTTTTTACTAAGAAGTGATATTATTTGTTGTACTCGTAGTGGGTGTTATTCTTTCTTATTCACGAAGAGAACTTCGTTATTCCATTCTTTATTATTCTCATTGAATAACCTCGTATACGCCAGATACCCTATACTTGGTGAAATCCTCCGTTATTCCATTCTTTATTATTCTCGTTGAATAACTCAGATACGCCAGATACCCTATACATAATCAGATAATGCCATTAATTCTATACTTGGTGACATTCTTCTATTATTCTGCTGAACATCCTCGTTCGCAGGTGTTTTACACCCACCGGTTCCGCTTTTTATTATTCTCGCTGAACATCCTCGCTCAAGGTGTTTTACACCGACCGGTTCCGCTTTTTATCATTCTGTTGAATATCCTATCTCGCATGTTTTTACACCGGATCCGGTTCCATCTTTATTATTCTCGTTGAACATCCCGCTTGCGCGTAATTTCACCCGACCGTTCCGTTATTATTATTCTCGCTGAATAACCTATCTATGCCAAGTACCGCATTTACGGTGATTTCTTTGTTATTCCATTCTTTATTATACCCAAATTGGTTAAAACTTTGACTTCTATACTCCATGAAATTAGTAGAATATCTTCGATATTCATGCTTCATCCAATATCTTTTCATGGAAATATTCTTCCATCATTATTGAATTTTACTCTACGTAAACAAAGATCACGTCGATAATTGGACGTTAATAATTCATGGATTAAATAATTCTTGAACTTGTTTTATCAATTACTATGTCATCACATCATCCTCATGTTATATTATGTTATCTTCGCTTACGTGCATAGATGAACTTAGTATGATTATGACCGTGGATCATTCTAGATAATCACGACTTGATATAAATGATGTGACAAAAGTCCTCAAAGGGCCTCGTAATGCAAAGGATGGATAGTTTTTGGTATGATTACGACTGTGGGTGATTCTAAGATAGTCATTTACCATCGATAATTTGATGAAAATCCTTTACCGTGGGTACAGGATGATTAGATGTGGTGGTTTATTTATTGTCGAGTCTCAAATGATAAAAATTGATGAAAACCTTTTAAAACCTAAAAGATAGTAGACTTTATTCTCTACTGACTTTTTTAATGGATCATTATTCCGTCAAGCAGCTTAAACCGGTCAGTTTATTGTATTTTATCGCTTAACATCGTTGAAGGCTAATGATAATTTATTCTCGCATTATCTTAGTCATAATATTTCATCGGGCTAGTTGAGCTCACCTTTTTTTCACCGTTTCTTCAGAAATGAGAACATAAATGGACGAAGCCTGGGAACGTAAGTAATGGTCCGAGGATAAGATTAGTAGTCCTCACTATTCGTGAAATAAAGGTGATAATAGTCAGAATGAGGACTCCTTTTGAGTTTGTATAATATCTAGTAGACAAAATTTGTATTCAAACTCACGCTTATGTCGATTGCATACCTACGCTTAGGTTAGTAAGTCAGATTTGAATTTATGTACCATGTAAGTGGCGACCCAAGACGGGTGACGATACCTAATTTTTGGGGTGTCACAACTGGTATCGTAGCTTAGGATACGATCCCAAGCAAGATGTGAGAATAGTACTAGAGGGGAGAGACGGAATTCTTCGCTAAGATGACCTACCTAAATTTATTTGGTATTTAATTGGCTCACGTAGTATATAGGATAATATGTGATATGTTAATTAACCCTTGTTTTGTGACAAAGGTTTTGAGAATGATATCCGAAAATGCCGAGATAAGCAATGAAGCACACGAGAGTGTTGATTCACCATTTCACAAAAGGTAACGACCAACAATACGATAATAATCATATTGGTGGCAATCTGCCATCGTAACAATGATAACCATCGTGGGAAATTATCATGTTAAGAATGGTAACCACTTCTATGGTAATCACGGCAAAGATAATAGAAGTGGAAATTGCAAGAAGAGAAGGTAATTTAGCTCAATTTTGTTGTGCACCAAGTCAAGTCCAAATGGGATAGTGGCACCAAAGGCGATACTGAACAAAACAAAGCTCTGTGGTTTCAGGAAGAGCGTTTTTCGTGACTTCTCAAAAGTGGGTAACCCGAACGGGTTAGTTACGCAAGTTAGTTTAATTATAAATTCTTATAAGTCTATACCTTATTAGATACCGGCCTACCCATTCTTTTATCTCTCTTGCTTCATGCTCAACGCTTAAATTTGACTCGAGAAATTAGACTTTGATTTATCTATCGAAACTTCGTTGGGAGAAACCTTCGTTACCTCCACTGCTTATTAATCTTGTTGTTTCAAATAAACACTTTCACGCTACTTCGTCGATCTTATCTCTTTGAAAATACTTACCTTTGAGGTAATTTTAAAAAACGATTGATTAACTACTCATTATTCTTTTTGTAAGGTTGTTAGCTTTCATATTCCTAACCAACCTGTTATACTGAATTCAAAGTAACCAAATCCTAAAGTTAATCATCAAGTTATATCAAGCTATAAGTAAAGAGCCCCATCCTTTCGTTGTTGACTTCCTTGTGTGGAATGCACCGCCCGCATTTTCTCGTAGGCTGACGTCGTGATCAAGATGACAAGTTAATAGGTATCATTGTGAGGTGCTATCTGTGTTAAGGGATAAAGTCACAATTGGTATTAATGTGACGTACTTATCCAAGTCTTGGACGAGAAGTAATAGCTTTTGAATGATATTTCTATCATTAATAAATTTCTTGGCGATTCTTGAAGACTTCCTAGCCTACCCTAGAGCGTGAAATCGAATTTTGTATCGACCCCAAAAGATAAAACCCATTTCTTAAACCTCAAATATTTCTTCAACTAAAAGGATCTCATTACGTGGATTATGATGAAAGTCATAATAAAAGTATAGAACTAATAAAAATCATGGGTATATGAAGTATTAGTAAGTTTTATGATGAGTTATGTTGGTTAGTATGTGAAAACATGAAAGTTTCTTAGAAATCACAAAGAGTTGAAAATCGATTTTAGTGAAAAACGTAATATGAAATTCAATCGACCATATCTCCTGTTATATTTTGAATTTTGAATGTGGTCAAGTCCTAGAGTTAGATCTATGAGTTACCTAACTAATCCAAGTGGAATTACTGGAAAAGGTGTTGTAGATTTTGTGTGACTGATTTTAGCAAAGGAGGCCAAAGTCAGTAAATTTCGAAAATGCTACTGCCCAGAAACTTTAAGGGACTGTTTTGGCCACTTAAATTATGAGAAAAATTCTGGCCTTTTGGGACATGAAGGTATATGGTATAAAGTACCTCCTGTCCAAAAATGAGCTCATTCTCGACTTAAAATGAGCAAGTTATGACTATTTCAATATTTAGGTTTTTCCGATTTAAAAACGCTATAACCGAGTTCTATAACTCCGATGACCATGAAATTTAAACTGAAGCTCACGTTAACATGTGTAAGGTCCTGCCAAGATTTGGGAATTTTGGAGTTAAACTTGAGGTAGCTAATTTCTTAAGGAATTAAGTGGAAATTGATTTTTAAAAATAGTAAATGAATTTTAAAATTCCGAGAAAAATATATTTTCATTATGGGACTATATTATGCTAAATCCCAGAAAAAGAAATATTTTTGGGGCTGATTTGGTATTTTCATGAAAATAGTTTAGTTACTTAACATATGAGTTAAATATGTTATGTGAAGTAACAAAGTTGAAAATAGGATTTTATGGCTAGAGAATCCTATATAGAGTATATGCATATTTTTGATGAGGATTTGATAATTGGTGATGATATTTTATGAGTATGACATTTCAATGATTAAATGCATTATATGGTAAAGCGTAAACAATTAAGATAAATTGTTTATAAATTTAAGAAGTGATTAAAATATTGTTATAATATTAATGATATTAGATTATGAGATTATTAAGTGATTGAAAATATGGGGATATTCTTGAATCTCGGATAAATTATATTATAAATGTTTAATATTTATCCTTTATCTCATTTGATTGATTCTTTATATCATTATCCCTCACGCTTATATTATGTTGAAAGTCATCTCGTATTCAGAAGTGCATAAATGGACTGGGTATGATTATGACCAGTGGATTGTTCGGTATAATCATAACCGTAATTGAATAATCATAATCTTCGGTCGTAGTAATTGAATACTAATGAATACACAATTATCTTCGGTCAGAAGTGCATGGATAATTTGTGGTCGTGATACTAATGAATACACAATTATCTTTGGTAGTAGTGCATGGATAATTTATGGTCGTGATACTAATGAATACACAATTATCTTTGGTTAGTAGTAGTAACGGATAATATTAATGGTCGTGATATTAATGAATACACAATTATCTTTGGTAGTAGTGCATGGATAATTTGTGGTCGTGGTAATATACTAATGAATACACAATTATCTTTGTAGTAGTATACATGGATAATTTGTGGTCGGATACTAATGAATACACAATTATCTTTGGTAGTAGTAGTATGGATAATTTGTGGTAGTGATACTAATGAATACACAATTATCTTCGGTAGTAGTGCATGGATAATTTGTGGTCGTGATACTTAATGAATACACAATTATCTTTGGTAGTAGTGCATGGATAATTTGTGGTCGTGATACTAATGAATACACAATTATCTTTGGTAGTAGTGCATGGATAATTTGTGGTCGTGATACTAATGAATACACAATTATCTTTAGTCAGTAGTAATGGATAATTTGTGGTCGTGATACTAATGAATACACAATTATCTTTGGTCAGTAGTGCATGGATAATTCGTGGTCGTGATACTAATGAATATCCTCGGCCCAGTAGTGCGGGATGATTCGATGATATGGATTAATTATCGAAATGAGTCTCAAAGAATGAAATATTAATTCATGGATGTGGTAAAAGTCATCTTTGGTCGTAGTGCATCGATAGACTTGGTATGATTATGACCACGGATTATTCTTGTATAATCATGATCGTAATTGAAAACACGAATATCCTTAGCCAAGAAAGGCATGGATAATTTATGGTTATGATACTATTAAGTCGATTCTCAAAGATTATTGGTTTTACGCTTATATATCTTTGGCTTGTAGTGCAAAAAGATGAATTGTTAATGAATATCTTCGGTAGGATTTCAAAGATGAATTTAATATTTTAAACGATAAAGGTATTCAAGGTATCCTCATCTCTTTATCATATCGTGTACGCACCTAATTTTCGAAGGCGAAATTCCATAAGGAGGGAGATCAGTGAGACCCCAGATTTTATCAATAAAGATTTAAATTTTGTTGAAATAATTTTTAATATTATGGTGTGAATTTAAGATAATATTATAGTTGTGGGTAGTATTTATAAATTTTTGCAAAGTATGCAAGTGGTTATATTATATTCGATTGGTTAGAGGAATATTCGGCTTAGCGGGGAATATTCGTATAACTACCAATCATTGGTGGACCCATAATGTAATTATATTGTTTGATTGAGAAAACGACAAAAAATATTTTATTGAAATAACTACGGAAGTTTTATCGTGGGTTACTTGCTGAACTACTTTGTGTAGTAAAAAAACAAAGAATACGTGTGGTTTACAAGAAGAATTACCAGATTGATTATCGATCTTTATGTGAGAAGTCACTCATTTGATTCCATTATCACGATTAATAATATGAATTATTATAATGATAATGACGCTTTTGTTTTATTCAGATTATTAACGTAATAAAATGTAAACATCTTTTATATAAAATAGAATACTTTATTAAAGTTATTCTATAAATAGAATATATTATATTTTATTATGCATAGTGTTGCATAGTGTTTTTGCATAGTGTTTTGCATAGTATTGCATAAGTTTGCATAAGAAAATGTTTTTATATAAATAGAATATATTATATTTTATTTAAAAGATTTTTCTTTAAATATGGACCGTCGATTAAAGTAAATCAATCTGACCGCTTCATGGATTAGTTACTATGCATTCCATTTTCCTATAAATAGAAGCTCATTCCTTCATTATTTTCTTACGAATTCATCAAAACTCTAGAGAGAAATTATAGAGAGAAGTTATAGAGAAAAATTATGAAAGAAGAAGAGTATTCTTGTAAAGACCCTCAAATTTTTTTAAATAAAAAGGAATTTCCTTTATTTATTATTTTGAAATAGTAAGGGTTGATTTGATTAATGTGGATAGTTAAGGGTTAAATACGCAAATATTTCAAAATAAGCAAATGGTTATAAAATATTCATTTTTGTCGGGGAATATTCGTTTGGTCGTGGAATATTCGTGATCGCTTGGGGAATATTCGATGACTACAGTAAGCAATGTATGTAATGAGCCCCATAACGTAAAGCGATTGGATGAAGAAAACGACAAATATAAGTTGGTTAAAAATAACTGGCGTAGTTATTACCAGATAATCTTGTTGGAATACCCTTGGTTAAAATACGATGAATACGCGGGTTGCACAAAGAAGGCACACCGGTATTGCATGTAATTGTTGAATTATTGATCCTTACGTAAGAAGGCACTACTCAATAATTTTCACGTAGATTATTGCTCAATATTTTATTTTATTGATTCAATAATTGTCATGCGTTGATATTTTATATTATTATTGTTTCAATAATTGTCAACGCACAAAGATTTCCCATTATCGGATCAATAATTCATATTATTTGAATAATATTATTAGATAACATTATTGGCAATGTCTAGAAAGTTCATGCAGGAGAGGTTTGGTCACCTAATTGCGCGCCAAAGAAGGAGAGATCCTTATTGAAAGCCCCTCTTCCCGGGAACAACTGGTTGTTATAAATGTGATTCTGTAATATTATTTGTGAATAATTAATTATTGATTCATATGATAAGGAAATATTTATTTTATATGAATATAAATGATGGATTTATTTATGTGGTTATTAATGAAGGAATTAATGCTGAGATGTTTTATTTGTATTTTGTCGGATTGGAGGTATTAAAAGATCAAATCGGTGTTATTACAGCTTTATTGTGTGAGTTATAATATTTAATCCGACCGTTGGATCGTTGTAATTTTTGGATATGTTATACATACATAAGTTGAGTATATGTCCACAAATTTTGAACCGTTAAAATGAACGAATGATTTGTTATGAATTTTAAGAGGTGACCGATTCTAAAATTAGGGTTATAATTGATTTTGGTGGAAAATTCTAGAATTGAGTGGGCCCCACTTGTGGTTGGTGAAGAAATGTGCTGAATTTTATTTCAAATGTGGTGGTGGCAATAGTAGCAGGTAAAGCCATCGTGTAGCAGTCAAGTCTGCTTGTTACGGCTAACATTTTCCTATAAATAGAGGGCTGTTAGAATTAAAATCACACCGTAAACAAAGTTTTCTCTTTTCTCTCTCTATATTATTGAAGCGTATTTTGTGAGTATTTAGATACTTTGAGAGTTCTTTGTTCAAGACAAGTTTCATTCAAAGATCACTTCCGACATTTCCTTCCGGCAATCGATTCTTTGAGGTAAGGGATGTTATTTTCTTCTCAAATGATATTAATTCTTCAATATCATTATCTTTGAAATATTGGTTGGTACTTTTTATCAAATTTGGAACTTTTTCATATGCTCTAAGTTACTATTCATGAGTTACTTATTCACGAGTTACTATTCATGAGTTACTATTCACGAGTTACTATTCACGAAGTTACTATTCACGACTATTATTCGTAAGCGTGAAAATGTTTTTTTGTGAATTTTCTATCTTTTGGTGTAGAGTTACTATTCACGATACTTTGCCTTTATTCACGATATCTGACTTATTCACGATACTAAGACTATTCATCGAAAAATAAAATTTCTTCTTTTCGTCCAAAATATCTATTTTGGATACTAGCTTTGATTGTATCCATGTTTTGATCATTCTTGAATTTTACACCACTATGATTATTTTTGAGGTATTTTTTGGCGTGGATAAAACAAAGTACGAATCCTTAATCCTTAATCCTTGTCATTTTGTTTCAATCGGATTCGTTCTTTAAAAATATTTTCATCATCCTCGCCTTAAATGATGATATTATTGAATATCTTTGGCCCGTAGAAAGTAAAGATGAATGATTTCTGAAGAATATCTTTGGCTCAGAAGTGCAAAGATGAACAGTGTTTAAATGAACATGACCGATCGATGAATATCTTTGGCCTTTAGTACAAAAAGATGAACAGTGTTGAGATGAACATGACCGATCGATGAATATCTTTGGCCTTTAGTACAAAGATGAACAGTGTTGAGATGAACATGACCGATTGATGAATATCTTTGGCTCAGAGTGCAAAGATGAATATTTGATTTGAGATGAATATCGATTGATGTTACAGGGATAAAATATTGATGATGGACCGTTAAATTCATAGATTATAGTAGATTTCATTCTCTCACGTAACTCTTCTATGAATTATTATTTCACGCGCGAATATTGATCTCAAAACTTGTTGTCTATTGTATTCTATCGATTTTTCCTCGTTGGAGACTAATGATAATATGTTGTATATTATCTTAGTCATAACATTCTTTACTCGGGCTAGTTGAGCTCACCCTTTTCCTTGTTGTTCCATTTTTCTTCTCGTGAGGCGAGAATGTAGCGAGTACTTAGTGGGTATGGAATGAAGGTTCTAGAGAGAGTTGTTTAGTAGTCCTCACCATTATTGTAAAATAATGTATCAATAAATGTGATGAGGATTTATTTGAGTATAAATATTGTCTAGAAGATAATATTTGTATTTAAACTCACGCTTTATTGTTGTGATAATAAAGTTGTAGTTGTTTCGCATCTATGTATTTGGCGACTTCGTAATGGGTTGGATGGAATGGACCTATTTTGGGGCGCCATAATGTTGGTATCGTAGCTTAGGATATGATCTCTGGCGGAGATCGGGAATAGAACTAGGAGGGAGAGACGAGTAAATCCTTCGCTAGTGTGTCCTACCTAAGCTTATTTGTTGGTTGGTCATAATATAGGGTATTATGTGATTTGTTAATTTACTTAATTAACCCTTGTTTTATGACAAAGATTTGAGAATGTCGAATGAGAATATTAATGCGTGGAGTAAATGAGACCGTGGAGATGCTCAGATTTACCAACGAGGAGAACATGCAACAGTGGCAATGTTCCTCCCGTGAACAACACCATTAAGCGTATGATGAACGAGGAATGTTTAGAAGTTTTTTGCGCTTCACGCAAAATCGATTTAGGAGACTCGTGTTCAAAATACAGAGGAGATGATGATAGCAATTCACGGTGGTCACAACCAAGGCGGCTTCAAAGAGTTGGGACCACTGAATGCAGGAAAGCGAGATCCGATCACGGCGAAACATGGGTCAAGCAAATTACCAAGATATTCGATGTCTTGGGATGCACGAAGAAACGTAAAGTTCCATTCACTACTTTATGTTCCGTGGCGAGCGATTCATCGTGGGAATCACGTGAAGCGTACCCATTCAATTACGCACTCAAGATGTCATGGGAGACGTTTGAAATGGAGTTCAATGACAAGTACTTCCCGAAAGTATTCATCATATGAAGGAAGTGGAGTTTATTAGACTAGAAGCGAAATAACACATGACGGTGTCCCAAAGACGAGGCGAAGTTCGCGGAGTTATCCAGTTTCACCTCATTTGGTGGAGAATGAGGAACGATGATGCGGATGTTTCGAGAGGTTTGAAACCCGCGATACGTCAAGATCTCATTTCTCATAAATTTTCTCTATTCGATGTTGTCAATGTGGCTCGATTGTTAGAAGCGAGATAACGAGTACGTTCAACCGAGGGACCATAACCGAGATCATACCAAAGATAGTAGTCAACAAAATAACGATAACCACGGAGAAAGAAGAATACTTAACAAAGGCGGTAACCACTCCGGTGGTAATCGTGGCCATGAAAATAGAAAGCGAGTCGGGAGGAGATTTTAAAAGAGGAGATTCAACAACGACCATGTGAAGACGCTCGGTACCAGTGGCAACCGGTTCCAAGGAGGAGAAAGACCATCTATCGACATGTTACAAATGCGGAAAGAGGGACATATCATTGGCCGCCTACAACAGCTTTAAGGTATGCTATAATTGTGGAAAAGAAGGACATATCGCCGAGATCAGACGATATCGAAACCCAGTCCAATGGAATGGTGACTCAAAAGGATGTCCCGAATCAGTCAAAGTCAACGATTCCTCGGAAGAGCGTTTATGTCGTGGCCGGTCAAAAAATACGAGGAACCCGAACGAAATTAGCACGGGTTAGTTAATTATAAATTCTTGCAAGTTTTATACCTTACTAGATACTCGGTTCTACCCATTCTTTTATCTCTCTTGCTTTGCGCCAACGCTTTGAACTTGACTACGGAGAAATTAGACTTTGACCTATTTATGGAGAATCCGTTAGAGAAACTTTCATTACATCCGTTGTTTAAGAAATCTTGTTGATTCAAGTTGGCACCATTACCTTACCCGTTAACCTTATTTCTATAGAGATATTTACTTTTGATGTGATTTTAAGGTTAACTACTCATCATGCCAAATTGATTGCTTTTGTAAGGTTGTTAGTTTTTATATTCCTAAGTAACTCCGTTATTCAATTCAAGCAATCAAACCATTGTAATCAAACATTTTCATATCAAGCCATGAAGTCATTCGTTTATTACGGATGTCAAGTTTTCTTAGTCCATGTTATGGATTTGAATAAAGACACGCCGATTTGAATAATATTCTCTGTTGTTATTGATTTTCCCGACGTATTTCACGAAGAATTTCTTGCTTACTCCCAAAGCTCGATATTAAATTTTGTATCGACTTTGAACCCTAGACAAAACTCATTTCTAAAATCTCATATCGAATGGCTCTATTGAACTTCGTGAGTTAAAAATTCAACTATAGAATTTGGTACCGAGCCTTTATCTTGTGACTTCCTTTGTGAATTCACCTGCTTTAACTTCTCTGTAGGGGGGCGTTATATTCGATGCGATAAGAAATCGATAGGTGTCATTGTGACGTCTTATCCAAGATTGGGATATGAGTCACGATTGAGAGCAACCTAAGCCGTCAAGAATCGAAATACGTAGCTTTCAGGCTTAGTTGGTTATTATCGGAGATTCGTTGAAGGATATTCTCGAATCGCTATTCCATTAACGCAAATTGACTCGTAGAAATACAAAATTCGAATGGAGCAAGGAATGTGGGAAGAGCTTCAAGAACTCAGAGGAGACTCATTTCAAAGACATGTTCACGACCACGCCATCCCGGGAAAAGTTTAACGTGGTAGGTGACGTGTTGAGAAGAAGATCGTATATAAAACGAAAGTACGATATTGTCAAAGACTAATTTCAGATAATTTACAAATAATAGAGATAGAGATGAAAACTCTAGGTACCCACGTGATGATATACGAGTATAATCGACTTTAATCGGTAAAGTTAAAGTTCGCTTCGCCACCCAATCCGAAATGATGCGTATGATGAGAAAAAGTACAAGAAGGAGCTATTCCTAAAGCGAGAATTGATGAAGAAGGAATACTTGAGTCCACTCTAGACTTTGTGTTCCTAACGACTGATTTGAAGTACAAGATTATGATGGAGGCACACAATACACCATTTGCAATCCATCCTCGAAGTACTAAAATGTATCGTGATCTTGACATACATTTTGGTGGAACAATATGAAGAGAGAGATTGCAAAGTTTATCTCAATGTGTTTAACTTATCAACGTGTAAAGGCGAGCATCTAGTACCTAAGGGTCCGTTGCAACCACTTGAGATTCCTGAATGGAAGTGGAAACACATTACCATGGATTTCATTACACGGGTCTTCCTACGGCTTCTCAAGGCATCAATGCTATTTGGGTTATTGTTGATAGATTAACCAAGTCTCGCTTTCATTTCTTGCCGATACGGAGACTTATTCACTTGAACGTCTTCTTTGTATGTGCGTAAATGAGATTGTGAGGTTGCATGGCATGCCTGTATCCATAGTTTTGGATCGTGACCCTAGATTCACTTCAAGATTTTGGGTTAGCTTGCAAAAAGCTATGGGCACGCAGATTTGCGATTTAGTTCTAAGATACCATTCCCAAACGGACGGACAATCGAGAGGACTATTCAAACTCTTGAAGATTTATTAAAACTCAGTGTCCTAGATTTCAAAGGAAGTTGGGATAAGTACTTGCCATTGGTGGAATTCTCCTACAACAACAATTATCGTGCAAGTATAGGTGTGGCTCCATTCAAGCATTATATGGACGAAAATGTCGTTCTCCAATATGTTGGGATGAGGTGGGTGAAGCAACATTGTTGGGACCCGAGTTAGTAATGCGATGACTCACCGAAAAGATCCAAATGATTCGACAACGTATACAAACGGCACAAGATCGACAAAAGAGTTATGCGGATCTTCATCGAAAGGACGTGGAATTTAATGTGGGGATCATGTATTGTTACGAGTTGCTCCATGGAAGGGAGTTACAAGATTTGGGAAGAGAGGAAAGCTCAATCCACGATTTATCGGTCCATTTCAAATTCTTGACCGAGTAGAAATGTAGCCTATAGACTTGCGTTACCTCGAAAGTATGTCTCGTGTTCATAATGTGTTTCACATATCCGTATTTCAGAAATATGTGAAAGACCCGAACCACGTTATAGAGTTAGAATCCCACGAGATAATAGAAGACTTAACGTATGAGGAGGTACCGCCAAGATTTTGGATAGGAAGGAGCATGTCCTACGCCAAGAAAGGTCATACCACAAGTTAAAGTTTTGTGGAGGAATCATGCTATAGAGGAAATGACCGGGAATTGGAAACGGAAATGAAAGCGAGGTATCCTCACCTTTTCAAACACCAGTATCGTCGCCAATTTCGAGGACGAAATTTCATAAGGAGGGAGGTTGTAAGACCCCAAAATTTTTTTAAAATAAAAGGAATTTCCTTTATTTATTATTTTGAAATAGTAAGGGTTGATTTGATTAATGTGGATAGTAGTTAAGGGTTAAATACGCAAATATTTCAAAATAAGCAAACGGTTATAAAATATTCATTTTGTCGGGAATATTCGTTTGGTCGTGGAATATTAAATCTTTGTCGGGAATATTCGATGCGACGGTAGCATGACCATGTGTGGGCCCCCATAACGTAAAGCGATTGGATGAAGAAAACGACAAATATAAGTTGGTTAAAAATAACTGTTGTAGTTATTACCAAGTAATATCTTTTGGAATACCCGTGGTTAAAATACGATACGCTGTGGTTGCACATGAAAGAAGATTACCAGGTATTGCATGTAATTGTTGAATTATTGATCCTTACGTAAGAAGGCACTACTCAATAATTTTCACGAAGAGTTACTGCTCAATATTTTATTTTATTGATTCAATAATTGTTGCGTTGATATTTTATATTATTATTGTTTCAATAATTGTCATTTGCACAAGATTTCCCATTATCGATCAATAATTCATATTATTTGAATAATATTATTAGATAACATTATTGGCAATGTCTAGAAAGTTCTCGCTAAGGAGAGGTTTGGTCACCTAATTGCGCGCGCCAAGAAGGAGAGATCCTTATTGAAAGCCCCTCTTTCCTCGGAACATGTACTGGTTGTCATAAATGTGATTCCGTAATATTATTTGTGAATAATTAATTATTGATTCATATGATAAGGAAATATTTATTTTATATGAATATAAATGATGGATTTATTTATGTGGTTATTAATGAAGGAATTAATCTTTGAGATGTTTTATTTGTATTTTGTCGGATTGGAGGTATTAAAAGATCAAATCGGTTATTATTATAGCTTTATTGTGTGAGTTATAATATTTAATCCGACCGTTGGATCGTTGTAATTTTTGGATATGTTATACATACATAAGTTGAGTATATGTCCACAAATTTTGAACCGTTAAAATGAACGAATGATTTGTTATGAATTTTAAGAGGTGACTGATTCGAAATTAGGGGTTATAATTGATTTTGGTGGAAAATTCTAGAATTGAGTGGGCCCCACTTGTGGTTGGTGAAGAAATGTGCTGAATTTTATTTCAAATGTGGTGGGTGGCAATAGTAGCGAGTAAAAGCCATCGTGTAGCGTGTCAAGTCCGCTTGGTACGGCTAACATTTTCCTATAAATAGAGGGCTGTTAGAATTGAAAATCACACCGTAAACAAAGTTTTCTCTTTCTCTCTTATATTATTGAGCGTATTTTGTGAGTATTTAGATACTTTGAGAGTTCTTTGCTCAAGACAAGTTTCATTCAAAGATCACTTCCGACATTTCCTTCCAAGTCTCGATTCTTTGAGGTAAGGGATGTTATTTTCTTCTCAAATGATATTAATTCTTCAATATCATTATCTTTGAAATATTGGTTGGTACTTTTTATCAAATTTGGAACTTTTTCATGCCTGGGTTACTTATTCATGAGTTACTATTCACGAGTTACTATTCATGAGTTACTATTCACGAAGTTACTATTCACGAGTACTATTCACGAAGCGTGAAAATGTTTTTTGTGGAATTTCTATCTTTTGGTGTCGAGAGTTACTATTCACGATACTCAAGACTATTCACGATACTGAGACTATTCATCGAAAAATAAAATTTCTTCTTTTCGTCTAAAAATATCTATTTTGGATACTAGCTTTGATTGTATCCATGTTTTGATCATTCTTGAATTTTACACCACTATGATTATTTTTGAGGTATTTTTGGGGCGTGGATAAAACAAAGTACGAATCCTTAATCCTTAATCCTTGTCATTTTGTTTCACGGATTCATTCTTTAAAAATATTTTCATCATCCTCGCCTTAAATGATGATATTATTGAATATCTTTGGCACAGTAGTGCAAAGATGAATGATTTCAAGAATATCTTTGGCCAGTAGTGCAAAGATGAACATGTGTTTAAATGAACACGACTGATCGATGAATATCTTTGGCCTTTAGTACAAAGATGAACAGTGTTGAGATGACATATGACCGATCGATGAATATCTTTGGCCTTTAGTACAAAAGATGAGCAGTGTGTTGAGATGAACATGACCGATTTGATGAATATCTTTGGCACCAGTAGTGCAAAGATGATGAATATTTGATTTGAGATGAATATTGATTGATGTTACAGGATAAAATATTGATGATGGATTTATTAAATTCATAGATTATAGTAGATTTCATTCTCTACGTAACTCTTCTATGAATTATTATTTCACCGCTAATATTGATCTCGAAACTTGTTGTTTATCAGATTCTATCGATTTTTCCTCGCTGAGACTAACGATAATTTGTTGTATATTATCTTAGTCATAACATTCTTTATCGGGCTAGTTGAGCTCACCCTTTTCCTTGTTGTTCCATTTTTCTTCTCGTGAGGCGAGAATGTAGCGAGTACTAGTCGGGTATGGAATGAAGGTTCTAGAGAGAGTGTTTAGTAGTCCTCACCATTATTGTAAAATAATGTATCAATAAATGTGATGAGGATTTATTTGAGTATAAATATTGTCTGTAAGATAATATTTGTATTTAAACTCACGCTTTTATTGTTGTGATAATAAAGTTGTAGTTGTTTACGTACTATGTATTTGGCGACTTTCGAATGGGTTGGATGGAATGGACCTATTTTGGGGCGCCACAATTCGCTACTTCACTACTTCTATATTCATTCTTTTACGGTGGGGGTGTTATTCTTTCTTCTTGAAGAGAACTTCATTATTCCATTCATTATCATTCATTGGAATAACTTTTAAAAAGTGGCATACCCTATACATAACTTTGATACGCTGTGACATACCCTATACTTGGTGAAATCCTTATGTTATTCCATTGCTTATTATTCTGCTGAATAACTCAGATACGCTTGCCTACCTATACTTGGTGACATTCTTCTATTATTCATTGAACATCCTGTTCGCATGTGTTTTACACCTGACTGGTTCCGCTTTTTATTATTCTGTTGAACATCCCATCGTGTGTTTTACACCGACTGGTTCCGCTCTTTATCATTCTCGTTGAATATCCTATCTCGTGTGTTTTACACCGATCCGGTTCCATCTTTATTATTACTGTTGGAACATCCTGCCGGCGTGAATTTCACCGACTTCGTTCCGTTATTATTATTCTGCTGAATAACTTTGTCTGCGCAAGTACTGCATGCATGGTGATTTCTTTTGTTATTCCATTCTTTATTATACCCATTGGTTAAAACTTTGACTTCTATACTCCATGAAATTAGTAGAATATCCTTGATATTTGCGTTTCATCCAAAGATCTTTTCATGGAAATATTCTTCCGATCATTATTGAATTTTACTCTACGTAAACAAAGATATCGTGTTGACAATTTGAACGTTAATAATTCATGGATTAAATAATTCTTGAACTTGTTTTATTGAATTACTATGTCATTGTCATCATCCTCATGTTATATTATGTTATCTTTGGCTTACGTGCATAGATGAACTTAGTATGATTATGCGAGGATCATTCGGTATAATCACGACTTGATATAAATGATGTGACAAAAGTCCTCAAAGTGGCTTCAGTAATGCGTTGATGGATAGTTTTTGGTATGATTATGACCGGGGTGATTCGGTATAGTCATGACCATTGATAATTTGATGAAAATCCTCGACCGTGGTGAGTACGTGGGATGATTAGATGTGGTGGTTTATTTATTAAGTTCGAGTCTCAAATGATAAAATTGATGAAAACCTTTTAAAACCTAAAAGATAGTAGACTTTATTCTCTACTTGACTCTTTTAATGGATTGCTTATTCCACCGCAGCTTAAACCGGTTGTCTATTGTATTTTATCGGTTTAACATCGTTGAAGGCTAATGATAATTTATTCTCGCATTATCTTAGTCATAATATTTCTTCTTGGGCTAGAAGCTCACCTTTCTTTCTTTCACCGTTTTCTTCGTGAAATGAGAACATAGCCGGGACGAGCCGGGGAACGAAGTAATGGTCCGGAGGATAGCATTAGTAGTCCTCACTATTCTGCGTGAAATAGTGTGATAATAGTCGTAATGAGGACTCCTTTTGAGTTTGTATAATATCTAGTAGACAAAATTTGTATTCAAACTCACGCTTTATATCGTATTGTACCTGACCTACAGTTAGGTTAAGTAAGTTGTATTTGAATTTATGTACCATGTAAGTGGCGACCCAAGATGGGTGACGATATACCTAATTTTGGGGCGGCCACACCATCTATACGCACTACTGAGCCATGTATGACTTTCAACATAATATAAAGCGTGAGGATAATGATATAAAGAATCAATCAAATGAGATAAAGGATAAATATTAAACATTTATAATATAATTTATCCAGATTCAAGAATATCCCCATGTTATCAATCACTTAATAATCTCATAATCTAATATCATTAATATTATAACAATATTTTAATCACTTCTTAAATTTTTAAATAATTTATCTCAATTGTTTACGCTTTTACCATATAATGCATTTAATCATTCAAAAATGCCATACTCATAAGATATCATCACCAATTATCAAATCCTCAAAAATATGCATATACTCTATATAGGATTCTTTAGCCATAAAATCCTATTTTCAACTTTCATTACTTCACATAACATATTTAACTCATATATTCGTAATTAAACTATTTTCATGAAAAATACCAAATCATCCCCAAAATATTTCTTTTCTGGAATTTATCATAATATAGTCCCATAATAAAAATATATTTTTCTAAATTTTAAAATTCATTTACTATTTTTCAAAAATCAATTTCCAATTAATTCCTTAAGAAATTAGCTACCTCAAGGATAACTCCAAAATTTCCAAATCTTGGCAGAATCTTACACATGTTAACGTGAGCTTCTAGTTTAAATTTCATGGTCATCTGAGTTATAGAACTCCGATTATAGAATTTTTGTCTAAAAAACCTAAATATTGAAATAGTCATAACTTGCTCATTTTAAGTCAGAATGAGCTCATTTTTGGACAGGAGGTACTTTATACCATATACCTTCATGTCCCAAAAGGCCAGAATTTTTCTCATAATTTAAGTGGCCGAAACAGCCTCTCTAAAATCATGGCAGCAGCTTTTTCGATTTTTACAGCTTTGCACTCCTTTTCTAAAATCAGTCCACACAAAAATATACAACACCTTTTCCAGTAATTCCACTTGAATTAGTTAGGTAACTCATAGATCTAACTCTAGGACTTGACCACACTCAAAAATTCAAAATATAATAGGAGATATGGTCAATTGAATTTCATGTTACGCTTTTCACCAAAATCGATTTTCAACTCTTTGCGATTTCTAAGAACTTTCATGTTTTCTCATAATAACCAACATAACTCATTATAACACTTACTAATACCACGATACCCATGATTTTCATCATTTCTATACTTTTATTATGACTTTCATCATAATCCACGAAATGATCCTTTTAGTTGAAGAAATATTTGAGGGTTTAAGAAATGGGTTTTGTCAGACGGTCAATATGAAATTCGATTTCACGCCTAAGTAGGCTAAGAAGTCTTCAAGAATACACCAGAAAATTTATTAATAATAGAAATATCATTCAAAACTGTGACTTTGTATTGACTATCGAGAATTAAACCATGTCACCATCAAGAATAGGTATTCGCTACCTCGCATTGATGACCTGTTCGACCAAATTGCAAGAACACAATTCTTTTCAAAGATCGATCTTCGCTTCTGGATTTATTATCTTTATTAAGTCCTTCTAAGATATCGGACCCAATCAAAGGTCGACCCATCATATATTTAAATATCTACATCTTTTGACTTGTAATGATGAAAAAAACGACGATTGATTAGAGAACCCCGCCACGCATTAATGTGGATGGGATCATAACCGGCCAATGATGTACTAATAATGACCAAAAGCGATGGATAAATACGCATGCGATTCAGAACCCATCGATCAAGGGGTGTGTCGGTAGTAGTGGGTGGACAAGAATCCGCAGCAAAGAGAGTATAACTTAGCAAGAAGTTTTCTTCACAAAGAGTGCGCTCATACACGCCTTCATTCATAATCTCATACACGTAGAATTTTTTCTCTCTCGATACACTGTACATTATATTCCTCCATTAGTTAACCTCATGAACACGATATCGACTCTCACGCCGAAATTTATCCCCTCACGGAACCCCATCGTTTCATGGTGTTTATCGTGTTTCTTGTCTGCGAGGATCGCTGTCTTACGTGATTGGGACGTGGCAGAAAATCCTGGCGTTAACAATAATGAACATACAAACTAGCAGCTATATATATATATATATATATATATATATATATTACAATAATAAGCCAGGGAAATTATATAAATATGATACAAAATACCGCGACTACCCCAAATTAAAGAAACAAAACTAAAACAAGAAAAAAGCATCAACATACCAAGAACACGAAAAACTAAGTTGTTAAAACCAAAGAGTGCTAGCTTTGTTAATTTGTTTTAAGTAAGCTAATTAATATATTATCTTTAAATTGGAGATAATAAATGAGCAGTCGATTCTAACAAAATTAAAATTGTGTCCCTATCCTTAAAACTAAAAATATTTTTTTATATAAAAAAAATTATGGTTGTATACCGCTTTCATGCATCAATATCTTCTCATCTTGGTATATATTAGCCGAACATTCACAAGAACAACATAAAGGAAACATGTAATTAGTTAAACCCAAACATAATACAATAATTAAGATGAATTAGAATAATTGATTACGATGCTTATACGTCATGTAATATCACGGAGATGATACCTATCTATATTAAAACAAAAGTGCAATACTACTATTACATAAAAAAATTTACATAATACTCACATACACTCTTTTATCTGATATGTGGAGCTCACAATATAAATATGCATATATGTGTATTTAAATATTATGTAATTTTTTTTTATGTTGTAGTAATATTATTTAAAACAAAAACCAAGCCAGTTGCAAATTAAAACTAATTTACAGTAGATGGGACATGCGAGCTATTGTTTGCAGGAGTGGTAATCCTACTTTGACTTTTGGGCAGAATCCGAACATATGCCCCCCCCAATGCAAAAGCCAACTCAGATCAAATTTCAAATATAATACTACTAGTTCTCATCATAATCCTTATTTTATATATAAAATATACTGGAGTTCACACTGTATACTAGGCACAAACTGAAGAAGGTACTCAAGAATTTCGCCTGCAGCTGTGTCTGTGTTTATCCATACCTTCTTGTTGTTGACTTCGTAAGATTATTTTATATTTATATGTTTTTTTCTTCTGTATTAATCAATAATAAATTTAAGGATGCTAGAGTTTTATTTTTTGGAAAGAAAAAACAAAGAAAAACATAATTTCCCTGAAACAGACGTTTTCTCTAAAAAAAATTTATTTACTTTAGTTTTTTTTCTTCTCATTTTAGTACTTTTTAAAGAATAGAAAAGATGAGTTGTAAATGGACTCTGCTCGCTGCTATATAAATAACGTTTACTTTGTTGGTCTAATCATTCCCAGCCAGCCATTGGTATTACTAGCTAGTTTCTGCTTCGTTTAGTTTTCCTCCTACCCATTTGCTTCATTGCTCTACTGTAAGTCTCTCTTTTCATGTATTATATATATATATATATATATATATATATATATACACACACACACACACATACACGCGCGTATTTAATTTATTGTAGCCTGCATCTTTTGTGGAATATGAGTTCTAATCATTACTGTACATCAGATTTACATCTTAATTCGATCGAGAAAATCGTTTCTTCACTTGACTAGGAGATTCATCATGAATTAAGGCCTATAAATTTGGAAGAGCTAATTTTAAATTCTTTAATTGCTTTTGCTACAGGATATGGGTAATCTCTTATGTTGCGTTCAAGTTGATCAGTCCACCGTTGCTATTAAAGAGCAGTTTGGGAAATTCAATGATGTTCTTGATCCGGGTTGCCATTGCCTACCATGGTTCCTTGGGTTTCAGGTGGCTGGCCATCTCTCTCTAAGGGTCCAGCAATTGGATGTGCGATGTGAAACCAAGACAAAGGTCTAACTCTCTTTACTCATTCCTAAATTGTTAGTAGCTCATTTGCTAAAAAATTGTCGTTTTAGATGAAAAAATTTGTTTCAATTTATTTATCGTTTACAACTTTCTAGGAGAATAAATTATTTATTTTCCTATATCACCTCTACCTTCTATCATGTCCCAACAAATTAACTTCCCATAAATGGTAGTGATGAAATTTCAAACAAATTTTAATCGTTAAACGATAGTATTAAATGACTTTCTTAATCCCTTAAATGACAATCTTTTAGAAACGAAGGTAGTACTTGTTATATTACCTCTTTGTCCGCTGTTTTGTTGCCTATCCGCAGTATTGGATGTCATCAAAGAAACCAATGATGATTTTGTATATGTATACGGATGCCAGATGTTTAGTTTTTTAGAAGCTGAGTTGTTCCGTTTTGTTTATACATTACTGCAACTGAAATGATTCTTGTTGGTTTTTAGGACAATGTATTTGTCAATGTTGTAGCATCCATACAATACCGCGCCCTTGCAGAGAAGGCAAATGACGCTTTTTACCGACTTACAAACACACGGTCCCAGATTCAGGCCTATGTCTTTGATGGTGCGGACCTAAAAATTGATGCTTGAAATATACGTAACTATTTTTGTACTAGATAGATATCTGCATTTTGATACTTTTAGCTTATTGGTTGTTATATCATTGTCTAAATTTAGTTTGCCTTCTCCTTCTATTTAGTTATCAGAGGTACTGTGCCAAAGCTCAACCTGGATGCTGCTTTTGAGCAAAAGAATGATATTGCCAAGGCTGTTGAAGAAGAACTCGAAAAGGTAAGCTATTTGAATAGAGGCATTCATTTATTACTGTGAACCCCAACTCTTGGCCTGGTCATGACTCGCATGACAATGTTTGTTTTGTGCTTGTTTGCAGGCCATGTCTCATTATGGGTTTGAGATCGTTCAGACACTAATAGTTGATATAGAACCTGATGAGCATGTCAAAAGAGCAATGAATGAAATCAATGCTGGTAAAGTACTGTATCTCTGCTTGATTACACCTAGTATTTATACCTGTTTTAGTTCCTCAATTGGCTAGAAAGCATAATTGCATACTGTGGCGGAAATATACCCCCTTCTATAGTTCTATGGGAATCATTTCTGAATTCCTAAGACTTGGGAGACTATTTTATGCCATCCCACTGAGTTGGCTTATTTCTGCTAATAAAACCATCCGACTCAAAATTAAATTTGTTGTTTTTCCAGTTCATACTTATCAAAAAAAAAATGTTGTTTGTGCAGTCATGTTACAAAGCTGTTCAATTTGTGCATTAGAAGTACCTTGCTTTTTTCCTTTAGATTAGTGTGCATCGGTATTAACTATACTAATTTGGTGTACACTGTTCATTGAATAAATATATCAATCTTATTAATTTCATCTCATCTGTCTAATAGAAAATCTTTACTACAATATTTATTTGGGTACAAGGGTGTCCTGTATCCAAGAAGGGAGTTAGTAATCTCTCTCTGTAAAACATTATGTACCAATTGAGAAGCTGACATTTAATTTAGTGTTCAATTCTAAACAACTCATATTTTCTGTAGCTGCAAGGCTGAGGATGGCAGCTACAGAGAAGGCCGAGGCTGAAAAAATACTTCAAATAAAACGAGCTGAAGGTGAGGCTGAGTCTAAGTACCTCTCAGGAGTGGGTATTGCACGCCAGCGCCAAGCAATTGTGGATGGTTTGAGAGACAGTGTGCTAGGCTTCTCAGTTAACGTGCCTGGAACAACTGCAAAGGACGTAATGGACATGGTCCTCGTCACCCAGTACTTCGACACCATGAAGGAAATCGGTGCCAGCTCTAAATCCTCTGCCGTTTTCATTCCTCACGGTCCTGGTGCAGTTCGTGATGTTGCTGCTCAGATCCGCGATGGACTTCTTCAGGGTTCTTCTGTCCCACATTGATTGTTATACCCTTTCCGGCCTGTTTCCAGAAGTTCAAATCTAAATTAATGTAATACATATTGGTTCCTAGTTTGCAATTTTAAGCTTGTTTGCAGATTTTTGGATCAGAATATGGTATTCACATACTGCTTTCAGTTGTTTAAGGTGTTTGCTCTGTTTGGTTTGATCTCAATGGCTATAGTCATCAATTTGTTGGTTGTTGTACATAGAATCTTGAAGATTTTTTAAATAAATACTTGTGATTCTTCATCATGAGATGGTTCTGTCTGGCTACTTGTGCCCATAAAAAAACACATTTATCATTTCCATTAAACAGGTTCATGTTATGATACTATGAGATGAAAATTCGTTCATCAAATCAAAATAAGGAGATGTATACATTTAGTTTTACACTATAATCTTCTTCTGTTAGTTTTGGTAAAATATACATTGCGTTTCTGAAGCATGGACCTAATGCATCCGTTGCATAGCAAATTTTCAGGCATTAGTACTTCTATACATATATGAACATCTAAATACATCACTCCTACACCAGAAATCTATTAACTTGATTCTTTCTTTTTATGTATAACAAAGATTTCTTAATTAGGGGTGGCGGGTGGATTGGCCTCAACTTGATTCAGTAGTTTGAGGATTTCTTCTCTCTTTGCAGCCAAGGCTTGCATCTTGGCGTCGATCTTTTCGAGCTTAAGCTTTAGTTGTTCTGGATCCTTGTTATCTTCAGGATTCTTTTTCTTCTTCTCCTTTTCCTTTCCACCATCCTCCTTGCCTTCTGTACCACTCTTATCTTTCTTCTTCTTATCCTTTCCCCCTTTTTCTCCTTTTCCATCCTCTTTCTTTTCGTGTTTGTCTTTGGCTGCAGTGTCATTTTTTTCTGAACCATCCGTCTCTCCCATTCCTGAAACAAGGCTGATGAGCCTCTTGAATGTTAATATCACATCACTATATAAGGCTCATTGAAGATGAAGATATTGAAATAAAAATACATTATAGTAATGTTGAAACGTGATTGGATATATAGATCCAAATCTGTGCAATTCAAAAATTTCCATCACGTCAGCTTGATGTTGAAGGCCTGACCTCTACTAATAAAACTGCTAAACGAGTGTGAAACGATTTCTTGTTATATATACAAAACAAATCAATACCTATATACACCTAAAAAAAATGTCGGATACTTTAGCTGGCTAGAAATAATAACATGCTACTTTGTAAATAATTAATAATTTTTCACATTGTCTGGTTGATGAAAAAAGTGATTCTTTGATAAATTGAAGGTCATTCTGCATATGACTGGACTGGACTGGACTGGTATGGTCCGGTCCAAGAGGAGAGGACTGACTTCATCGACCACAAAAGATCATGGCTAGAGGTGGAACAAGATTTATAATGCACAAAGCTTATTTTATCCTTAACCCACCAATTTGGGAACACAATAAACACGTACATATTGATTTTCATCACCCAACTTAGAAATCAAACTAAAAGCAGTCGTTCTCTCTCTCTCTCTCTCTCTCTCTCTATATATATATATATATATATAACTTACTTGGTGGTTGATGCCATGGTTTGGTCTAGTCATATTATAATCAAAAGGGGGCCGGGGAAATGTGCTGCGTATAACTAATTAAATGATGCATTTGTCATTAACAAGCTAGATAGATGTAAATAGAATAAAGGCCTTTAAAAGGAAATCAAGGCCATCAAATTAAATTTCACAGCTTAAAAACTATATTTATTGTTATCAAACTAAAATTAAAGCTACAAGGCGTAGTGAAAATCAGACGACAGACCGACCTGGAATTTCAATATTTTGGACTCTCGAGACAAGTATAGAAATACTGGACAAGTTGCAGGCCAGGGAAGGCTTTTTAAATCACAGAAATGAAAATTTAGGGGGTGAAAAAAGAAGGGCAAAAGGAAACCTCACAAAATTAATGGAAAAGGATACTAGTGTTGTTTTAGCCACAAATGTGAACGCCCTTAAATTTGCTTGATCCGAATCTAATGCTCTTACATCTTTGACACCCACAACTTGCAACTGTTAATTATGCAAACATACACATCCTTTGACATACTAAGAAATTGTCAAGTAACCCTTATAACAACCCTCCTCCTTTGTGTCCAAAAATGATATTCTTAATTTAGTGTTTTATAGGCATTTTTATGCATATTAAAAGCTTGGTTAGAATCAAAATTTGTTAATGAAAGAAATGCTGAATTCTTTTCCCCCTCCTACTCGAATGAGTAAATGGCTCTTTCAACTGTTTATAGTAAATACACTACATTTTAATCCATTAGCTAGCTAATAAAAGGCAACTTTTATTTATAAATAATAAGAAATCTGGTTATCATAGGCCATAGCATATCAAAAAGAAATTATAAAAATAAGAGAGTTACGGCAAAGGAAAATAGGAAATCATGACATGAGAACGCAATTTTAAATGTTAGAATGCAAATCAATGTTAATGCTTTTGGGAACAAAATTACAGTAAATCTCTCTCTCTCCCTCCTTCAATCTTGCAACCAAATTTCTACCCTCATAGGCCCTCCTCTCCCCTTATTTCAACAGTCGGTCAACAAATACAAAAAACATGCCCCACCCTCCTTTCTTCACCCCACTGTTTCACATCTTCCCATGTTGTTAAAGCCACATTTTTTCATCACATTTCACCAACAACAGCGTAATAACAACTGTGTAACTCTCTCTTTCCCAATCAGTCCCACAAATTTTGGACCTTTTTTTTTTATCTAGTTGGAGTACTTATGGTTTAATATTGTTTTCAAAAAACTACATTACATTAATCGATCAGACAGGCTTGGAAGTCTTCTAAAAAAGTTTAAGCTTGCCGGTGGCATGGGGTCCCTAAACATGGGATGCCGCAAGTAGTAGAAGCCAAGTGCCACTGCCACCATTTTTGGTGGAACCACATAGAGCACAATTGTTATAGCAAGGCACACTCCTATGAACAATTTCGTAGCCCTTGGGTCCCTCCAGCTCACTAGCGCCTGCGCCCTCTCCCCTTGGGTTGCAAAATCACCCAACACGGTCTGCACCCTTGCTGCCAATGTTCTCAATCGGTCATATCGGATCCTAATTATCTCGGGTGGCCTTGAACTTGGAAACGTATCAAATTCTTCATCCAACTCATCCGGATCAACCGTTTCCGCTTGTGATATCCTGGTATCCATCCCAGCTGGTATCTTGGGCTTGAACCGATAGTACCATACACCAATCATAAACACATACAAAAACCCAGTTGGCACAATCAAATCAGGATACCAAACTAGCACCAAGTATGACATATGAACCAATACCGTGGTAACCGGGTTCTTCCACCTCCGAATACTATCCAACCACTTTGCCAACCCGACAACCCAAGCAAGCACCGCTACAATCCGAAACCAATTAGCCTTACTCTTCCTCATGCTCCATGTATGCGAGTCCGCATCCAACATATACCGAACCACCTCAGGGCCCAATTGCGGCTCCGATCGCGTAAGCCAAGCAGCCACCATTTTAATGGCAGCCCCGCGTAGCGCCTCCTGTTGAGCCACCCCAAGCGGGCGTAGATAGTGCATCCTCGGAAGCAACGGCTGCCCGTAAACCGCACATGTATCGGGCAACAATGACGGGCAGGCAAACCGAACCGCAATCTCAATTTCACCCATTTTCTTCAATCCGGTCCTTTGCAAAACCAGTAAAGGATAGGAATTGCTGTACACCTTGTTACTCTCCAGTGTAGATACGCGTATGCGTATTTTTCCTATACGGCAATCAGGCTTTTCTTCTGAGGTGTCAGCAAACATACGCCAGTTGTCAAACACACTAATGGTCAAGACGGTGCAAGGGTCGTATACCTGCCACGTGTACTGCTCATTCCAACGTGGCTCAAAACTGTCGGGAATTGTCCTTGTACGAACCCATTTTTTACCATACTTGGCGACACAGTAAGCATCGGTGGAGCCTTTGCCTCCGGTATTTGATTTCATCGGGAGCAATCCACGAGCTCCAAGTATACCCAGCTCTAAGATCCCAACAGGTGGCTTCCATAGCTGCTTAGCTGTGGGTCTGAAATCGCTACACACGTGCGCTGCCTCGTCAAGCACGTGATACCCACCTTCAAGGCACATCCTTAGGTGTATCCGCCCGGTGTATGATCCACCGGATCCACCTTCCATCCCGAACCATTTAGTTGCCACGTGGCGCTCATCCAGCCGCTGCTCAATGGATCCCACAGGAACAACAACATGACCGAGAAGCACAGGATCCTTTCCCGTACGGTCTTCAACCAGGACTATCAGAGTGTCTTCCAGTGGCTCGCCGGCGACGAAAACGAGGTCTTCGTGCCAATAGAATGAAGAACTATGATGGTTCATGGAACCTCGCCTAGTCCGCACCGACTGGAACCCTAGCTGTGCTTTCACTCTCACCTCTGGCGCCGTTAAAGGAGGCAAATTGGCAGCAATTTGAAGGTCTTGAGCTTCGATCACTGTTAGCCTCAGATACCATAATTTCGGTGATTGATAAACTTTTGAGCGTGTGTGAGCCACGTATGGTGCATCTGAGCTCCATGACTCGGGAAATGCATCGTCGGCTTGAGTCCCGATCCAAACTGAAAGTTGTATGTCGCCGGAGACTCTGCCGGAGTTTGGATCGTCGTTGCCTTCGAGGCGATACCATTGAGGAGCTAGAGGACTGTCCGGAGGATCACGAACGGTGACATCGGAGAGATCGAAGCAAACTCCGCCTAGAAATTGCTCCGACGGTCCATCCCAAACTGAGATCTCCAGCGTCGAATTGGCCGTTTCTGTCTTATTGTAGCCGAGAGCAAACACCTGGTGCCATTCAGGAGTTGGCGATGGCTCTCCCGGTCTGAAACTCGCCGGCTTGGACCGAACAAAGTGGCTGGATGTGCGAATCTTCACGTAAGAACTTCCGTTCTGTGAAAGTCCGCGAGCTTTCACGATTCGAATGAAAAGATACTGCATAGGCTCCACCAGATCGTATGCCGGAATTCTATCCGTCTCACCGGCTAATTTTCCGGAAATGACTCTAGGCGAGTATTCTCCTCCGTTATGTCGTCTCAGGACTCTAACTCTCTCGTTACTCATCTTCCTCATCTCCGGTGGAATCTCTGGCTGAATTACCGGCGGTACATCCTGATAATTCGGCTGCTGCTGCTGCTGCTGTTGCTGCTGATGAAAATGATGATGCTCCATTTGCACCGTCACGGACGGCGGAGACTCCTGAATCGTCACAAGTGGCGGAGACTGTGAACCTTCCATAAGAATTGGAGGCATCTGAGACTCCAAAACATCCCCTACCATCAACTGCGGCTTCTGATCAGGCGTGGGCGCCGCCCCAGGTTGTGGCTCATTATTAGGATTAGTATTATTTTGACCACTCTCCTGAATCTGTTCCTGCACTATCTCATCATAGTAATAAATTCTCAAACCTATCTCTCCTCTAATCCAACTAAACACACTCTTCTTCTCCAACTGAAAGTAAATCAATCCTTCGTCACCTCTCTTGGCGAACTGGCTACCATACAACTTCACCCTTCCTAGAAAATGATTCTTTCTGGCATTGCCGTGGCTCAGTTTCTTGTCGTTGAAGACTTCGATTTCGATTTCTTCGAATTCCATGGTTTTGGGATCGGAGACTGTGAATTCGAGGCTCTCGTTCCATACTGGATTCAAGTTCCGGGACACAGTGGACGTTCTCTTCTTCTGGCCGTCGAAGTCTACGACGACATATGCACTGGAGCTGCCGAGACCGTCTTTGGGAAGGAGATCACGAGCGTCGATAAGTTCAATGATGAGTTTGCGAACGGTTGGGGGCGATGGCGGTGGTTGCTGGGGCTCCGGCTGGGGAAACTGCGTGGTGGTCATGGTATCATGGTGGAGAAGGTGCCACTCGTAAAGGTGATCAAGTAAGTATTTGTTGTTGCTTCTTTGTTGCGTTTGCTTTAATTTTTAATGTGGACTTTTTGATTCGGCTTTGATTTCTATTTTTAATTTTTCACATAGTTATGAGATTTAGGGAATTATTATTTTTTAGAGAGCGAATGTTTGTTGAGGTGGTTGCTGACCTTGGTGTACGTGGTTCATACTTGGGGGGGCGGATTAGATTCCATGCTCTCTCGTGAAGGTTTCTTTTTGCACTTTTCGGTTTCTCTCCGAAGGGCTATTTTGGTAAAATTTCTCGTTTAAGGAACTTCCCATTTACATTAATTTTACATGCATGCATGCATGATGCGTCTGTGTTATCTAGCTAGAGTTTGTATTAATTTGAAGAACTAGCTATCTAGTGGAGTACCATATAATACTAGCATGGATAATTAATGTGTCAATTATTATACTTCGTGTTAACGCTAAATTTTGTCAAAACAACATGTTAAAATTTCGCTAACTGTTTGATTATATTGTTATAAAATCAAATTTATGAAATACACACGAATTTACGTGAAAATTCAATTGAGAAAAAATCACGAATAAAGAGAAGAAATCCACTAAAATAATATAGAGACTACAAATTATTTATTTGTATTATATGTCCCCAAACTCTTGCTTATTGCTGTATTTATAAATGTTATGTCCACCCGAATCCAATTAGAAGTAAAAATACTTTTTAAAATCACATTATAATTGTAATTAATGACTGATCGATACCTTCCCAAATTAGATCTTTTTATCCACCAAATTAAAAAACACAATCTTCCACTATTTGTGCAAGCTGTATGTATGTAGGTCAATATTAAATTCGGTCCATTAAATAAATTGGACTACACCTTAACTAGACTTAAATAATTGAATAATGCTAGAGACAAAACTATTTTACAAATATTTTACAAATTGCTGATGTGACATACTCCACATCAGCATATTGTGTGGAGTCGAAGACTACATTGAAACAATTTGTAAATCAATATGTTGAGGTGGAGTATGTCACATCAACAGTTTATAAAATATTTATAAAATAGTTTGTGTCTCTAGCATTACTCTAAATAATTACATCTGTGACGCCCCCAAAATAAGGTATACGTCACCCATCTTGGGTCGCCACTTACATGGTACATAAATTCAAATACAACTTATTAACCTAAGCATAAGGTATAATACGACATAAACCGTGAGTTTGAATACAAATATTATCTACTAGATATTATACAAACTCAAAAAGAGTCCTCATTACAACTATTATCACACTATTTCACGAATAGTGAGGACTACTAATCTATCCTCCGGACCATAACTCCGTTCCCAGACTGTCTCATTTGTATGTTCTCATTTCACGAAGAGAATAATTGAAAAGAAAGGGTGAGCTCAACTAGCCCAATAAAAATATTATGACTAAGATAATGCGAATAAATTATCATTAGCCTTCAATGATGTTAAACCGATAAAATACAATAGACAACCAGGTTTAAGCTGCGGTGAATAAGCAATCCATTAAAAGAGTCAAGTAGAGAATAAAGTCTACTATCTTTTAGGTTTTAAAAGGTTTTCATCAATTTTATCACCGAGACTCGACTTAATAAATAAACCACCACATCTAATCATCCCTATACCACGATCCAAGGATTTTCATCAAATTATCGATGGTCATTAACTATACCGAATCACCCCGGTCATAATCATACCAAAGACTATCCATCATTTGCATTACAGGCGCCACGAGGACTTTTTGTCACATCATTTATATCAAGTCATGATTATACCGAATGATCCTCGGTCATAATCATACTAAGTTCATCTATGCTTCGCGTAAGCCAAAGATAACATAATATAACATGAGGATGATGACAATGACATAGTAATTCAATAAAACAAGTTCAAGAATTATTTAATCCATGAATTATTAACGTCCAAATTGTCAACACGATCTCAAGCTTAGTAGAGTAAAATTCAAGAATGATCGGAAGAATATTTTCATGAAAAGATATTGGATGAAACGCAAATATCGAGGATATTCTACTAATTTCATGGAGTATAGAAGTCAAAGTTTTAACCAACCGGGTATAATAAAGAATGGAATAACAAAAGAAATCACCATGCATGCGATGCTTGCGCATAGGCAGAGTTATTCCAATGTAATAATAATAACGGAACCGTGTCGTGTGAAATTCACACCGCATTGGGATGTTCTAACGAAATAATAAAGATGGAACCCGGATCCGGTGTAAAACACACGATAGGATATTCAGCGAGAATGATAAAAAGCGGAACCGGTCCGGTGTAAAACACACGAGCAGGATGTTCCAACGAAAATAATAAAATCGGAACCAGTCCCCAGTAAAACACACACGAGCATGGATGTTCCAATGAGAATAATGAAGAATGTCACCAAGTATAGGGTAAACCACAGATCTGAGTTATTCCAATGAATAATAAGCAACGGAATAACATAAGGATTTCACCAAGTATAGGGTATGCCACTTTTACAGTTATTCCAATGCGAATAATAATGAATGGAATAATGAAGTTCTCTTCAAGAAGAAAGAATAACACCCTTACTACAAGTAAAAAGAACTGAATATAGAAGTAGTGAAGTAGCAGAATACTCTTCTTCTTTCTATAATTTTCTCTATATAACTTCTATAATTTCTCTCTACAGAGTTTCAATGAATTAAATAAAAAATAATGAAGGAATGAGCTTATTTATAGGAAAATGAAATGCATAAGAACTAATCCATGAACGGTCCCGTAGTTGATTTACTTTAATCGACGGTCCATATTTAAAGAAAAATCTTTTAAATAAAATATAATATATTCTATTTATATAAAAACATTTTACTATGCAAACACTATATCAATACTATCTGCAAATCACTATATCAAAAAAACACTACGCAACACTATGCGTAATAAAATATAATATATTCTATTTATAGAATAACTTTAATAAAGTATTCTATTTTATATAAAAAGATGTTTACATTTTATTACGTTAATAATAATGAATAAAACAAAACGTCATTATCGCTTATAATAATTCATATTATTAATCGTGATAATGGAATCAAACCGGTGACTTCTCACATAAGCGTCAATAATCAATACTGGGTATGTCTTACTTATGCGACCACACGTATTCTTGTACTTTTACTAATGAAGTAGTTCAACGGTAACTACCAGAAAAACTCCGCCGTTATTTCAATAAAATATTTTTGTCGTTTTCGATCAATCCGATAATTACATTATGGGGTCCACCAATGATTAAGTAGTTATCTAATATTCCCTGCTAAACCGAATATTCCCTCAGGCAATCGAATATAATATAACCACTGCATACTTTGCAAAATTTATAAATACTACCCACAACTATAATATTATCTTAAATTCACACCATAATATTAAAAATTATTTCAACAAAATTTAAATCTTTATTGATAAAATCTGGGGTCTCACAATCTCCTCCTTATGGAATTTCTAAGCCCTCGAAATTAGAAGTGCGTACTGATATAATAAAGAGGTGAGGATACCTTGAATACCTTTATCGTTGAAAACATTAAATTCATTTTTGCAATCCTACCAAAGATATTCATTAACAATTCATCTTTGCACTTCTGAGCCAAAGATATACAACCTGTAAAACCAATAATCTTGAGACTCGACTTAATAGTATCACAACCATGAATTATCCATGCACTTTCTTGGCTAAGGATATTCGTGTTTTCAATTACTGATCATGATTATACCGAATAATCCGTGGTCATAATCATACCAAGTCTATCAATGCACTACTACCGAAGATGACTTTTACCACATCCATGAATTAATATTTCATTCTTTGAGACTCACCATAATTAATCCATATCATCGAATCATCCCCCTTTCTACGGGCGAGGATATTCATTAGTATCACGACCACGAATTATCCATGCACTACGGCGAAAGATAATCGTGTATTCATTAAGTATCACGACCACAAATTATCCATGCACTACTACGAAAGATAATTGTGTATTCATTAAGATATCACGACCACAAATTATCCATACACTACTACCGAAGATAATTGTGTATTCATTAAGATCACGACCACAAATTATCCATGCACTACTACCAAAGATAATTGTGTATTCATTAAGATCACGACCACAAATTATCCATGCACTACTGCGAAAGATAATTGTGTATTCTTTAAGATCACGACCACAAATTATCCATGCACTACTACCAAAGATAATTGTGTATTCATTAAGTATCACGACCATAAATTATCCATTACTACTACCAAAGATAATTGTGTATTCATTAAGATCACGACCACAAATTATCCATGCACTACTGACCAAAGATAATCGTGTATTCATTAGTATCACGACCACAAATTATCCATACACTACTACCAAAGATAATCGTGTATTCATTAGTATCACGACCACAAATTATCCATGACTACTACGAAAAAGATAATCGTGTATTCATTAGTATCACGACCACAAATTATCCATGCACTACTACGAAAGATAATTGTGTTTTCAATTACTGATTATGATTATACCGAACAATCCTCGGTCATAATCATACCAAGTCCATCTATGCACTTCTGAATACAGATGACTTTCAACATAATATAAGCGTGAGGATAATGATATAAAGAATCAATCAAATGAGATAAAGGATAAATATTAAACATTTATAATATAATTTATCCGAGATTCAAGAATATCCCCATGTTATCAATCACTTAATAATCTCATAATCTAATATCATTATTATTATAACAATATTTTAATCACTTTTTAAATTTATAAACAATTTATCTCAATTGTTTACGCTTTTACCATATAATGCATTTAATCATTCAAAATGCCATACTCATAAGATATCATCACCAATTATCAAATCCCTCATCAAAAAATATGCATATACTCTATATAGGATTCTCTAGCCATAAAATCTTATTTTCAACTTTGTTACTTCACATAACATATTTAACTCATATGTTCAGTAACTAAACTATTTTCATGAAAATACCAAATCAGTCCCAAAAATATTTCTTTTCTGGGATTTAGCATAATATAGTCCCATAATGAAAATATATTTTTCTAAATTTTAAAATTCATTTACTATTTTTCAAAAATCAATTTCCAATTAATTTCTTAAGAAATTAGCTACCTCAAGGATAACTCCAAAATTCCCAAATCTTGGCAGAATCTTACACATGTTAACGTGAGCTTCTAGTTTAAATTTCATGGTCATCTGGAGTTTATAACTCCCTCAAGTTATAGCGTTTTTTAATCGAAAACCTAAATATTGAAATAGTCATAACTTGCTCATTTTAAGTCGAGAATGAGCTCATTTTTGGACAGGAGGTACTTTATACCATATACCTTCATGTCCCCAAAGGCCAGAATTTTTCTCATAATTTAAGTGGCCAAAACAGCCTCTCTAAAATCATGGCGTAAGCTTTTTCGGTTTTACAGCTTTGCACTCCTTTGCTAAAATCAGTCCACACAAAATCTACAACACCTTTTCTAGTAATTGCACTTGGATTAGTTAGGTAACTCATAGATCTAACTCTAGGACTTGACCACATTCAAAAATTCAAAATATAATAGGAGATATGGTCAATTGAATTTCATGTTACGTTTTTCACCAAAATCGATTTTCAACTCTTTGTGATTTCTAAGAAACTTTCATGTTTTCACATACTAACCAACATAACTCATTATAACACTTACTAATACCACGTGATACCCATGATTTTCATTAGTCCAATGCTTTTATTATGACTTTCATCATAATCCACGTAAGCAGATCCTTTTAGTTGAAGAAATATTTGAGGTTTAAGAAATGGGTTTTTTGTCTTTGAAATTCAATACAAAATTCGATTTCACGCTCTAAGTAGGCTAAGAAGTCTTCAAGAATACGCCAGAAATTTATTAATAATAGAAATATCATTCAAAACTGTGACTCTCATCCAAGACTTGGATAAGACGTCACATTGATACCAACTGTGACTTCATCCCTTAACCTAGATAGCACCTCACAATGATACCTATAAACTTGCCATCTTCATTCACGATGTTGCCTACTGAGAAAGTCCGGCTTCGGTGCATTCCACACAAGGAAGTCAACAACGAAAGGTTCGGGCTCTTTACTTATGGCTTGATATGACAATGATTAATTTTAGGGTTTGGTTACTTTGAATTAGTATATGAGGTTGTTATAAATATAAAAGCTAACAACCTTACGAAAAGCATGATGAGTAGTTAACCAATTGATTCCTAAAATCAAAGGCAAGTATTTTCAAAGAGATAAGATTGACGAGTAACGTGAAAGTTTCGATTTGAATCAACAAGATTTATAAACGATTGGAGGTAACGAAGGTTTCTCCCAACTAAGTTTAAACAGATAAATCAAAGTCCAATTTCTCCTGGAGTCAAATTTAAACGTTGAACGCAAAGCAAGAGAGATAAAATAATAGGTAGAACCAAATATCGAATACGATATAGACTTCGCAAGAGCTTATGATTAACTTACCCGTGATAATTTTATTCGGGTTCCTCGTCACGAAAAAAAAAACGCTCTCTCTTAAACTACCTGCTTTGGCTTGTGCAGGACATCCTTTGGCATCACTATCTCAATTGGACTTGACTTTCACCATACGACAAAATCGAGCTAAGTGACCTTCTCTTCCGCAATTAAAACACGCTTTGGATTCTTTGCAGACAGTTTTAGACGGATGTGTCCCTCCCGTCGCATTTGAAACATCTGACCGGTGGTCGTTCTTCTTCCTTTGAAACGGTCTTTGATCTTGACGCGTCTTCACGTCATTGTTGAACCCTCTCTTCTTGAAATGTCCATTCTTATTATCTTGGCCATGATTACCACCGAAATGGTTACCATTCTTGACATGATAATTTCCCCGATGGTTATCATTGTTCACGCCGAATTGCCACCGGTATGATTATTATCGTGTTGTTGCTCATTACCTTTTGGTTGAAATGACTCAACGATCTCATGTGCTTCATTGCTTATCTCAATATTTTCGGATGTCATTTTCAAATATCGCCACCAAACATGGGTTAAATAACATATCACATATTATCCCTATACTCTACCGACCAAATAAATACCACATAAACTTAGGTAGGTCATACTAGCGAAGGAATTTCCCGTCTCTCCCCTCCTAGTTCTTGTCTCACATCTTAGCCAGAGATCATATCCCTAAGCTCTGATACCAACTGTGACTCTGGACACCAACTTGTGTCAGCACCTCACATTGATACCTATCAGTTTGCCATCATGAATCCAAGCGGCGTCCTCACGGAGAATCGGCTTCAAGTGCATCCCCCCATCAACAGGAAGTCACCAGCGAGAGGCTCGGGGCTCTTTACTTATAGCTCTGATACCAACTGTGACGCCCCCAAAATAAGGTATACGTCACCCATCTTGGGTCGCCACTTACATGGTACATAAATTCAAATACAACTTATTAACCTAACTGTCGTGTACAATACGACATAAACTGTGAGTTTGAATACAAATATTGTCTACTAGATATTATACAAACTCAAAAGGAGTCCTCATTACAACTATTATCACACTATTTCACGTAATAGTGAGGACTACTAATGCTATCCTCTCGGACCATAACTCCGTTCCCGACTTCGTCCCAAATTATGTTCTCATTTCTGAAGAGAATAAAGAAAGAAAGGTGAGCTCAACTAGCCCGAGAAAAAATATTATGACTAAGATAATGCGTAATAAATTATCATTAGCCTTCAACAAAGTGTTAAACCGATAAAATACAATAGACAACCGGTTTAATCTGCGGTGAATAAGCAATCCATTAAAAGAGTCAGTAGAAATAAAATCTACTATCTTTTAGGTTTTAAAAGGTTTTCATCAATTTTTATCACCGAGACTCGACAATAAATAAACCACCACATCTAATCATCCCCATCACTACGGTCAAGGATTTTCATCAAATTATCAATGGTCGTGACTATATACCGAATCACCCCTCGGTCATAATCATACCAAAGACTATCCATCATTTTGCATTACAGTTAATCGAGGACTTTTGTCACATCATTTATATCAAGTCATGATTATACCGAATGATCCTCAGTCATAATCATACTAAGTTCATCTATGCACGTAAGCCAAAGATAACATAATATAACATGAGGATGATGATGATGACATAGTAATTCAATTTTCAAGTTCAATTATTTAATCCATGAATTATTAACGTCCAAATTGTCAACACGATCTTCGTTTTCAGTAGAGTAAAATTCAAGAATGATCGTAAGAATATTTTCATGAAAAGATATTGGATGAAACGCAAATATCGAGGATATTCTACTAATTTCATGGAGTATAAGTCAAAGTTTTAACCAACCGGGTATAATAAAGAATGGAATAACAAAAGAAATCACCATGCATGCGGTATTACGCATAGACGAGTTATTCCAACAGAATAATAATAACGGAACCAGTCGTGAAATTCACAATCACAGATGTTCCAATGTAATAATAAAGATGGAACCGGATCCTGTAAAACACACGAATAGGATATTCCAACGTAATGATAAAGATTTTAACCAGTCCCGTAAAACACACGCATGTGATGTTCCAACAGAATAATAAAAAGCGGAACCAGTCCTGTAAAACACATGCATGTGATGTTCCAATGAATAATAGAAGAATGTCACCAAGTATAGGGTAAACACAGTATACAAAAGTTATTCCAATGTAATAATAAGCAATCGGAATAACATAAGGATTTCACCAAGTATAGGGTATGCCACTTTTTACGAAAGTTATTCCAATGAATAATAATGAATGGAATAATGTAAGTTCTCTTCAAGAAGAAAAGAATAACACCCTTACCGTAAAAAAACCTAATATAGAAGTAAGAAGTAGCGAATACTCTTCTTCTTTCTATAATTTTCTCTCTATACTTATCTATAATTTCTCTCTGTAGAGTTTGAATGAATTCATAAGAAAATAATGAAGGAATGAGCTTCTATTTATAGGAAAATGAAATGCATAAGAATTAATCCATGAATCGGTCCAGATTGATTTACTTTAATCGACGGTCCATATTTAAAGAAAATCTTTTAAATAAAATATAATATATTCTATTTATATAAAAAACATTTTACTATCTGCAAACACTATGCAATACTATGCAAATCACTTATCGCAAAAACACTATCTGACACTATCGTAATAAAATATAATATATTCTATTTATAGAATAACTTTTAATAAAAGATTCTATTTTATATAAAAGATGTTTCATTTTATTACGTTAATAATACGAATAAAACAAAACGTCATTATCGCTATAATAATTCATATTATTAATCGTGATAATGGAATCAAACCGAGCTTACTTCACATAAGCATCGATAATCAATACCGGTGCTATTACTTATGCAACCACACGTATTCGCATTTTTTTACTACCTAGTAGTTCAACAAGAAACCACGGTAAAACTTCCGCCGTTATTTCAATAAAATATTTTTGTCGTTTTCTCGATCCGAATAATAATTCTATTATGGGGTCCACCAATGATTAAGCCATTGTACGAATATTTCCCTCGCTAAACCAATATTCCCTAATTAATCGAATATAATATAACCACTTGCATACTTTTGCAAAATTTATAAATACTACCCACAACTATAATATTATCTTAAATTCACACTATAATATTAAAAAATTATTTCAACAAAATTTAAATCTTTATTTATAAAATCTGGGGTCTCACAACATCTCAACGCTTCGTATGCATGTCCATGTTAATTTATAATGTGTAAATTTTTTTAAGTAAAATAATTTACACATGCAAATCATATATATATATATATATATATATATATAAGTTCTCTATTCGAGTTTATTTCTTTGTATTTTTGGCTGTTTGAAGTTTAATTGGTTAATGGTATTATACTCCCTTTTTGCTGAAAGTTGTGGTCGTGGTAGTCAAATCATTGACGAATTAGTAGGCTGATGGAGTACGTATATTATTTTTAGTATTCAGTTGGCCGTTGGGTGATGTTTTGCTTAATTTCAAATATAATATATGTTCCATTCATGCACTCTATATATTTTCTCTTCTACTTATACCTTGATGTCCTTGTTGGTAATGATCGTAAATTATGTATAATCGTAATTGAGCTCAACTCAATTTAGCCGTCACCCAATAATTGATCTGGAATTGAATACGTATACGTGATATATATATATATATATATATATATATATATATATATATATATATATATATATATGTCGTATTTTTATTTTACTATCATCGGTAGGATAAATTGAGAACTTATTTATTTAATTATTCTATTGGGCCTTTATTATTAAACTATGAAAAGTCATTTAGCCTACCATCATATATTATTTCTATTTTAACTTATAAGATCGGGTCGGTTCAGTGGATCAATCCTTTGGACATTTTAATATATATTATTTTGACTTGTAATGATGAAAAAGCATGACGGTTGACTAGAGAACCTGTCATGCATTAATGTGGATGAGATCATAACCTACGTACAGGTAGAATAATGATGACCAAAAGCGGTGGATAAACTATATGCGATCGGTAGAACCCATCGATCAAGGGGTGTGTCGTAAAGTAGTGGGTGTACGCAGAATCCGTGCAAGCGAGAGAGTATAGCTTAGCAGGAAGTCTTCACAAAGAGGTATGTACACACATTTTATCATTCATAATCACATATACACTCGAGGATTATTATCATCTCTCTCAATACACTAGGCATTACATCCTCCATTTTGTTAACCTTGTGAACACGTTCTCGACTCTCACTTTGAGTTATCCCCTCGACGCGAATAATAGTCGAAGCTTGTGGTGTTTATCGTGTTTACTGTGCAGGATCAGGGCGTCTTACGTGATTGGGACGTGGCAGAAGATCTTGGCGTTAACATTGGCGCTAGAAGGAGGGTTGTTCTAGTGTCATTTAAATTTTCAATCACAATTGTTTAACCTACTTCGGAAGATGATGAGGAGTAGAGATGGTACACAAGAAGGGCGGCGATGGTCATCGGGTTCATCATCGCTCAGTATTTTAAAGAAAGGATCGTCTGGGTCCTTCTAAAAGTGCTCACGAAAGCACGGCCTCTAAACACAACTCAGGAGAACTTCGTCCGAAGATCCATGGTGGAGCCAGACGGAAGTTGGTTTTCAATGCTGATAAGGAGCGTGATCATGATCAAGGCGGGCGGAAGGCTCACCGACCAGGATTCATCGTCGAAGTGGTCAAGAAGATAGAGTACGCCAAATCAAGCGAGGATGGCGGAGGAAGCGAGATAAGGCTTTGGAGGTTCTGTTAAAACAAAGGGAAGATATAATCGAACGAGATGCTTGGTGCATTTGAGTTAAGGGACGAAGCATCTAGCCATGTTCAGTCCGAGAGAAGGAGTAGGCATAAGGAGATACCCCGGCGAGAGGGTAAGGAACCGGAGCATTCTATGCATGTGTCTAAAGATCGTTCTCGCAGTAGAAGGAGATCGAGGAGCAGAACTCCCTTGGCCTCGAAGAAAGCACTGATGGTCGTTGGTTCACAGCATCGCGGCGATGATAGACGAAGAAGTAGGTCGAGAGAGATCGTGCCAGAAACCAGAAGAAGAGAGTACCAGCACAACCATTCTCATCATGAGGATGAAATTATACGTCAGAGTAGATCAAGAAGTCCCAAAGGGCAGTGGGATCGGCAGGAAGAGGTCGATCCACTCAAAGGCCGAATGTCGCTCAGGAGAAGGAGATCTCATCGCAACCCGAAGGTGTTGATTTTCTGGTGAAGGAGTTGAAAGAGCTCCGAAAGCAGCTGGCGGTGGTGAGGTCCAACAGGTGAAAGACACTCCGGGAAAGAAGGCATCCCTTTTTCCTCGGATATTCTCGAGGAGAAGCGGATATCACCAAAAAGTTGCCTCGTGATGGAGAACTATGATGGGTCCGGAGATCCTTATGACCATAGTCGAGCGTTCGGCCGGGTGATGGACTATTATGACTTCACCGATCTTTGCCGTGTCACACTTTTGTCACGACGCCGAGAAAAGACGCAAGAAAGGGATGGGGACTTTACCATCGGATTCGATTTCCTCTTGGACCGAAGCTTTGTGATAAGTTCCACGACGCTTTGGAAGCAACCGAGGAGAAGGGGAAAGCTTCTGAGTTCTTTAAGATGCGGTCCGTGCAGCTTCACCAAAGGAATCTTTTGGCCAATACGTAAAGAGGTTTAGGGAAGCGGTTGGTCGTGTCCGACCTTAATGATCTCAAGTCGTGGTTTTGTTCCGAAATGGGCTAGATCCGGTTAAGTCCGAGAAGTTGGTGAAGAAGTTGATGTTTCACCATCCGAAAAGCTCGCGAAGCCTTTGACAAGGCGGAAGGCTATATTGTCGTGAAGAAGGCTATGAATAGTCTAAAAATCCTCCTTTGGGCCAATTAAAGGAGATAGAGGTTCCCCGAGACCGAAGTTGATCGAGAGAAAAAGTGGGGGATATAATCAAGGGTCGGGAAGGTAGTTCAAAGAAGTACAATAACTTTATCGTGGCGGCAAGGCAACAACAGTCCACCGCTTTACTTAGAAGGTTAATAAGGTCTACACCCAATTGAACACGAAAAAGGTCGGTAATTTTGGATCGGATCGAAACCAACCTTTCTTTGAGCCACCTCGTGATAATTATAGATCGACAAGGACAAGGCACCCTCGTAAATATTGTGGTTATCATCAAGTCACTTTGGACACGACACTAATGAGTGTTGCAATTTAAAGGATTTCGTGGAGAAGAAGATTAGAAAGCGGCTTGATTCAAGATGCGTGGTAGAGAAGGACCACCAGATCGGCGGGCTATCAACCGTCTTCGTTCGGGACGGTTCAAGCACCACCCATCCAAAATGCTCCAGATTACCGCAAACGACAAGCGCAAGTCGTTGATGTAATAACCCGTGGGTCCGTAGGGAAGTTGGTAGGGAAGAAGAGAAGGGCTTATCTTGATTCGGTCATATACTCGCGATGAGATCTTACCACAAGATCGATGACCATTCCCGTGAACCGCATATCATTTACGGATGCCGATTATCCTTCGGAGCCCATTGAGCCGCATGAAGGGGCATTGGTGATCACAGCACAAGTGGGCTCGGTGGATGTGAAACGCATGATGATAGACAATGGATCTTCGGTAGATATTCTGTATGCCCATGCTTATCCGAGGATGCATCTTGATGGGCACAAAATGGAGGTCAGGGCAGAGGCTCCTCTATACGGTTTCAAGAACGACCCGAATGAGTTGCGAGCACTATTGAACTCCTAGTTATCTTCTTGACACCCCTCGGCAGTAGAGATAACGTGCAAATTCTATGTTGTGCATGTGGATTCGGCTTCTAACGCCATCTTTGGGAAGGCTTTACATTGACGGCTCTCCAAGTCGCGACCTCCATCCCTCATTTCAAAATCAAATTCCCACCACAGCCAGCAGTGGAGTAGGAGAGGTTGCGGAGACTTAGACTGGCCCGCGATGTTATCTAATCTTTGTTATTTCATCCGGAATGGGGTCGCGAAAAATGTAAAAATGTGAGACCCAGATTTTATCGATAAAGATTTAAATTTTGTAGCGAAATAATTTTTAATATTATGGTGTGAATTTGAGATAATATTATAGTTGTGGGTAGTATTTATAAATTTTGCAAAAGATGACTTTTGGAGTGGTTATATTATATTCGATTGGTGGGGAGATATTTATGGTTTAGCGAGGGAATATTAAATTTGGACAACTGAGGAATCAATCATTGGTGGACCCCTAATCCGCCAAAATTATTGTCGGATTGAAAAGCGACAAAAAAGATTTTATTGAAATAACGGCGGAAGTTTTCTGTGGTTATATTATATTGATCTTTGTTGAACTACTTAAATCGGTAGTAAAAATGCGATGTCGTGTGGTTGCGTAGTAGCTAGTAGCTTACGGTATTGATTATTGATCTTTATGTGAAAGTCACTCGGTTTGATTCCATTATTGTCGATTAATAATATGAATTATTATAGCGATAATGACGTTTTGTTTTATTAATTATTATTAGCGTAATAAAAGCGAAACATCTTTTATATAAAGCGAATACTTTATTAAAGTTATTACATAAATAGAATATATTATATTTTATTATGCATAGTGTTGCGTAGTGTTTTGCGTAGTGTTTTTGCATAGTGTTGCGTAGTGTTTGCATAGTAAAATGTTTTTATATAAATAGAATATATGATATTTTATTTAAAAGATTTTGCTTTAAATATGGATAGTCAGATTAAATAAATCAATCTGAATAGTTTCATGGATTAATTACTATGCATTCTATTTTCCTATAAATAGAAGCTCATTCCTTCATTATTTTCTTACGAATTCACTTTGAAACTACAGAGAGAAAATTATAGAGAAAGCTATAGAGAAAATCTATAGAGAGAAAGAAGAAAGTATTACGGTACTTCACTTCTTTGATATCCGATGTCTTTTTACGGTAAGGGATATTATTTGTTGTATACGTAAGAAGTGTTATTCTTTCTTATTCATGAAGAGAACTTACATTATTCCATTCATTATTATTACATTGGAATAACTTTTGTAAAAAGTGGTATACCCTATACATAACTTTGTATATCACGGCGTACCTATACTTGGTGAAATCCTTATATTATTCCATTCTTATTTATTACATTGGAATAACTTTTGTATCTGTGAATCCCCTATACTTGGTGATCTTCTTACATTATTCCATTCTTTATTATTACATTTGGAATATCACATGCATGTGTTTTACAGGACTGGTTCCATTGTTTATTATTCGCATTTATTATTACATTTGGAATATCACATGCATGTGTTTTACAGGACACAGTTCCATTGTTTATTATTGACATTTATTATTACATTTGGATCATCACATCGGTTGTGAATTTCACGACACGGTTAGATTATTATTATTACATTGGAATAACTTTGTACATCTGCAATCTGCGTGCGTGGTGATTTCTTTTGTTATTCCATTCTTTATTATACCCGGTTGGTTAAAACTTTGACTTACTATACTCCATGAAATTAGTAGAATATCCTTGATATTTGCGTTTCATCGATATCTTTTCATGGAAATATTCTTACGATCATTCTTGAATTTTACTCTACAAAAGCATATCTTGTTGACAATTTGGGCGTTATTAATTCTGGATAAAATAATTCTTGAACTTGTTTTATTGAATTATTATGTCATTGTCATCATCCTCATGTTATATTATGTTATCTTTGGCTTACGTGCGTAGATGATGAACTTAGTATGATTATGACCGAGGATCATTCGGTATAATCATGGCTTGTTATAAATGATGTGATAAAAGTCCTCGATGGCACATAATGCGATGATGGATAGTTTTTGGTATGATTATGACCGGGGGTGATTCGGTATAGTCATGACCATTGATAATTTGATGAAAATCCTTGGCCAGTAGTGCGAGGGATGATTAGATATTGTGGTTTATTCATTAAAGCGAGTCTTAGTGATAAAAATTGATGAAAACCTTTTAAAACCTAAAAGATAGTAGACTTTATTTTCTACTTGACTCTTTTAATGGATTGCGTATTCATTGCTGATTAAAGCTGGTTGTCTATTGTATTTTATCGGTTTAACATTGTTGAAGGCTAATGATAATTTATTACGCATTATCTTAGTCATAATATTTCTTCTTGGGCTAGTTGAGCTCACCCTTTCTTTCCTTTTATTCTCTTGAAATGAGAACATAAATTTGAGACGAGTCGGGGAGCGGAGTAATGGTCGAGAGGATAGCATTAGTAGTCCTCACTATTACGTGAAATAGTGTGATAATAGTTGTAATGAGGACTCCTTTTGAGTTTGTATAATATCTAGTAGACAATATTTGTATTCAAACTCACGGTTTATATCGTATTATATACAGCAGTTATATTAATAAGTTGTATTTGAATTTATGTACCATGTAAGTGGCGACCCAAGATGGGTGGCGTATACCTAATTTTGGGGGCGTCACGGTTTGGTATCGAGCTTAGGGATATGATCCACAGGTGAAATGTGAGATAAGAACTAGGAGGGAGGCGAAATTCTTTTCGCTAGTATGACCTACTAAGTTTATTTGGTATTTAATTGGTCGATTGAGTATAGGGATAAAATGTGATATGTTAATTAACCCTTGTTTTGTGGCGGTGTTTGTATTTAGATGTTGTGAATAGGGCTCGGTTATTGGAAGCGCGATAATGAGTCGGCTCAACGAAAAAGTAACGACCAACAACACGATAATAATCATCTGGTGATAACGACCATCGAACAATGATGACCATCGTGGGAGAAATTATCATGCGAAGAATGGTAACCACTTGGTGGTAATCATGGCGAATAATAGAAGTGGAAATTTCAAGAAGAAAGGTCATTTAGCTTGATTTTGTCGTGCACCAAAGTCGAAGTCCAAATTTGGGGACGGTGGCACCAAAAGCGGATCTGGACAAAACAAATTCGGTGGTTTTTCATGAAGAAGTTTTCATGACTTCTTAAAAAGTAAGTGACTCGAGCGAAGTTAGCACGGGTTAGTTAATTATAAATTCTTGCGAAGTCTATACCTTATTAGATATCGGTTCTACCCATTCTTTTATCTCACTTGCTTTGCGTTCAACGTTTAAATTTGACTCAGGAGAAGTTAGACTTTGACTTGTTGGTTGAAACCTCGTTAGTAGGAGCCTTCGTTACCTCCATTTTTTTTTTTAAATCTTGTTTGATTCAAATAAACACTTTCACGTTACTGTCGATATTATCTCTTTGAAAATACTTGCCTTTGAGGTAATTTTTGAAAGCGATTGATTAACTACTCATTATTCTTTTTGTAAGGTTGTTAGCTTTCATATTCTAACCAACTGTTATATCTGAATTCAAAGTAACCAAACCTAAAGTTAATCATTTGTTTATATCAAGCCATAAGTAAAAGAGCCCGATCCTTTCGTTGTTGATTTCCTTGTGTGGAATGCATCGAGGCGGACTTTCTCTAAGGCGACATCATGAAAGAAGATGGCGAGTTGATAGGCATCATTATGAGGTCTTATCTAGGTTAAAGGATAGAAGTCATGATTGGTATCGATGTGACGTATTATCAAGTTTTGGATGAGAATCACGGTTTTGAATGATATTTCTATCATTAATAAATTTCTTGGCGTATTCTTGAAGACTTTCTAGCCTACCCTAGGCGTGAGATCGAATTTTGTATTGACCCCGATCTGAAAACCCATTTCTTAAACCCTCGAATATTTCTTGACTAAAAGGATCATTTTACGTGGATTATGATGAAAGTCATAATAAAAGCATTGGACTAATGAAAATCATGGGTATATGTGGTATTAGTAAGTGTTATAATGAGTTATGTTGGTTATTATGAGAAAACATGAAAGTTTCTTAGAAATCACAAAGAGTTGAAAATCGATTTTTGTGAAAAGCGTAACATGAAATTCAATTGACCATATCTCTAATATATTTTGAATTTTTGAGTGTGGTCAAGTCCTAGAGTTAGATCTATGAGTTACCTAACTAATCCAAGTGGAATTACTGGAAAAGGTGTTGTAGATTTTTGTGTGGACTGATTTTAGCAAAGGAGTGCAAAGCTGCAAAAAAGCAAAAAAAGCTGCTTTGCCATGATTTTAGAGGGGCTGTTTTGGCCACTAAATTTATGAAAAAAATTCTGGCCTTTTGGGACATGAAGGTATATGGTATAAAGTACCTCCTGTCCAAAAATGAGCTCATTCGACTTAAAATGAGCAAGTTATGACTATTTCAATATTTAGGTTTTTAAATGAAAAATGCTATAACAGGAGTTCTATAACTCAGATGACCATGAAATTTAAACTGGAGGCTCACATTAACATGTGTAAGGTCCTGCCAAGATTTGGGAATTTTGGAGTTAACCTTGAGTAGCTAATTTCTTAAGGAATTAATTAGAAATTGATTTTTGAAAAATAGTAAATGAATTTTAAAAATTCCGAGAAAAATGTATTTTCATTATGGGACTATATTATGCTAAATCCCGAAAAGAAATATATTTGGGACTGATTTGGTATTTTTCATGAAAATAGTTTAATTCTGAACATATGAGTTAAATATGTTATGTGAAATAACAAAGTTGAAAATAGGATTTTATGGCTAGAGAATCTATATATAGTATATGCATATTTTTTTTTTGATGAGGATTTGATAATTGGTGATGATATCTTATGAGTATGGCATTTTGAATGATTAAATGCATTATATGGTAAAAGCGTAAACAATTGAAATAAATTGTTTATAAATTTAAGAAGTGATTAAAAATTTGTTATAATATTAATGATATTAGATTATAAGATTATTAAGTGATTGATAACATGGGGATATTCTTGAATCTGGATAAATTATATTATAAATGTTTAATATTTATCCTTTATCTCATTTGATTGATTCTTTATATCATTGACGTTGAAAGTCCTCATGCTTATATATGCGTAGATGGACTTGGTATGATTATGATGAGGATTATTGGTATAATGGACTTGGTATGATTATGACCGTAGTGCATGGATAATTTATGGTCGTAATCTTAATGAATACCGATTATCTTTGGTAAAACATGATAATTTGTGGTTGTACGTAATGAATACGATTATCTTTGGTATAGTGCATGGATAATTTGTGGTCGTGATCTTAATGAATACGATTATCTTTGGTAGTAGTCATGGATAATTTGTGGTCGAATCTTAATGAATACCACGATTATCTTTGGTAGTAGTGCATGGATAATTAATGGTGATCGTGATACGATAATGAATATCATTGGCACTTGGATAGTGTAGTGCGGGGATGATTCGATGATATGGATTAATTATTGATGATTCGATGATATGAGTCTTGATGAGTCTCGATGAAATATTAATTCATGGATGTGGTAAAAGTCGTCTCTTTGGTAGTAGTGCATTGATAGACTTGGTATGATTATGACCAAAGGATTATTCGGTATAATCATGACCGTAATTGAAAACACGAATATCCTTGGCGATGGTGCATGGATAATTAGTGGTGTGATCTATTAAGTTTTCTGCGTCTCGGCATTATTGGTTTCTGATTTGTATATCTTTGGCACATAGTGCAAAGATGAATGAATTAATAATGAATATCTTTGGCGGGATTGCAAAGATGAATTTAATGTTTTCAACGATAAAGGTATTCAAGGTATCCTCACCTCTTTATCATACCGTCGTACCCTAAATTTCGAGGCGAAAATTCCATAAGGAGGAGATTGTGAGACCCAGATTTTATCGATAAAGATTTAAATTTTGTCGAAATAATTTTTAATATTATGGTGTGAATTTGAGATAATATTATAGTTGTGGGTAGTATTTATAAATTTTGCAAAGTATCACAGTGGTTATATTATATTAGATTGGTGGGGAATATTCGGTTTAGCGGGGAATATTAAATACAACGGCTCAATCATTGGTGGACCCCATAGCGAATTATTATCGGATTGAGAAAACGACAAAAATATTTTATTGAAATAACGGCGGAAGTTTTACTGGTTGATCTTGTTGAACTACTCGGTAGTAAAAAAATACGATGTCGTGTGTGGTTGCGTAGTAGCTTACGGTATTGATTATTGATGCTTATGTGAGAAGTCACTCGGTTTGATTCCATTATTGTAATATTAATAATATGAATTATTATAGCGATAATGGCGTTTTGTTTTATTAGTTATTATTAGCGTAATAAAAGCGAAACATCTTTTATATAAAAGCGAGAATACTTTATTAAAGTTATTACATAAATAGAATATATTATATTTTATTATGCATAGTGTTGCGTAGTGTTTTGCATAGTGTTTTTGCATAGTGTTGCATAGTGTTTGCATAGTAAAATGTTTTTATATAAATAGAATATATGATATTTTATTTAAAAGATTTTGCTTTAAATATGGATGAAATCAGTTAAAATAAATCAATACGGATGATTCATGGATTAATTACTATGCATTCTATTTTCTATAAATAGAAGCTCATTCCTTCATTATTTTCTTACGAATTCAACGAAACTACAGAGAGAGAAATTATAGAGAGAAGCTATAGAGAAAATCTATAGAGAGAAAGAAGAAAGTATTACGGTACTTCACTATTTGATATCCGATTCTTTTACGGTAAGGGGTATTATTTGTTGTACCGTAAGGGGTGTTATTCTTTCTTATTCATGAAGAGAACTTACATTATTCCATTCATTATTATTACATTGGAATAACTTTTGTAAAAAGTGGTATACCACTATCATAACTTTGTATATCTGTGCGGCGTACCTATACTTGGTGAAATCTTTATATTATTCCATTCTTATTTATTACATTGGAATAACTTTGTATCTGTGAATCCCCTATACTTGGTGATCTTCTTACATTATTCCATTCTTTATTATTACATTTGGAATATCACATGCATGTGTTTTACACCGGGACACAGTTCCATTGTTTATTATTCGCATTTATTATTACATTTGGAATATCACATGCATGTGTTTTACACATCTTTTGGTTCCATTGTTTATTATTATTACATTTATTATTACATTTGGATCATCACATCGATTGTGAATTTCACGACTTTGTTTCCGTTATTATTATTACATTGGAATAACTTTATACATCTGCAATCTGCGTGCGTGGTGATTTCTTTTGTTATTCCATTCTTTATTATACCCAGGTTGGTTAAAACTTTGACTTCTATACTCCATGAAATTAGTAGAATATCCTTGATATTTGCGTTTCATCCAATATCTTTTCATGGAAATATTCTTACGATCATTCTTGAATTTTACTCTACAAAGCGATGTCTTGTTGACAATTTGGGCGTTATTAATTCTGGATAAAATAATTCTTGAACTTGTTTTATTGAATTATTATGTCATTGTCATCATCCTCATATTATATTATGTTATCTTTGGCTTACGTGCATAGATGAACTTAGTATGATTATGACCGGGGATCATTCGGTATAATCATGGCTTGTTATAAATGATGTGATAAAAGTCCTCGATGGCACATAATGCGATGATGGATAGTTTTGGTATGATTATGACCGGGGGTGATTCGGTATAGTCATGACCATTGATAATTTGATGAAAATCCTTGGCCAGTAGATGCGAGGATGATTAGATATTGTGGTTTATTCATTAAAGCTGAGTCTTAGTGATAAAAATTTATGAAAACCTTTTAAAACCTAAAAGATAGTAGACTTTATTTTCTACTTGACTCTTTTAATGGATTGCGTATTCATTATGATTAAACTGGTTTGTCTATTGTATTTTATCGGTTTAACATTGTTGAAGACTAATGATAATTTATTACGCATTATCTTAGTCATAATATTTCTTCTTGGGCTAGTTGAGCTCACCCTTTCTTTCTTTATTCTCTTGAGGAAATGAGAACATAAATTTGAGACGAGTCGGGGAAACGGAGTAATGGTCCGAGAGGATAGCATTAGTAGTCCTCACTATTACAGTGAAATAGTGTGATAATAGTTGTAATGAGGACTCCTTTTGAGTTTGTATAATATCTAGTAGACAATATTTGTATTCAAACTCGGTTTATGTCGTATATTATACTGACGAGTTATATTAATAAGTTGTATTTGAATTTATGTACCATATTTGAATTTATGTACTAATTTTGAGGCGTCACGATCCGTCGATCGGAGGATCGAGGCCAATCCTATAGAAGATCCGTGCCATTCTTGATATTCCTCGGTCATTCAAAGGCGTCCTGATCGCCTACACGGATCGACCATTGAAGAAGGTGATGGGCAAGCCGAGGTCTCGTGAGCGGACTAAGCGGCGTGGACTATGGAGTTGTCCCAATTTTTATCGAGTACCATCCCCGAACTGCCATCAAAGGTCAAGCCTTGGCCGATTTTATGGTGGAATGTTCATTCACCGCAGCAGATGCAGAGTTGCGGAGAGGTCAATCGTCTGACGGGCGATTCGCAGCTTCTTCGACAAAAGGTCGAAATGCTTGACGCCGTGTCTGCAGATGGATCCTTTTCGATGGTTGTTAGTGGAAGCGAGAATTATTTTGACGAGTCCGAAGGGATTCAAGGTTCAGGAGGCCATCAGGTTCGGGTTTAAAGCAACGAACAACGAAGCTGAGTACGAAGCGGTGTTAGCAGGTATCCGATTGGCAAAGAGTCTAGAAGTCCAGAAGTTGATCATCTATAGTGATTCTCAATTGGTCGTTAAACGATTGTCGGAAGATTATGGGCTCGTGGGACCCTTGGATGATCAAATATCTGGCGGAATTAAGAGACCGAACTTCAATATTTCGCTTCGTATGAGTTTCAGGGCATAGAAGCGTAACGACAATTCTATTGCGATGCATTGTCGAAGCCGCCCACCGCAGATCGTATGTTTTCAACGGATCGGTATATTTGGAAGTTTTGCGGCGTAGAGTGTTCAAAGACGGCGGTGATGTGTATCGAATCAGTCTAAATACTGGATGACCCTTACATCGAGTATTGGCGGATGGCGTCCTTCCTTCGGATCGAGATCTTTGTCAAAGAAGATTAAGTACAAGAGTGCCAATTTTGTTCTTATTGATGGGGATCTCTATCGATTGGCATTTTCCTCACCATTATTGAAATGTTTGGTTCCGTCCAAAGTGAGTATGCTCTTGGAGGTTCACGAGGGTATTCTTGGTGATCATATGGTACGCCAAGTCTTTGGCTCATAAAGTACTTCGACAAGGATACTATTGGCCTATAATTTTCAAAGAAGCTACAGAATATGTCAAGAAATGTGAAAAATGTCAGCTCAATAGTCCGATCCCACATCAGCAACCGAAAGAGCTATATTTGATTTTATCTCTTATACCCTTCATTTATGCTGGGGGTGGATATATTGGGATAGTTGCCTAAAAGCTAAAGGTCAAGTCGACTTTATCATAGTTCTTTATCGATTACATGACTAAGTGGGTAGAAAGGCGAAACAACTTCAGTCAATAACGGAACAAGAGTGCCTGAAGTTCATAAAAGAGTCTGTAGTATTTCGCTTTGGGATCCCTAGGGTGTTGATATCGGACAACGGACGCCAGTTCGTGGGTTCAAAATTTAAAGGATTTTTAAAGGATCTAGGGATTCAACACAAGAAGACTTCTGTGGCTCATTCATAGTCGAATGGGCAAGTCGAGGTGACCAACAGGACGCTGCTGAATGGAATTAAGCGCAGACTGGATGAAGCTAAAGGAGATGGCGGAAGAATTCTTTGAAGCGTCTTTGTGGGCTTACCAACTACACCGAGGACCACCACAGAGGATTCACCCTTCGATTGGCCTATGGTAATGCGATGCCTTAGTCCCAATCGAAATCGGATCTCAAGTCTTGGTCGGTCCAGATTCAAAGAGATCTACAATGACGAAGGACCGAAAGCCAACTGGACTGCTAGAAGAAGTCGAGAGGTAGCTTTGCTCAAATTGGTACGCTTATCGGTGAAGGGTGGCCAAACATTACAACAAAGGGGTCAAACTTCGTAGATTCAAGTAGAGACTTAGATCTTAGAAAGCCAAAATCTACGCCTCAAAACACAGGAAAGCTAATCTTAGAACCAGGAAGGGCAGTATGAAGTGATCAAGTACCAAAGCCCTAGGTACTTATCGGTTAAAGGCACTAGATGGTTCCGAGATCAAGAATACTTGGCATCTTTGGCGGGAGCTTCGAAATATTTTAAATAAAGATTAAGTCGATTTCTTTGGAAGTCAGTACCACGATTGTTCATTATCAATAAAAAGTCACTTTTTCACTATCGATCCTGGTCCTATTTGTCCTAAGGTCACAATGGTGTAAGGAGGTATGGTAGGACTCGCTGGCCATTCGATGGCAGCCCATGAAGGTCCTTATGATCCTATATTGATTTTACTAGGGTGGTAAATCAATGGTCACTATCGATCCCGGTCTATTGTCCTAAGGTCACAATGGTGTAAGGAGGTATGGTAGGACTCGCTGGCCATTCGATGGCAGCCCATGAAGGTCCTTATGATCCTATATTGATTTTACTAGGGTGGTAAATCAATGGTCACTATCGATCCTGGTCCTATTTGTCTTAAGGTCACAATGGTGTAAGGAGGTATAGTAGGACTCGCTGGCCATTCGATGGCAGCCCATAAAGGTCTTTATGATCCTATATTGATTTTACCAGGATGGTAAATCAATGGTCACTATTGATCCTTATATCTTGGTCCTTATATATTTGTTCTACCCCGAGAGGTAAGCAAGATTTCGATGGTGCAAGGAGGATCGGTCAAGTTCACCTCACACATGACCGATCTCACACTTCAGTACCGATGAGCATATATTACTTTATTTTGTTTAAATATTGAGTTCGATTCATTTAATTCGATTAAGTTGAATCTCATCCAAAAATTCAATTCACTTCATTTCATAAATTAACTTGTTATATGCCATATCCGATTCACTTTAGTTGGGTTTAGTTTATCGATCTTCAATTATTGACAAGAAATTAATCGAGATGTAAGTCATAACCAAGACAAATGAAGATTCATCAATAACATAAAACATTCATTCATTCAAATTAATAATAAACTAGTCACATAAGTACAGAAAGTTTAAAGTAGTTAAATTTTTTACATAGAATAAAAAGCAGATTTAACATTTAGGCCCCGCCTTCATCATCTGAGTTGAAAGCAATCTTAAGGGTCCAACCCCGAAAGCGGTAGATAGCTTTTCTTTTCCTCGCTCTCGGTAATCTTCGTACCCCTCCGAATATACCTTCAGGATTTCGGCATTAAGTTCGTCCAAGAATCCACAGTAGTCACTTTGAATCGCTTGGGATCTCTTGATCGAGAGGACCCCGTCCTTCAAGATCCTTTATTTTGTGGTGAAGTTTGTGACATTTGGCCTTATGCCTTCGCTCTTCGTCCTGGGCCTTCGTCTGAGCCTCACTAAGTTGGATCACCAAGCTTCGGTTGGCTGAAGAAAACTCCTCATTTTTTGCCTTCAGGAGTAGATTTTCTTCGACCAAACCGGCGTTCATATCAGTCAAAGCTTGTTGGCTGGCTTCGGACGCAACCAACCCATCCCTCTTGGCCCTTAACTCGTCGTCAGATGTCTTCAAATCCATCCTAGCCCGATCTAATTCTGTTTGAAGACCGTTGATGGTATGAAAAACATCTTCACGATCGGCCCTCTCCCGATCCAAGGTTGATTTCGGCGTGTTTATCTCCGCCTCATGAAATCCTCCTCGGCTTCCCCATTTATGTGTCTCGGACGCTTGATCGTCCAAAAACAAAGATTAACTGCGTATATTTTCAAAATATTCAAGTCAACGTCCAAATATCCAAATGAGAACAGAGACATAGAAGATAAAGAAATTATTATTTACCTTAGCCAAATAGCTCATCCCCTCATCGAGCAGATTTCCGTCCGTGTGATCACTGAACCGGTGGTCGTCAGTGTTCCGAACGAAAGCTCCGAAGAGGTCGAAGGGGAAATTTGCATTGAATCTAGGCCACAAGGTCGGAGATCCCATAGCCTCGGCATGGTAACCCTGACCTGAGGGACCGGGTCGTTCGGGGGAAGGTCTTGGCCTTTCGGGAGAAAGAGATGGTCGCTCGGGAGGGTAGGGTCCACATGTATGGTTTCAATTGGAGGGGATCTATTTGGGGTGGGTCCTTGAGGTGTTGAGGCAGAAGCAGAACTCGGATGGCTATCAGGAGTGCGCTTCCTCTTCCTGGATAGCGTTGGAATCCCTTCGTCCTGGTCACCGTCTTCGTCAATCTATATCTGCTGAGGGGCACGAAGGTGGGATGATCGAAGACTGAGGCACCCTGAGTTCTTCGGCAGTTAGAGGGGTTATTTTAGTTTTTAATTTTTTGGTCCGGAGGACACTTCTTCGATCAGGACGATCGAGTAAACCTCCTCGTCGAGGAATAGGTATGGGGGTTGGCTCTGTTTCTGGTGTGGATTCGGAAGGGGTGACAAGAGGTGCTGACCTGGGTTTTCTGGTGGCTCTCCTCTTCTGACGAGGATGAAGGGTCTCTTCCGGTACAAGAACCTCTTCAGCCTCTGGTTCTTCTGTTCGGAATTCATCCGTATGAATTTCCCGGTTTGGTTCGGCCGGGAGTAAGCTTACATTGGTAGATTCTCAACGGCTTAGAAGACTTCCTTACAAAAATCTTGAACTCCTTTATTTCTAAGGAGCTCGATTCGATCGAGAGATACTACATAAAAAAGTAATCCTATGTTAAATTACACATCATAAAACATTTTCAAAAATTTATATATATGAAATAAACCAAGATTACACTTATGGTCATATAACCATGCTCGCTTGAGAGAGAGTCCATATTTCCACTCCTCCTTGGGAAAATTGTCGAAAAGTTCCATCATTTCAACTTCCGTTCTTGAAATGTCTCCTCAAGTCGTGAGAGATCTTCTCGTCACCGATTGCCCGATTCGGTAAAGAAAAATCTCGGGACCTTTGACGTAGAACCACTTCTCGTGCCATCCCCTATTGCTCGAAGGAGTGTTCACCAATGAAACGTCTCTCGAACTTTTCTCCGGACTTGGAGAATGTTTCTTAGGGCCTTGAACCCTTCTCCTGGATTGTACTATTTTGTAGACGGTGAAGAAGAAGTCGAGGAGGGCTCGGCGCCCAACTCATGGCGAAGTAAAGCCACAAAGGCCGAGAATGTGAATGTAGGAGTTTAGTACCAAACGGGAGAACCCCACACCCGGAAACCCCAGTATGGTCACTATAAAAATGTGCAGGAAAACGAACCCCTTCTCCAAGTAAGTCGCGGGGGACGGCCGTCCAACCTTCCTACCAGTTGGTACATCTTTTCACGGATCTGGGAACCCATCATGCGTGGGTATCCTAATATGGTACCAAGATTGAATCCTCTTTAGTTCAAATCGATCCGATAGAGAGGAGTGTTGGCGTCGCGAAGCGATCCGTACTCCTGTAATATTCAGAGGGGGTTTTTGGAGTTTTTGGTTTGGGGTTTACGCTCGTGGTTCCTTCACGAGGGTTAGGGTTTGGTGGAACCACTGTGATCGGTGTTACCAGTATTGGGGAACTTTGTTCGAGTTTTTGGGAAGCCATTTTTGACGGTTTTTAGAGAAAGATCAGAAAGTTCAGAAGGCGCTCGAATTTCAAATGAACAGGTAAAACTGTCAAATTTGATAAAGTTATCCTTTTATACTGACGGTTACACGGTGTTCAAGGCTGGTACATTAAATGTTAGTAATGATTTGGAATTTGAATGGGAAGCGTCCGGTTCCGGGTCCAGATATTTAATAGACAGGGCCTTTCTGATTTGGGCCTTTTATCTCCTCTCATTTCATTTCGTGAAACAATAACCGGGTACATTTCAATTACTTCTTATTATGGATCTTCAGTAAAATATCATGGACCATTTATAGTTTTCTATTAAACATTCTGTTCAACAAAAAAATAGGGGGCAATGTTGGGTCATGATATTTTCTCTCATTGGGCCGGGTAAATTGGGCTTACTTATTTAATTATTCTATTGGGCCTTTATTATTAAACTATGAAAGTCATTGGGCCCAGGCATCATATTATTTCTATTTTAACTTATAAGACCGGGTCGGTTCAGTGGATCAATCCTTTGGACATTTTAATATATATTATTTTGACTTGTAATGATGAAAAAGCATGATGGTTGACTAGAGAACCTGCCATGCATTAATGTGGATGGGATCATAACCGGTCGGCGGTAGGAATAGTGACCAAAAGCAGTGGATAAACTACATGCAGTCGGTAGAACCCATCAGATCAAGGGGGTGTGTCAGGTAGTAGTGGGTGGCACGGTAATCCAGGCAAGGAGAGTATAGCTTAGCAAGGAAGTCTTCACAAGGAGGTATGTACACACATTTTATTATTCATAATCACATATACACTCGAGGATTATTATCATCTCTCTCAATACACTAGGCATTACATCCTCCATTTTGTTAACCTTGTGAACACGTTTACTGACTCTCACGCCTGAGCTATCCCCAAGACGAACGAATGTACCGCCAAGCTTGTGGTGTTTATCATGTTTCTTGTCGCGAGGATCGAGGCGTCTTACGTGATTGGGACGTGGCAGAAGATCTTGACGTTAACATATATATATATATATATATATATATATATATATATATGAGACCCTGATTTTATCAATAAAGATTTAAATTTTGTTGAAATAATTTTTAATATTATGGTGTAAATTTAAGATAATATTATAGTTGTGTAGTATTTATAAATTTTGCAAAGTATGCAAGTGGTTATATTATATTCGATTGGTGGGGAATATTCGGTTTAGCGAGGAATATTCGTACAACTACTCAATCATTGGTGGACCCTACAATGTAATTATTGTTTCTGATTGAGAAAACGACAAAAATATTTTATTGAAATAACGGCGGAAGTTTTACTGCGTAGTTCTTGTTGAACTACTCGGTAGTAAAAGAACAAAGATACGTGTGGTTTCATAAGTAATACACCAGTATTGATTATTGATCTTATGTGAGAAGTCACTCAGTTTGATTCCATTATTGTCGATTAATAATATGAATTATTATAATGATAATGACGTTTTGTTTTATTCATATTATTAACGTAATAAAATGTAAACATCTTTTTATATAAAATAGAATACTTTATTAAAGTTATTCTATAAATAGAATATATTATATTTTATTATGCATAGTGTTGCGTAGTGTTTTTGCGTAGTGTTTTGCGTAGTATTGCATAAGTGTTTGCATAGTAAAATGTTTTTATATAAATAGAATATATTATATTTTATTTAAAAGATTTTTCTTTAAATATGGACCGTCAGATTAAAGTAAATCAATCTGGACCGTTCATGGATTGAATTCTTATGCATTCCATTTTCCTATAAATAAAGCTCATTCCTTCATTATTTTCTTACGAATTCATTGAAACTCTGTAGAGAGAAATTTATAGAGAGAAGCTATAGAGAAAATTATAGAAAGAAGAAGAGTATTCTCGCTACTTCACTACTTCTATATTCAGCTTTTTACTAAGAAGGGTGTTATTCTTTCTTCTTGAAGAGAACTTACATTATTCCATTCATTATCATTCATTGGAATAACTTTTGTAAAAGTGGCATACCCTATACATAACTCGATATGCCAGATACCCTATACTTGGTGAAATCCTTATGTTATTCCATTGCTTATTATTACATTGGAATAACTCAGATACGCTGGTTTACCCTATACTTGGTGACATTCTTCTATTATTCTCATTGGAACATCCGTCGTCTGCATGTGTTTTACACCGGACTGGTTCCGCTTTTATTTATTCTGCTTGGAACATCATGTGCATGTGTTTTACACCCGACTGGTTCCGCCTTTATCATTCTGCTGGAATATCCTATCTGTGTGTTTTACACCGGGATCCGGTTCCATCTTTATTATTCTGTTGGAACATCCTCGCTTGTGAATTTCACCCGACTTCGGTTCCGTTATTATTATTACATTGGAATAACTTTTGTCTATCGCAATCACCGCATACATGGTGATTTCTTTTGTTATTCCATTCTTTATTATACCCAGTTGGTTAAAACTTTGACTTCTATACTCCATGAAATTAGTAGAATATCCTTGATATTTGCGTTTTCATCCAAAGATATCTTTTCATGGAAATATTCTTCGATCATTATTGAATTTTACTCTCTAAACAAAGATTATCGTGTTGACAATTTGGGCGTTAATAATTCATGGATTAAATAATTCTTGAACTTGTTTTATTGAATTACTATGTCATTGTCATCATCCTCATGTTATATTATGTTATCTTTGCTTACGTGCATAGATGAACTTAGTATGATTATGACCGAGGATCATTCTAATAATCATGACTTGATATAAATGATGTGACAAAAGTCCTCGATGGCACATGTAATGCAATGATGGATAGTTTTTGGTATGATTATGACCGGGGTGATTCGGTATAGTCACGACCATTGATAATTTGATGAAAATCCTCGACCGTGGTATACGGGGATGATTAGATGTGGTGGTTTATTATTAAAATTTGAGTCTCAGCCGATAAAAATTGATGAAAACCTTTTAAAACCTAAAGATAGTAGACTTTATTCTCTACTGACTCTTTTAATGGATTGCTTATTCCATTGCAGCTTAAACCGGTTGTCCATTGTATTTTATCGGTTTAACACTCATTTGAAGGCTAATGATAATTTATTCGCATTATCTTAGTCATAATATTTCTTCTTGGGCTAGTTGAAACTCACCTTTCTTTCACTTTTTTCTCTTGAGAAATGAGAACATAGTTTGGGACAGTCGGGGAACGAAGTAATGGTCCGGAGGGATAGCATTAGTAGTCCTCACTATTCGTGAAATAGTGTGATAATAGTTGTAATGAGGACTCCTTTTGAGTTTGTATAATATCTAGTAGACAATATTTGTATTCAAACTCACGCTTTATGTCGATTGTATACCTACGCTTATATTAAGTAAGTTGTATTTGAATTTATGTACCATGTAAGTGGCGACCCAAGATGGGTGACGATACCTAATTTTTAGGGCGTCACGGTTGGTATCGAGCTTAGGGATATGATCCTGCGGCTAAGAGGTGAGAATAGAACTAGGAGGGAGAGACGGAAATTCCTTCGCTAGTATGACCTACCTAAGTTTATTTGGTATTTAATTGGTGGCCGGTGTATAGGGATAATATGTGACAAAAGTTAATTAACCCCGGTTTTGTGGCGATTTGAAAATGGCATCCAAAATGTTGAGATAAGCATTGGAGCACGAGAGACTGCTGATTCTCCATGATCAATAATCGGATAAATGTGCAACAGGATGGCGATAATCCTCCCAAACAACAACACCGATCAATCGATGAATGACGGATGCGTTTAAAGGTTTTTAAATTCATGCAACATCGGTAAAAGCGACTCTGCTTCAAAACGTGGGTGGAAACACGGAAAACTCTCGGCAGGTCACCGCTTAAACAATTCAAGAGTTGGGACCACCGGAGTTTAAGGGAGAGCCAAAACCACTTCGGCGGAAGCATGGATTAAGCAGATTACCAAGATATTTGATGTCTTGGGATGCTCCGAGAGCAAAGGTTCCTTTCACGCCTTTATGTTCATGCGGAGAGCAGCGGACTTCGGTGGGAATCGGTAAAAACGTACTCAACTTCTTGATCAAGATATCTTGGGAGAAGTTCCATGAAGTGTTTCAACGACAAATACTTTCCTCGAAAGTATTCGCCATACGAAGGAGGTGGAGTTTATCATGTTGGAACAAAATAATATGACCGTGTCGCAATACGAGGCAAAATTTGCGGAGTTATCACGATTCGTCCCCCACTTGGTGGATAATGAAGAGAGAATGGCGCGAATGTTTTTAAGAGGTTTGAAGCGGAGATACGTCAACATCTTATTTCTCATAAACCTGTGTTTTATTCGGATGTTGTAAATAGGGCTCGATTAGTGGAGCGCGATAACGAGTCAACGCAACTAAAAGAGAGCGGTGCAAATTTCAAAAAATTATAATACCAAATAGTAGTCATCGAAGCGGTGACAACAAGCGTGGAGGAATCAACAGGCCGATATGGTAACCACTTTGGTGTAATCGGGGCCAAAATAATAAGAATGGACATTTCAAGAAAAGGAGATTCAACAATGATGGAAAGACGCGTCGACCAAAGACTTTTGTTGTTAAGGAAGGAGAAGGACCACCTATCATATGCTTCAAATGCGGAGGAGAGGGACACATCGATCCGAATCGCGCCATGCCATCCAAAGCGTGTTATAATTGTGGAAGAGAAGGCCACTTAGCTCGATTTTGTCGCCATCAAGACGAAATTCAACTAGGATGGAGGCACCAAAGGTCATCCCGCACAAACCAGGCCTAGTGTTTAAGAGAGAGCGTTTTTTTTCTCGTGACGAGAACCCGAATAAAATTATCACGGGTAAGTTAATCGTAGCTCTTGCGAAGTCTATACCTTATTAGATACCGGGTTCTACCCATTCTTTTATCTCTCTTTGCTTGCTCAACGCTTAAATTTGACTCAAAGAAATTAGACTTTGATTTATCTATTGAAACTTCGTTGGGAGAAACCTTCGTTACCTCCACTCGCTTATTAATCTTGTTGTTTCAAATAAACACTTTCACGTTACTGTCGATCTTATCTCTTGAAAATACTTGCCTTTGAGGTAATTTTGAAAATAATTGATTAACTACTCGTTATTCTTTTTGTAAGGTTGTTAGCTTTCATATTCTAACCAACCCGTTATACTAATTCAAAGTAACCAAATCCTAAAATTAATCATCGTTATATCAAGCTATAAGTAAAGAGCCCCGATCCTTTCGTTGTTGACTTCCTTGTGTGGAATGCAAAGCCGACTTTCTCAGAAGCGACGTCGTGGATCAAGATGGCAAGTTAATAGGTATCATTGTGAGGTGCTTATCCGTGTTAAGGGATAGAAGTCACAGATTGGTATTAATGTGACGTCTTATCCAAGTCTTGGACGAGAAAGAATATTTTGAATGATATTTCTATCATTAATAAATTTCTTGGCGTATTCTTGAAGACTTCTAGCCTACCCTAGAGCGTGAAATCGAATTTGTATTGACCCCGAGACAAAACCCATTTCTTAAACCCTCAAATATTTCTTCAACTAAAAGGATCTGCTTACGTGGATTATGATGAAAGTCATAATAAAAGTATAGAACTAATAAAAATCATGGGTATATGAAGTATTAGTAAGTTTTATGATGAGTTATGTTGGTTAGTATGTGAAAACATGAAAGTTTCTTAGAAATCACAAAGAGTTGAAAATCGATTTTTAGTGAAAAATGTAACATGAAATTCAATTGACCATATCTCCTGTTATATTTTGAATTTTGAATGTGGTCAAGTCCTAGAGTTAGATCTATGAGTTACCTAACTAATCCAAGTGGAATTACTGGAAAAGGTGTTGTAGATTTTGTGTGGACTGATTTTAGCAAAGGAGTGCAAAGCTGCAAAACCCAAAAAGCTTCGCCATGATTTTAGAGAGGCTGTTTCGGCCACTTAAATTATGAGAAAAATTCTGGCCTTTTGGGACATGAAAGTATATGGTATAAAGTACCTCCTGTCCAAAAATGAGCTCATTCGACTTAAAATGAGCAAGTTATGACTATTTCAATATTTAGATTTTCCAATGAAAACGCTTATAACCTAACCGGAGTTCTATAACTCAGATGACCATGAAATTTAAACCTGGAAGCTCACGTTAACATGTGTAAGGTCCCTGCCAAGATTTGGGAATTTTTGGAGTTAAACTTGAGGTAGCTAATTTCTTAAGGAATTAAGTGGAAATTGATTTTTAAAAAATAGTAAATGAATTTTAAAAATTAAGAGAAAATATATTTTCATTATGGGACTATATTATGCTAAATCTCGGAAAAAAAATATTTTTTGGGCTGATTTGGTATTTTTCATGAAAATAGTTTAATTACTGAACATATGAGTTAAATATGTTATGTGAAGTAACAAAGTTGAAAATAGGATTTTATGGCTAGAGAATCCTATATAGAGTATATGCATATTTTTGATGAGGATTTGATAATTGGTGATGATATTTTATGAGTATGACATTTACGAATGATTAAATGCATTATATGGTAAAAAGCGTAAACAATTAAGATAAATTGTTTATAAATTTAAGAAGTGATTAAAATATTGTTATAATATTAATGATATTAGATTATGAGATTATTAAGTGATTGAAAACATGGGGATATTCTTGAATCTGGATAAATTATATTATAAATGTTTAATATTTATCCTTTATCTCATTTGATTGATTCTTTATATCATTATCCTCACGCTTATATTATGTTGAAAAGTCATCTCAGTATTCAGTAAGGCATAGATGGACTTGGTATGATTATGACTGAGGATTGTTCTAAGATAATCATAATCAGTAAATGAATACACAATTATCTTTGGTAGTAGTGCATGGATAATTTGTGGTCGTGATATTAATGAATACACAATTATCTTTGGTAGTAGTGCATGGATAATTTGTGGTCGTGATATCTTAATGAATACACAATTATCTTTGGTAAGTGTATTAATTTGTGGTCGTGATACTTAATGAATACACAATTATCTTTGGGCAGTAGTAGTGCATGGATAATTTGTGGTCGTGATATCTAATGAATACACAATTATCTTTGGTAGTAGTGCATGGATAATTTGTGGTCGTGATATTAATGAATACACAATTATCTTTGGTAGTAGTGCATGGATAATTTGTGGTCGTGATACTAATGAATACATAATTATCTTTAGTAGTAGTGCATGGATAATTTGTGGTCGTGATACTTAATGAATACACGATTATCTTTGGTCGTAGTGCATGGATAATTCGTGGTCGTGATACTAATGAATATCCTCGGCACGTAGTGCGGGGATGATTCGATGATATGGATTAATTATTGAAATGAGTCTCAAAGATGAAAATATTAATTCATGGATGTGGTAAAAGTTATCTTTGGTAGTAGTGCATTGATAGACTTGGTATGATTATGACCACGGATTATTCGGTATAATCATGACCAGAATTGAAAACACGAATATCCTTAGCCAAGAGTGCATGGATAATTCATGGTTGTGATACTATTAAGTCGAGTCTCGGTATTATTGGTTTTACAAATGTATATATCTTTGGCACAGTAGTGCAAAGATGAATTAATATCTTTAGTAGGATTGCAAAAATGAATTTAATGTTTTCGACGATAAAAGGTATTCAAGGTATCCTCACCTCTTTATCATATCAGTACGCATTCCTAATTTCGAGGGCGAAATTCCATAAGGAGGGGAGATTGTGAGACCCCAGTTTTTTATCAATAAAGATTTAAATTTTGTTGAAATAATTTTTAATATTATGGTGTAAATTTAAGATAATATTATAGTTGTGGGTAGTATTTATAAATTTTGCAAAGTATGCAAGTGGTTATATTATATTCGATTGGTCGGGAATATTCAGTTTAGCGGGGAATATTCGTACAACTACTCAATCATTGGTGGACCCCATTAATGTAATTATTGTCGGATTGAGAAAACGACAAAAATATTTTATTGAAATAACGGCGGAAGTTTTACTGTGGTTCTTGTTGAACTACTCTTCGTAGTAGTAAAAGTACGATAATCGTGTGGTTGCATAAGTAGCACACCAGGTATTGATTATTGATGCTTATGTGAGAAGTCACTCAGGTTTGATTCCATTATTGTCGATTAATAATATGAATTATTATAATGCGATAATGACGTTTTGTTTTATTCAGTATTATTAACGTAATAAAACAGAAACATCTTTTATATAAAATAGAATACTTTATTAAAGTTATTCTATAAATAGAATATATTATATTTTATTACGCATAGTGTTGCATAGTGTTTTGCATAGTGTTTTGCATAGTATTGCATAGTGTTTTGCATAGTAAAATGTTTTTATATAAATAGAATATATTATATTTTATTTAAAAGATTTTTCTTTAAATATGGACCGTCGATTAAAGTAAATCAATCTGACCGCTCATGGATTAATTCTTATGCATTCCATTTTCCTATAAATAAAGCTCATTCCTTCATTATTTTCTTACGAATTCATTGAAACTCTGAGAGAGAAATTATAGAGAGAAGTTATAGAGAGAAAATTATAGAAAGAAGAAGAGTATTCTCTTTACTTCACTACTTCTATATTCAGTTCTTTTACGGTAGGGGTGTTATTCTTTCTTCTTGAAGAGAACTTCATTATTCCATTCATTATCATTCTGTTGGAATAACTCCGTAAAAGTGGCATACCCTATACATAACCTTGTGATACGCTGGCGATACCCTATACTTGGTGAAATCCTTATGTTATTCCATTGCTTATTATTCTGCTGGAATAACTTTTGTATCTGCTATTTACCCTATACTTGGTGACATTCTTCTATTATTCCGTTGGAACATCCTATCACGTGTTTTTTACCGGACTGGTTCCGCTTTTTATTATTCTCATTGGAACATCCTGCATGCATGTGTTTTACACCGACTTCGGTTCCGCCTTTATCATTCTGTTGGAATATCCTATCTGTGTGTTTTACACCGGATCCGGTTCTATCTTTATTATTCTGGTTGGAACATCCTATTGCGGTGTGAATTTCACCCGACACGGTTCCGTTATTATTATTCTTACATTGGAATAACTCGTCTATCGCTTAATCACCGCATGCATGGTGATTTCTTTTGTTATTCCATTCTTTATTATACCTAGTTGGTTAAAACTTTGACTTCTATACTCCATGAAATTAGTAGAATATCCTTGATATTTGCGTTTCATCCAAAGATATCTTTTCATGGAAATATTCTTCCGATCATTATTGAATTTTACTCTCTGAAACAAAGATCATGTTGACAATTTGGACGTTAATAATTCATGGATTAAATAATTCTTGAACTTGTTTTATTGAATTACTATGTCATTGTCATCATCCTCATGTTATATTATGTTATCTTTGGCTTACGTGCATAGATGAACTTAGTATGATTATGACCGGGGATCATTCTAATAATCATGACTTGATATAAATGATGTGACAAAAGTCCTCGATTGGCTTTAATGCACGATGATGGATAGTTTTTGGTATGATTATGACCGGGGGTGATTCGGTATAGTCATGACCATTGATAATTTGATGAAAATCCTTGACCGTGGTATGCAGGGGATGATTAGATGTGGTGGTTTATTATTAAAAGTCTCAGTCTCGATAAAAATTGATGAAAACCTTTTAAAACCTAAAAGATAGTAGACTTTATTCTCTACTCTTGACTTTTTAATGGATTGCTTATTCACTGCAGATTAAACCGGTTGTCCATTGTATTTTATCGGTTTAACATCATTGAAGGCTAATGATAATTTATTCGCATTATCTTAGTCATAATATTTCTTACTAGGCTAGTTGAGCTCACCCTTTCTTTCACCGTTCTCTTCTTCGAAATGAGAACATAGCCGGGGACGAGCGGGGAACGTAAGTAATGGTCCGAGAGGATAGCATTAGTAGTCCTCACTATTCGTGAAATAGTGTGATAATAGTTGTAATGAGGACTCCTTTTGAGTTTGTATAATATCTAGTAGACAATATTTGTATTCAAACTCACGCTTTATGTCGTATTGTACACGACAGCTTATATTAGTAAGTTGTATTTGAATTTATGTACCATGTAAGTGGCGACCCAAGATGGGTGGCGATACCTAATTTTGGGGCGTCATATATATATATATATATATATATATATATATATAGTTCGCTTTCTAAACAGTGATCGATTCGCCAAAGAAACCAACTATATAGTATAGAAAGTCGATGTTATAGCTAGAGGCGAAGCCAAGATTTTTATACAGTAGAGTAGGGTCAAAATATTATGATGCTATAAATAATTTGGCGGGGCGGGGGTTCGGAAGAAGCGCCTTCGAGTCAATTTTTTTAGATAATTTTATGTTTTTTGGCCGATTGCATATGTAAAACATGTATTTGGTTACAATATTGTTAATATACCAAGTAATATATATATATATATATATATATATATATATATATATATATATATATACACACACACACACACACACACACATTTATTTATTGATCCCTAATACACCTTTCAAATCACAAATTTATTAATAAATATTTAAATTTCTTATGTTATAAAAATAATATAAATTAGATTATTATTTATTTTAAAAATATTAGGGAAGATGCATACATCAAATGTAAAAGTAATATAGAAATGAGAAAGTTATAAAAAAATTCAATTTGACCCCATATATTAAAAAAATTATAAATTTTTAGTAGGATCAATTTATTTATTACACTTAAATTTTTTTTAAATTTATCATATATTATAAAATAATTTTTTTTCTCTCTCATGTGGCTTTGCCACTGACTATAACTATGGTGACAGTTTATACCGTCGCTATAGTTCAGAAAACTGATAATTTAGCGACGGATAAACCGACACTATAACTAACTGAATAAGAATATAATAGTAATTAATCTGCAATAGCTCAAACTTTGTTGTTTTTGGTTAATTATACATTTAAATTAATTTTAAAAAGTTATATGGCTCACCTATATATTGTTATATTCTTTTGCAGGAGATGATTAGCTTAGTTCCTGCTGCAGCATGCATGTGTCCATTCTATGATCTAACAGTTTAATAGTCTCGTCCGCAGTTTGGTTTTTAATATTCTGCAGTTTAATACTGTGGACAAGACAAATATATAAAATATCCATTTGTAAAAGTCTCTCGTCTTGAGTATAAAACTGCGGAGACTAAATATGGTAAGCCAATTGGACAATAACGTTGTATTGATTAAATTCAAATTTTATTTAATTTTCTAAGCGCAAATGATTTTGAAATCCGGACGATGACAGATTAATTTGGGAAGAATTCGGCTATCGGATTTCCCTTCAAGAGTTCGGGATTACGGACGAGAGCTCTATTAAACAATTCGATCTTAATGTGAATCGATTCTCATATATATATATATATATATATATATATATATATATATATATATATATATATACAAATTAAGATGCCATTATATATATTCCACTAAAAGGAGGCAGATGATTCGACCTTCGAAATAACTGATGCCTGCCCCTCTTATATATCCTTCCAATTTTGTCAAAAGCTCCCCCACAACATTTTGAATAAAGTTAGAAGGACAAAAGAAGCATATCTTTCAATTCCTTTTTCAGTTTCCTATTTATTACTCTGTCGCTCTAAAATTTTACTATTAAGGTGAACCAATTTCATCATTGGTCTACACATTAATCGTCTCATTTTTACCCACCGCCGCTTTCGATAATTAAGAAAACTTTTTTACCACGTACTAGGGTGGTAACTGGTAACTCAAACAAACAGTCTTGGGTGTAGGTTTCTATTTTTTATTTTATTTAATAATACTTTTTCTCAGCAATTTTTTTTATTTTATTTGTTAATATATATACAAACGAACCTCCCTCCCGATCCCGATTATCTCAAATTAATGTTGAATACTAGTTGAGCAGAGAAATAAATGATGAATACTGTAGTATCAAATTTATTGAGCACTATGTATGTATTGTATGTATATATATATTTGAAAACAAAAGGGTGAAAACAGGCAGATTATTTTTGGTGCACACATCCCGAAGAAGCTTCCTTCCCTTCTGTATCGCCATTTTGGTGACATGGACTATATATATATATATATATATATATATATATATATATATATATATATTCTGGTGGATCAGGATCAGTCATCTCTCTTATCTCTACTTCATCCATCTTACCTTTCTTTAGCGACGGATCGACGACGATTCGGTTATACAACCGTCGCTCTATTTTTTTAACGACGCTTTATATGTTGTTCGTCATTAAAAGTATGTATTTACAAATAGATGATCAAACCGTCACGTATCCGACGCTAAAGAAGAGATAAACACGAAATGAAAGAAGATAAAAATATCTTGACTGATCCTCTTCTTCATATATATATATATATATATATATATATATAATATATACAGAATCCGATCCTTTTTTGGAGGATAAACTTATTTTTTCAATTAAGTAGCTAGATGCTTGCGCCTGTGATTAGTGCACGTCTCTTTCAGAGGACAAAAAACTAAGATAAGTTAATAAGCCAAAGCTCAAACATTTATTTGAACTTAATTTTTAAACGCAAACGCAAAGCTCGACTTTCACCACTAGCTAGCTCACAACTCCCTAAATTCACACTGGCCTGATATATATATATATATATATATATATATATATATATATATATATATATATATATATATATATATATAATTGTTCAAATACAGATATCTTTATCTTACTCACTTTCTTAAGTTAGCGATTCGACGACGACGTTTTCGGTCATACAATAAATCTTTTATCTTTTAAGCGACGCTTATAAGTTGTCCGTCGCTAAAAGTATAGACAATGGTTGTATGATCGAAACCGTCACGTAAGATTCCAATCATTAAAAGGGGGGCTGAGCGCTGTGTGAAAGATAAAAGGTATCTGACTGATCCTTCTCTCTATATATATATATATATATATATATATATATGGAAAAATGTATCACTTGATCTTGCTCTATATATATATATATATATATATATATATATATGGAAAATGTATGTACACATCTGTGTATTACACAGTAGGCTATGACGACGGTTTTTTAGGCTATAACGACAATTTCACCCGTCGTCATAGCTATTCTGATCTATAGTGACGAGTTCTTTATCGTTATATTTCAAAAAAATCTGTCATAGCCATAGGCTCTTGTATAATACTGTACATATATATACATATATATATATATATATATATATATATATATATATATATATATATATATATATATATGGAGTAACTCAGCTTTCTATAGAATTCGATTCTGTAGTTGGATTGGGGTGAATAATTGTTACATTTTTCAAACTTAAAAGCGGCGCTAGCTGTTATATATTCTTTCGTAAATGTAATGCATGTAGATCTAGGATCAATCTTTTGCGGTAGTATAGTAGTATATATTGCTTTTTCTTAAAGCTACGGCTACCTACCATATATGGACTACTGATATTCATTAATACCTAACTAATTCTTCATTACTATAATACTAATACAATGATGATATATGATTGAGTTTGAAACACATTTGAAACTCCTATCCACAGTTTGTGAGCTTCGGGAGAGAAGAAAAATAAGTTCGCTAAAGAAATGAATTCAAAGTATACATACGTACGTTTGCTAAAGAAATGTAGATTAAACTATAGAATAAGTAGGCAGATTTCTTTTGAAATCTTACAATAATTACTCAGTACTCACAACAAATCATGCATGTCCTTTGAATTTATGAGACAGCATCACACCCAGTGAAAATGCCAACACAGCAGTTATGACAATTCCCTTATTCTTGCTCACATTTTTAGCCACACCTTGTAACAAATCACCAACACCACCCTCCTTTAATACACTCCTCCTCCCCTCAAGTAAAAGCAAAAGCTTAGGGATGGTTACGTATAGAACCTCCCCTTCAAACTTTCCCCTGATCTTCTCAATATCTGAATTTTCTGGGATTTTGAAGGCTTCCCTGAAACGTTTGCACTTGTTTTCCATCGCTTGCCTTTCGCTGCTGGTGATTATCTCACCCCGATTATTAACCTGAAGTCTCACTTGCTCCTTCCTAAAACCTAATTCCATAAATATTTATTTATATACACAACTAACAAAATTAATTTAAGGAATTAAAATATAAGTAACTACTGTTTTACCCACGCACGTACCAGGAAGATCAACGAGAAGGTAATGGGAAGCTGAATCCTGAGTCCAACCCGAAGCAGGTACAAATTCTTCACACGACTTAGTTCCCCTTGTATTTGCCATTATTTTATATTTATATATATGATCTAGCTAGCTAGCTCTGATAATTAATTGATCGATTGAATTATTTATTTATAGCATTCGTTTAATGGTCCGTGCATTGGCTTCAAGTTATTCAAAGTTGATCATGGAGTACATATATAGATAAGCTTTTCTTGCAAGATGATGCATTCTTATTCCAAACCTACCTCATCCTTCTCTATATATTGATATTGATTGCATACACAGGGAGGCTATATCCTCCTATATATGATGACTAAAAACTTCTGTATATACCTTGCTTTAATTCCTCCCATCATTAATGTCTTTTCAATTTTAAAATTTTGAGCTTGACTTCATCAAAAACTCAAAATAATTCGTATTGTTTTTGAAACTTTCTCCTACCGATCCACACATCATTGTTCTATTCGTTCTGTAATATTTTAATTGGTGAACAACTGCATATCCATGTTTAACATAATCCCTGCTAAAAATAACCACACAAAAAAACAGTATTGAAAGAGATAGGAAAAAAGAATAAGCAGCAGCAGCAGCAGTATTTATATACGTCAGGCCTAAATAACCATAGTATCTTTATACAATGAATAATTAGTGTTAAGGAAATATTAATTATTTAACAAGAAATGCATAGGAGTTTCTAAATGTGTTTACTGAATAATTTTACCCATTTTTTACAAAGTATTTTTATAGTGGTTATTTAATATATTAGTTACAAAATTTTATGTGAAATTTCAATTAAACTTATGTTTAATTTAGAGGATAGATTTCACTTCACTGGCTGAGATTTGATTTTACCATTCATGATCACTTGTGGTTTAAAAAGCTACTACACTTAAACCCCTATGATTTTGAGCTTTCCTTCCAAACAACCACCACCATCACTTTCTGCCACATCCCATTCACAGTCACCGCAAACCCTGTCTCAATCATAACACAAATTGTAAAGAATAAACAAAGGACGACGAGAAGAAAAAGACTCAAACTTTTGACACCACAATAAACCACCTAGAAGACCAAATCACTGAATCGAGTCCAAAACCCCAAGAACTCTCTAAATCGCCATGCAATCCTCTCATAATTGAAGAAGATTTGAAGAAAACCTAAATCGCCTCCCTATGTTGCTCTCCCCAAACCCTAGATCCAACATACAACACAAACAATCAGACTTTGAAAAAAATGCCCAAAATACCTTTTTCACTTCCCTAACCCAATTATGCTCTGCTGAAAATAATTGGCTACTCTAATGAACGAGAATAAAAGAAGAGAAAAAAAATGAGAGAAGAGGAAGGTCTGATTTACCTCTATCTTCGTTCAGTTGCCTCTAATCTACTAGTGCACCATGGGTTTGAGAGGTGGTGTTGCGGAAGCAGAGAGAGAGATTGAATAAGTTAGTTGTTGGTTGAACAAGAATAAAAGAAGTGAAAATCTAGGCCCTTCGAGACGCTTCTGGCTCGGGTTCCGGCTAAAGCCTCACTACATATGCTAAGCGAGTCTCAATGGAATAGTTTCTCTGGTTATTCACAAAGTTTTGCATAAGTGATACAAAATAGTTACTTAATCTCACCACCAGTTACAAAACAAAACTTGAGATGCACTGACAAACTTTATTCCAACACAATATAGTGCAACCTTAAGAATCTCAAAGCATTTAAGTATAAGTTGCATAAGTCAAATGTTCTAAATTCTAATACACATGGTCCCGTGGAATCTTTTATATATATATATATATATCAAAATTCACCTGCTAAAGGATAGGAGGGGAACAAAAACAAAGACCTAAATAGCAAAAGCAACACTTCTAGCAACTGTAGGCATATTAAACAAACATAAAAGTTCAAACAAATAAGCAATACACTGTGTGGGCAAGGAAATCGTACCTTGCTAGGGTTAGGGTTTACGTGTTGGTGAGGAGGAGAGAAATCCACGAAAATGCGGAATTGATTGATTGATTGAAGAGGGAGAAACGACGGTGGGCGATTACTCCAACGACGCGTGGCGAAACCCCTAGAATCCGGAGGCAAGTGTTAGGATAACAGGATTCCAAGAGCCTTCTTGAGTCCTTCAAGTTGAGAGAATGTCAAACCCTTTGGTGCTTTTAGGTGGAATCTCAAGCCTTTAAGTCACCAAAAGGGTCCCTTTGATCTTCCAAGAGTCCAAGTCTTGATCTCCGGAGAAGTCCCTTCCCAATGGAGTGGAAGAGATATTTATAGGGTTTTTGGAGAGTGGTCATGTGATAGGCACATGTCCTCGGAGAAATTCAAATTTACCCTTAGTCATCAAAGTAATGCCCAGATCGTCACCTTTTCTAGCCACCAATCCAATCCCTCAATCAATTCCCAAAATGAGTCACCTCCACGTCTTACGCCTCGGGACACGTGAAAGATTCTCTCGAGATCTTGCTTCTTTATTTTCGGCTCTTAGTCTTTCCATTTAATCATAATCTGAACCTTAATTTGTGCATTTAATTCAATTAGGTCAATTGAACCCTAATTTGCACTTTGGCCCACATTTGCCCCTATGGCGAGAGTCGCGTCCTTGGAGTAACGATCGTGCAAAATACTTTAACTCTGTGAATCTTTGCTTCAATTTTTTGAAAAATGCTCGATCTTGCAAGTCCCGAAAATAGAAAAAATCATAGGAGGCGTAACCTATGGGAGCTCTCCCGATATATCTTTGGAAATCCTCTATCAAATCTTTCCAAACCTTGCATAATATTTGTTTCCCTAATTAATTTTTATATGTATATATATACATATATTGAAACTAAATCAAAATAAATTATATATTTGTCAAATAAAATCAAATCTTATTTTGATTTGTAAATAAGATCAAATCCTTCTTTATAGAAAATCAAATCATTCCTATTATTTTGGAAACAAAATCAAATTATTTTTATTTATATACTTATAAAATAAAATTAGGAAGAAATTATTTTACTGAAAATATTTTTTGAAAATCGAGAAATATTTTTTTTTAAATAAGAATAATTTAATTTGATAAAATAATAATATTATTATTATTTTTTTAAGCGCAAGATCTCTTCCCTTAATTGGTGATCTGGCGTAGTCATTTATGAGGATTGACGAGAATTGATTCCACTTGAAACAAGTATAGCAAATTAGCAATTGATTTTCTTTGGACATGTATTTTAGAGAAAGAAGACGGAAAAAAAAAACTAAAGGGAAAAAGAAGCAATTGCGAGTAATAATGGTAGTGAAGCTTGGGGAAGATAAACAAATGAAACAATCATGAAGAATTGACAAGCGAAAAATCAACACATTTACAATTCAAAGTGAAAATGATGGTAGCGAATTCTTCCCGTGAAACCTTGAACTTCATTTTCAAAACCAAATCATTATTTTAGCTTTGACGAGAATTCCTTGTGAAAGCTGTGATTGGTCATTGCAAAATATTTCCATATAAAATGAAATAAAAGTTACGCAAGTCGGGATACTAAAATGATTGAATCAAGGCATCTTTTGATTGGCTATAATTCTAACTTTCCATAAGTAATATTATGGGAAGGACTCTGAATAATGGTATGATGCTTGGGTCGATCGAAATGATAAACAACCTCTTTTCCTCAATTTATAAAATGGATATACAAATGACAAATCCTATATCCCATGCATATAATTCTCTGAGTTATGATTGAAGGCGTAAATTCAAGACAGACGCCTAATTGTCTAGTTAATTACCTTATATTTATCACAATTACCCACATAATTTCCAAATTGTAAGACCCATAAAATATTCCCTCGTTCATATATATTTTTGATGTCGCTAATCTCAGGAGAACTTTATTAGCAATTAATGAGTTTTTTTTTTTTTTTTTTTTTATCAAATTGACACATTCTTATTAATAATTAATTGAGTAGTACTCGAGATAGTATGATCTGACAAACTTTATATAGAATTCCCTAAAGATATATAGGCGTGCTCGATTGCTTTCATGGAGCTAATATATAAAATATTGTTTTATAATCTATATGTATGCATAATTGATTGACTTTTGTAAAAGTAATAATCATGTCATATGATACATTTATAATTAAAACCCATAGGATCTTACTCCTTATATATATATATCTGATAATCTTCCTAATAAATTTTTTTTATCTTGATACACCAAGTCTTTCCTTTTTATCAAATCAAATATTAATTTTTATTTCCAAAATAAAATCAAATCTTAATTTTATAAAATCAAATCTTAATTTTATTTTTGAAATTAAATCTTTCTTTATTTTGGAAAATCAAATCAAATCTTTCTTAATTTGAAAAGAGATTTTTTTTTTTAAAACAAATCAAAATCATAAAATCATATGAAATAAACTAAAATCATATGATTATGCATGATAACCATAGTCCCTTTCTATTCACGCCAAAGTTAAGTAGTAGAACCCTTAGTCCAATTTATTTTTTTTATTTTTTTTATTTTTTTGGTAGACCCTATACAAAAATGAGGTAACCATTTTTTTTTTTTTTTGAATCTTTGGTTTGAACCTATTTTTTTTTTTTTTTTTTGAAAATAAAATAAAATAAAATCTTATTTATTTTTTCAAAAAATAAAAATAAAATATATAAATAAATAAATAAAATATTTACTTATCTTATTTTGAGAGGTCCTGTTGCTCCATGATTAATTCTTGTCTTTGCTTCCTTTTTTTTGCCATAAGAAAGATCCGTTGAAGCTATACATACCTTCACCTCATCCAATACTATCAGATTAACACCTCGTGAAACTAAAAGAAAATAAGCCCATGAAAAGAATGAACATGATTAACCCCACTCTTGCTTTTCCCGATGCCATTATTTGGTTCCTTTCAAACTGTCTCTATATCCCATGAAATCATCAAGTCGTGTAGCCTTCTCCACTCCTTCCCGTCATTCTTGATCGATCCACGGCATTACCCAGTGATTCTACACAATGATTCAATGAGAACACAAGCGTCGAAAAGGCTCTCGTAGTGATGCGAAAATAAAAGAAGATATTCCACCATCTCTTCTTCACATAGCCCGTAAGACCATCAACAATCAATTCTCTTGGGATAGAAATCACCTCATTTGCAGCGACAAATCCGAGACACGGTATATATATATATATATATATATATATATATATATATATTTTTTTTTTTTTTTTATGCAATCGAGGGAAATTGATTATAATAAGCCTCTAATTCATAATTCGTTTGATTGTTGAAGGTGACTTACTTTCGAAAAATCTTTGTTTTCATAATTCTTTTATTTAGTTGGAATTTGAAACTCTTTTCATGTATAATTATTTTATTTTGTCGATTGATTGTTTGTTTGTTGGTTGATGTTTTTGTTTAATTTTTTCTTAATTGTTTCATCGATTTCTCTTTTTCGGTGATTGTAGTTTTTCTTTTTTAAGCCATTTCACCTTAACAGGATCTTGGCTCGGATATTCTCGAAGAAAACAACACCTGCAAGGAGGAGGATTTATTTTGAGCCATTTCACCTTAACAAGGTCATTGGCTCGGATATTACGGAAGAAAGGGAACACTGCAAGGAGGAAGGATCTATTAGAGCCATTTCACCTTAACAAGGTCATTGGCTCGGATATTACGGAAAGAAAGGAACAACGAGGAGGAGGAGGATTTATTAGAGCCATTTCCCCTTAACAAGGTCCTTGGCTCGGATATTTTGAAAGAAAGGACAACCCCGCATGAGGAGGAAGAGTTTATTAGAGCCATTTCACCTTAACAAGGTCATTGGCTCGGATATTTTGAAAGAAAGAACAACATCGCGAGGAGGAAGAATTTATTAAAGAGCCATTTCACCTTAACAAGGATCTTAGTTCGGATGTTCGGTGAAGTAGCATTCATTCCAATCAGTTGATTCGACGAGTAAGGAGAAGTTAAATGTAAGAGGAAGAGCTCCTTGGGTGGCTAAATCCTGCGAATTGACCACTTGGGGAACCGACCTAATGGCCTCCTTTTTCACATTTCCCGTTCTTCTTTTACCCTTTTTATTTGAATGGCTCCTAATGCTTGTGCTCTTTTCTTCTTTCGGTGTTCATGATCTTCCTTTCCGAATCCAGGTGTCCGTGATCTTCCTTTCCCCAAATCCAATCTTCTTATTTAAGTTTCATACCCTCTCTCTTGTTATGGTAAACACTTAATTTCAAATGCTCATTCACTTTCTTTCTTTGTTTCTAGAATTCTCATGTTATATTTTCTTGTTGCGAATGACTCCGGTGAGCGTTCCACGGACAGAAAACTACTAAGGAGGTTCCTTTCATCAACGGCGGGAAAGGCTCCCTTTTATGGGTCTTCGGCGTTTTACGGGAGCAAGTGAAAATTATGATCGTCTAACCTTTCCTCCTCCCGAGAAAGTAGGCTTATTTCTATATCTTTACTGACTTACTTGAAGTTTAGGCGACTTTCCTGATTACGCTTCGCATTCCTCGTATGTGTATAGAAAAACAGGAATACCCTACGGTCCCATTCATTTCATATCAGACTTATCCATCGTCTTGAGGGTGGCAACATTGACCGAAGCGAGGTTCTCATAAATTTTGATTATGTGGATATCTTTGAAGAGGGCCGACATTTTGCGTTGCATTCAATTATCACGAGGATCTTCGTGTCAAAGCGGGACCAAGATGCTCTTCTGAGTCTTGATTTCCATGGTGGTGTTCTTCCATGTACATTTGTCACTACTTGGGGGAGTTCACTGACTCTGAGAGGATGTCTATGTCATCTACCGATGCATTTGCCCCTGCTGGCGTGAGTCGCGCCTTTGGTGAGATGATCGTGCAAAATATTTTAAGTGTTGAAGTCTTCACTTCTTGAAGCTTGATGTTTTGCAAGCCTTGAAAACAAAAGTCCTAGGAGAGTGAACCTCTGGGGAAGCAAACCACAGGAGGCAAGCCCTAGAGGATCTCTTCAGGATATCTAGGTATCTCCCAACTTTCCTTGGACATGTCTCCCTTACATGCTAGGTTGGATCTTTTTATTTCCAATCATCATGTTGTTGCACTTAGTTCGGAAGTCACTTCACGTCTCCATGAGGATGACTTACTTTATATAAACTTTAGGAGCTTGAGATGACATACATAAATTGAAGACCAAGCTTTTGGGAAATTGAGTCGACTACCCAAGACCTTGAAGGCTCGATAGCCTCTAATCTGAAGGCTCATGGTACCACACCATTGTCGACTTGAAGGCTTTAGTTATTCCCTTCTCTTTAGTTCGACGGTCATGGCCTTTAGATCATAAACTTTCATAGTTTTTTCCATTTCTGTGTCGGAAAATTTATGTACATATATTTCATTTATCAAATTGTAGTTTCTTTTATCCTTATTGATTGCCTTTAATTTGAGCGATTCTTTAAAACTCAATATTTAACATTGAATCTTAAGTTGTTGAATTAAGACTCCAAGACACCAATAGGCCTCGTAAAAGCAATAAACATGAATCTATTCAAGAAAAACATGTTTTTTTTATATGCAAACTAACACTTGAATCTATACTTTTTTTTTTAAAGAGATTAGAAAAATATTCAAGCATAAGTGGAAGTTTGACAATTTATTGATAACAAAATTGCTTTTAACAAAGCATAACGTTTGAATAATAAATCCTCGATTACTTTTGAAGTTGAAAGTATAACTTATGCAGTTCGAGGACTTATAGTCGGTGCCTCGATTACTTTTAAAGTTAAAAGTATAACTTTTTGGAGTCTAAGGACTTATAGTCGGTGCCTCATTCACTTTTAATGATAAAGTGTAACACTTTCGAGTGCCTCGTCACACTGGATCGTCCAATTTCTTGGCAAGTCACGATCTACGAGGACTTGAAATCGGTGCCTTGTCACTTGAGTCGTCGAGTTTCTTGGCAAGTCACGGTCTACGAGGACTTGAAATCGGGTGCCTCGTCACTGGGTCGTCGATTTCTTGGCAAGTCTGCGATCTACGAGGACTTGACCACCATTTAGAGTGGACCACCATCTTGGGTGGATTTTATATATATATATATATATATATATATATATTTTTTTTATTTTTTTAATTAAATCGATTCTTGTGCCTCCAACCTTGGTCATCCAATTACTTGGCAAGGATACTCCACGAGGACTTAAACCACCATTTTGGTGGACCACCATCTTAGGTGGATTTTTAATTCATCTGTAGTTCGAGTTTTTCGATGGTAGAGCCGATGTTTGGGTTCTTGACTTACGGGATTGAACCATGGGTGATAGTGTTACCGTTTCTTCTCTAGTTCAATCTCCCCGTAAAATCGACTTCTCATGGTATATCCTCCATGATATAACGATCCATAGTGGAATATCCTGCGTATTGGTGGTATACACGAAGTCCGGTCTTCTTTTCATCTCTTCCGATTCTGACCAATAAAGGTCTTGGAGGCTTCACCACTCCATACTCAACCCATTGTTCGTCTGAGGCTCTGAATGCCTTCTCATTGCATGTAATAGCCTCCGGGCCCGGCATTCTAGTATACTTGTCACCATGCTTTTCTCTTTAGCTCAATTTTCTCATTCTTCTCCCTCTTGCCCCTTGTGGTTTTGATTGAGAATCGGCCAAAGCTTGCGATTCTTTATCTCTTGCTCTTCCATGTAACCATCGCATGGTGGTGGTGGAAATGTCATGATTCCTCCCAAGTCTTGTCAGTGCAAAGATGAGAGGTCGTGAATGAATCACAAGCTTTGGTAATGAGGTGGGGCTTGAAGGCGTCTAAAAAAGCACCATTGTTGCATATCTTAACCAAGTTCTTTTCTTGATTGGCTCTGCACACCTCTCGTGCACGGGCCTTGAACTGTCGACATAATCGTGACTCCTCATTCGGTTTCTGCTTGAACCGCATAAGCTCCACAATGGTTACTGTTTACGCACGTAGAAAAATTTCTTGAAAAATTGTAATTTTAAGTCATCCCAATCATGGGTGACCCTTCTCCAAATTGTAGTACCAACTAAAGGCCTTATCCAAGTCAAGTCTTGTTGAATTCCCGCATCAACAAGTTGTGGTTGTTCACTTAAATCATATCAGAGACCACGGAGACATTGACTCTACAAACACAGCGATATGTTCCCTAGCATTTCCTTTTTCCCGTTGTATTTTGGAAATTGCGGGGGTGCTCAATATACCTGTTGGGTAAGGTTGCCTCCGAATGTGTGCGGGGTAAGGAGGAGTAAAGTCCACTCAGAGGGTCGAGATATACTGTCTGCGAAGTTGATTGATCACGTCGATCATATCATCCTTCGTCACATCTGGGCTTGTAAGGCGTGAACTCTACGGGGTGTTGTGATATCTTTCTTTGCATCGGCGGTGTGTATGGTAGAAATTGGTTGATGGACACTTGCATCGTGAGCAGTGGCCTTTGGTGGAAGTTCTTTGGCTCATTCATTGGACATTGCTTGGAATGGTTGGCATTTGCACACGTGAAAATGATGGAATAGTAGGCGAGATGATGTTTGCACGAGGTTGGCTTGCTTCCATCCTAGGTTGTGTACGTCACCACCTGTTACGGGCTTCCAAGTTGATTATTGGAACCAATTGACTTTCAGATTAATGGAGGTCTGATGTGGTTCTCTTTGTTGTTGCTACCATTATTGTTGTCTTCCACACCTACTTGTTCCCCATGCAAACTTCACGGGAACATGGCCTTGAAAGTGGAATCTGCATCAATTAACTGGCGGAAATTCCCCATCTCCTCTTGCTTCCTCTGCATTTCGACATCATGGCCATCATCATTCCTTGCCCTTCTCGTGCTTCCTTGATACCTTGAGCATCTCGGTTACACATCATTAAATTGGTCTCCACTGCATCCTCGCCTTGCCTTCTTGTGTTGGTTTGTTGTTGATTGGCCATATGTGGTGACGTCGAACTTCCTTCCAGGCGTCTTGATAAGTGGTTGGTCAAAATCCGGGTTTGCGCTTGGAAAGCTTGAGTGGCTTGCCTTGGGCTGGATCCGGTGAGGTAATCTTTGTTTGTTGGTGAAGCGGCTCTTCTGTAGTTCTCCACTTGAGTTGTGGGCATACCCTTCACAAATTCTACACCTCCCAGTGAGTCGCCAAATAAATGTGGGCAAGGAAATCGTACCTTCTTTAGGGTTAGGGTTTCGTGTTGGTGAGGAGGAGAAATCCACAAAAAAGTCTGGAATTGATTGATTGATTGAAGAGGGAGAAGCGACGGTGGGCGATTACTCCAACGACGCGTGGCGAGAACCCCTAGAATCCGGGGACCGTGTTAGGTAACAGAGGATTCAAGAGCCTTCTTGAGTCCTTGAGTTGAGAGAATGTCCAAACCCCTTTGGTGCTTTTAGGTGGAATTCCAAGCCTTTAAGTCACCAAAAGGGTCCTTTTGATCTTCGAAGAGTCCAAGTCTTGATCCCCGGAGAAGTCCCTTCCCATGGAGTGGAAGAGATATTTATAAGGTTTTTGGAGAGTGGTCATGTGATAGGCACATGTCCTCGGAGAAATTCAAATTACCCTTAGTCGTCAAAGTAATGCCCAGATCGTCCCGCCTTCTAGCCACCAATCCAATCCTCAATCAATTCCCAAAATGAGTCACCTCCACGTGCTTACGCCTCGGGACACGTGAAAGATTCTCTCGAGATCTTGCTTCTTTATTTTCGGCTCTTAGTCTTTCCATTTAATCATAATCTGAACCTTAATTTGTGCATTTAATTCAATTAGGTCAATTGAACCCTAATTTGCACTTGGGCCCACAAATAGCTAATGTTTGAGAAAGTGACACATATATTGCTCTTGCATTGCTAACAGAAGAGTCTATTAGAATGTAGTAGAGTAGAACAGAGTCATTATACTACCTTAATGAGCGATGAGTGGCTTCTGCTTATCATCTGCAAAGCTCTATTAACAGCAAGATCCCAATAACTTTTACTGGGAACGTGATTATTGTTGATGATGAATGTATTGGGAACTTCTCTTCGCAACCTCACAATAACAGAGGAAACCTGCAACATCCAAGAATTTTAAATGATAAAAACATTCATAACCTACGATTTTCAAAATGAGGGTAAATTTTCTGATAAGTTTTGCAACACATGAACCTTTCACATTGTGTCCTGAAGTGCAGCCATTGCCATTCCATATGTCCATAAAAGTGCATTATCCCATGCAATAGCTATAGCAAGTATTGAGCTTCCTTCAAGCTCATCAAACTCAACCTGTCATTCAGAATCCAGCCAATGGGTCGTCTATACACACTGTGGAAAACTTTCACCCTTTTGACATTTCATATGTGGCAACTAATAACTTCATGAAAGGAAAAGAAGTAGTGTACCTGTTGAACAATGAAGTAAAATGAACCAAAAGCCTCCCATTCAGATGATATATTACCCCTTGCATCAAAGCAGATAGCCCCATAAGCACGAATCAACGGACACTTCTTAAAAAGGAACCTTTTAATCAAAAGAACATGTTAGAGCTATTGATTTAATGAAGAATTATTTAGAGTACTGACACCATGATTACATTCCATTTACATCCTAGTCAATGGATATGTAACATGTCACCCTCTCTCTTGATGAAATTTAGTGGGTTGGGGGAAATGCTACGTGTTTTGTTCCGGTACGCGGTACGAATATGGGTACGAGGTATGCTACATAGTTAAAACGTGATACGTTAACATATATTTGTATAAGTTCTTATAGGTAGGAATTCTCCTAGAGTCTAAATGTAATAAACCTAAGTTTTATATAAAATTTTTAGTTAAATCAACAAGATTGTTTTATAAATATTTTAGAACAAATGTAATGATTGAGCATCCAATACTAAGTTATAGTATTGATATTTGTGCAATTATAGACTTTATAGTGATACAACAAAGAAATTTTTAGTTGCGTTAAATTTAGAGTATTGGTATGTCTTAACAATATCTAGTAACAATAAATTAGTAACTTTGGCTCTATTACTTTGTAGAGTATCTTTACCTAATTTCTATTGTTTCCTTCTTTATACATAAATTAGCAAAACATAAAAAGGTAATGATTCAAACTTTAAAATACAGCTTCAAATCAACCAAATTAGTTAAAAAACAACCAAATTTCTTAAATAACTGAATGTAACAGTAAAGCAGTACCTCTTAATGGAGCGCCAACCGTGGAAGGAGAAGGGATGGAAATGGCGAAAGAAGACTGCCGATCCCAAACCGGCAACACTGACCACATCATTATGATGAGCTGAATTTGGATGGTTATTATTATTCCCATTTATATGATGATCAATAAAGAAATCAGGATGAATGCTGCTTTTTCGACTTCGTCCCGAGAAGAAACAGCGAGGGAGTAGCTGGTGTTGCTGTTGGGCACCAAGCCAATCGATTGCTTCAATTTGTTGCTCAATTGGCACCTAGTTGTTTTGTTTTGTTTTTTTTTTCTCCAAAAAAAGGGGAAAGAATAATAATAAAATGGAAACAATTTAGGGCGTTATTAATTTAGGGGTAAACAAAAAAAGAAGAAGATTTCATAATTAACAGTATGGCTGGGCTCAGTGTGAACCAACCACGTGGCATAATCCCATTTATGCAGCTTCCTCCCATCCCATCCCATCCCATGACAGATAAGAATAGTAGCCAAAAGTAATCTGTTTTTTTTCTGAGTCATTCATTAGTTCTAGCATTAGCGATTAATTAGTTGGGGAAAATCCTTGAGAAAGCTAGCTCTTAATTATGTAATTTACCTGGAACCGAATCAAAAGGAGGTGGTTCGGATTTTAATTCCTATATAGCTGAGTTGAGGCGGTCAATGGCCAATGCAGGCGTCAAAACAGCCGGAAAAGTTCGAGTTTGGATAGTACCCAAGGGTTGTTTAGAAGAATCATGGCCTTGGCACCCATTCATTGACAGTGAACATAATTGGTATCTCTGCTCCGGATTAATAATATCAATAAGAAGACATGGTTAGACTAATATATATATATATATATATAGAGAGAGAGAGAGAGAGGTTTACATGATGATGATTGTAGATATGGAGAGACTGTCTATTAGTTGAAATGGCAGGAGCTGAGGTTAATGAGGATTTCATTGGTTCAAGTTCCAAGAAGCAGCGTGCTATGTACACTCACCATTCCTCAAAATGATAGTATTATATTATTTTGACATGATGAACCACGTACCTTAAAATGAAAGTCATTAATTTTGGTTAATTGACACATAAGTTAGGAGATAATTTTTTTTTCAGTACTGTTTTAATTAATTAATTATTAAATTAATTTCATAATAATCGAATCCCCTCAAAATGATAAACCCCATGCCCTGACCGATAAGGTAACAATTTACCATGTTGATATCACCTCATAGTAAACGAATAAATAATTATAATACTTTAGCTTTGCTTTTGTATCATCTATTAAAGTGCAAAACTATCTCGGAATGGCATATTTACCATTAAATTATGACTTTATTACATTATAAAGTTTAGTTGCAATAATATATAATATGCTAAATCGGAACCAATAACAAAATCAGTATGGTACGATGTCTGTAAAAACGAATATGAAATGGCAATGGGTGCCTAAGAAGAGCTCAATTAGGCAGCAATCTTTGCTTATCAATCTTAATTCTTTTGGATTTTCCAGGAACCAATAGACCACTGTTATGGCTTTTAACCTCTATTCAGAATTTTAATTCATCAATTGGAAGTAGTAAATATCTGTGGTAATGGTAAAAAATAAAAATCAAACCCTATTTTGCTACCTCCATTCCAACTCATTCATTTCACCAAGTTGAACATGTTATACAATACATTGATGGTATAAGCTTTACTCCCTCCCTTTCTCACAACAGCCCTTTCCCTTTTTCTCCCCATCATTCACTAACTATATTAGAAACAGTAATAAAATTGCTCTTTAGCATAAAGAGGCATTTCTCCAAGCTATTCCTCCTCTGTGCCAAACCCACCAATTCGTTGTCTCCTCTTGTCAAAAATAGCTTTGAAGGACTCATGCTCTGCACGGAGTTGTTGTTGGAATATGTTTCGACTCTTTGGTTCAACAGTTTTCCCAGCTACCGGCTGATGGTCTTGTTCTGGTAAAGGATTCGACTTCTGCATAGGTTAGAATAAGACAAAACAAGGTAAACAAACTGGCTACTTAATTGTACTGCTTCCAACCATTAAGAAAATCAATACAATGCCCAAAGCCAAAAGGTTAATTAAAACAAGGAAATTCTGATTTTTAGCGTGTACAAGTAAATTAGTGGCTTTCTTCAGAAATCCAAGCTTTCTAAAGTTAAAAGGAAATTTCAATTGCCTCTCAGCTCACCAAGTTGTATCCAGCACCGGGCCCGATCACTAAAGAGAAGACATTTGTTTTCCTTGTGGCACCTATTGAGAAGCCCATATCACCAACCTGAAAATTAAAGTACGAGTTGCAACACAAGGTGCAGAAACAGAGAAGAGCTTTCAAACATAAGAGGGAAAATACAACTGAAACTAAGAAATTAGTAGAAACAGTGTTCCAGCTGTGTCGAGGTTTTTTCACGTGGGGGCATAAAAAATTAGAAAACAGCAAGAGTGAGGTTATAAAGGCAAATGCAACTATAAGCAATCTTAATATCAAGTATTACTGTGACTATCAATCATGACTTTACAGAAACACAGGCCCCTGGAAACTTAATTTTCTGATAAATTATTTAAGAAGTATAAATTGGAGGGAAAACACATCAACACCTAGTTAGTCATGAAAGTGACACTCTATCATTACTAGCTTATGATTATCTGAATTTAAATCTGGAGTTGGACATAAGAATATCCTTGCACTTCTTAGCACTACCCCAGCTGAACCAGAGGGGGACTGTACCAAACGCTCAATACAATTCAAAGTGTTAGTAATATGTTTCATAAACAGAATGCACATAAACAGATTCTCGATATGAAAATTCGGTAAATCACAAGCGAATAAGGTCAGAGATCCAAATTGAATGAAGTGTTAGTCACAAGAACTATATACTCTTGAGAAATAAATAAATAAATAAAATAAAATAAAATACAAGAGCAGCATTATTTGGACCAACTTTATTGATGCAGCAATCAAAAGCTCTTCTCTAGTCGCTTATTGGACAATGTTTGATCATTTCTCACCAGAACTACTGCCTGGGTATATTAATCATCAATCAGTCCTTCAAGACTTGGCCAGTTACCACATAGACCTTGGCACATATTAGATAAAAGAAAGACCTTCTTCAAAGGCTACAGATTACTGTTTTAGAGACTAATTAACCATCTTTCAGCTATACAAATATTATGATCATGTGGTCAGAGAGTAAATATTACATTAATCAGCATATTAAATTTCCACTCTTATTCTATCTTGCAGTGAACAAATTACAGGTGGGGGTCTATCTATGTAATCCTAAAATGTAAACATATTTCCCATGATGACTAGCCAACCTTCCAAGGTGTTTGAAATTTCAAACAATAACAGAAATAGCAGTATTTCCTACCGTGAAGATCTTAGAAAGATCATTAATGTATTAAATGGGCACAAGATGATAGATATGTAGCACATACCTTGTCACCCCAGCATACAGATTTTCCTTCCTTGCTATAAGCATTAATCAACCCAGAAAGAGCACTTGAATTCCTCTTTGAACTTTCAGTTCTTTGAGCATCACTTTCATCAAAATCATCCGACCATTTGCTCCTCCTCAGATCTTTCACTTCTTCTGTGGGATGGCCTCCAGCATCCCATCTCTTATCATCCTTTGGAGGGCCTAAACAACCAAATGACAACAAAGCAATGAGAAAAATGGGTCTGGAAAATCAATTACCATAATATAAGAACTAATTCATTTAATAAATAAATATAATAGCATGTAGAAAGCAAAATTCTTTGCATTTAGCTCAAACAACTATGCAAGCACAAATAGGGTGTAGTTTATCTGAAAATACCAACAACAACAAAAATATCATACCAAGCAAAGATAAAAGCAAAAAAAAATGTTAGTTAAGATTTAGAAAGAAGAATAAAGTACTAAACAAGGCAAAGACAGGACCGTAAACAAGTATATTAAAAGTGCTACTTTATCATTGGCATTTTTGTCAAAGAGGTAGCCTGCTTGAGTGGTTGTTTTGACATATAGTCCTGCCATATGGTAAATGATCTCCAGCAATTCCAATATAATCATGAGAAATGAAATGAGAGAAGGTAGAATTAATGCTTCCACACACACCCTCATCTTTTTCCCAGGAGTTGAATAGTTGGTTTCATTAGAGCGGTCATGTCTCCATAATCCCAAGACAGCATTCTTCAACAAATAAATAGTGATAATCGAAAGGCAAACAAAACTAAACAGATGAATAACGAACACCACATAGCAAATAGAAAATTGCACGTCCATCGGCACATAAACATATTGTTCTCTTATATGTTCAAATGAAATCTAATACACATGCATTTGAGAACCAAAGCACTGGGTAAAGTGAAATCTTTAGGTTGCAACTGAGGAAAATTATTGCCAAAAAGAAAAAGGAAAAAGGAAGGCTGCCCAGCTCTATTTAGCATTTAATGATTGCACATGCACAAAAATCAAACCATACCATTGGATTCCGAATCTTCTACTAGAGGTACAACAAGATTTTGAGGGATTCTTTCTTCTGATCCAGACAACCCACCAGTAGGATCCCCATCTTCCATATCCATGTCTACCTATCAGGTTTGAAAAAAGAGAAACAAATTCAGATGATTCTACTGAATCCAAATAACAGGATGTAAACTTCTGCACTACTTTTGCTCATTCAGGCATGAACAAAAATTCATAACAAAAGCTTGAAACCAGTAAACCACACAAGGATATCTTTATCATCCATTAGTCCTTCCATGTCTATATTTAATTCTCCTCATTTATAGCAAGTTTTTTTACTATAGATCATGTGATTTAGGATAAAATGAAGTTAACATTGTCCAACAAGGTAGTCATACTTATCGGATAATCTCCTAATCAATTAGGGTAAGAAACACGTTTTTCAACAGAATCAACATGAAGGGCTTAGAATTGCCATGTAAATAATTAAATTCCTGAGAGTTGAGACATGAAGATAAGGTAGAATAAGCATTCAAGTTAGGGTACAAATGCTATCCATTAAGTTTGAGACTTTCCTTTCGAGGCCACAAAATATATCCTTAGAAGCCAGGTAACAAGCCCAATATCATATAATTCACCTCAGTCACAGTGCACTCTAACTAGACTTCACTCTTCTAAAATTTGATTGACAAAAATGTTACCAATTACGTTATTCGTAGAAAATAACAATCCAGACAAAGAAAAAGGCCTTCAACAAAAACACTAGCCGATCAAGTTCCAAGTTATTTAAGCATGTATACCAAGACATTTCTAGAATTACATTTTCTAGGCTAGATAAGCAACAAAGGTATATTGCCATCATATATCAAATTTATGTTACCTCCTGAATTCCACTTTCTTCCAAATCATCTCCATGGAGTAAAGACTGTAATGGCAGCAAAAAATTATACATTAAACCCCAAGCATAATAATATGCATCATGACAGAGTTTCAACATTTTAAGTAATCATTGATAACCACAGCCATGTGCACAAGTAGATTTTCCACACTTTTTTTTCTTTTACACTTTGTGTTTTGGGTCCCCCATTTTTATAATCATTCGATAAGTTTTCTTTTAGTTTTAAGACTAAAAACTTCCTAAATTCTAAATAAAAATTTGAAATATCATTCACCTTAATGTCCAATTTTAAGTACAATGATGGAGCTTCTTCCCATTGTCTAGCCATCTTTTGTATTTCATCTTGGGTGAAACCATGCACATTCCTAGCAGCACAACCCTGGAGTTCACAAGGATATGGTCAGGGAGAAAACTTTATCCAATTCAAGCCGCAAGTTACATTTTAAAGACAATTTAGCGTAGTATTATAAGTGATAGCATCATCTTAGTCATTCTAATGCCTATATAGTCCTGTCTGCCTTAGCGCAGAATCTCATGTTGGAAAAGCTACTACAAGACATTTAAACTCACCGCTGGATCCTTGTATGTAGCTTCTAATAAGTACACTTCAAATCCCATTCTCTGAAATGAAATAAACAGAACAATGAGTGAACCACATAGATAAACAGTGAAAAGAAAATCAACACATTGAGCTTTTTTTATACAAGTACGAAGTAAAAGAGCTTAAATAATAAAAGCAGCACAAAACAATTGTAGTAGAAGGATCTGGTATTCATTGCAGATAGTCACGCATGTTGAGAAAAACAGCTTTTTTTCAATCTAAGAAAAACATGTGAGGAGTAAGCCTCTTTAGAAAGCATACTCTATCCATATTACCTCCTACCACCTAGCAATATAAATTGAGGCAAAAAAAATTTGTTTTTCAACCTCAACAGGAAAATATAATTTTGGCACTCAAAGATACACCCGCCGCGGAGGGGGGATATTAGATTTATGTACTTTTTACTTTTAGAAACAATATTGGTTTTATTTATTTACATGTAAATAAAAAAAGAATTAATATTTGTTATATACAACATGTACTCTTGTATTGCCTTGAAAATTGCAAAAGATACATAATTTATAAAGTCAAAAAACACACAAGATTAAAACCGATATAATGTTAATATAATAATTTTACAATTTTCTCAAACTTAATTTCAGATAACATTTAAATAACAAACCCAGGGAGCCTTGTCACACTAAAAATGATTAAATGAAGCAGCAGTTGTCACATTAAATTTTGGGCACAAAGATATAGAGAGAGTAGCGAATCACTTTTAAGTATCTATAACACATTATAATTCTTCATGGCATTCAGAATAATCTTCATCTAAATGCTACTGAATTGAAATTGACATTGTAACAATGCATCAAACCAAAATAAACTCAAAAACATATGCCCCCTACATCAGAACATTAGAATGTTATTAGCAACAATGAAGAACTCCCTTTGTTTATTTTAAGAGAAGACGTCATGTTACAAGGCAATTAATAATTTAGGATCATTAACAGTCATCATTGGATTTAGACTCATTTTAAGTAAAACTCAATGCTTACTGTACACTAAAACGCCAAATGAAAATATTGATAAGGCCTTTGAATCGCATTGGCTATGATATAAACATCGCCAAGTGAGATTAAAATGCGAACTGAACTTAACAAAATCAACCTTTCTCCTAGCAAAAAATGAACCAATTAAGCTGAAGATTGAATTTTAGAAAAAAATTGTGAAACTTGATTTCTTCAAATGATTGAGAAAAAAACATAGAATCACCGAATTCCAAGAATACAAATTTAAGTAAAAAAGAAATTGTCTCAAGGATAAAAGTTAAAAACTAAAAGAGCTAATTGCTAAATGATATGAGCAGGAAATTGTCATATAACTTAAACTTTCAAGTAAAATGCTTTACAAATTATATAAACCAATAAAGCTAAATATATAATGCAAGTCTTATGCTTTATCCCTACAATAGCAAAAAGCATCAAACTAAGCAATCTAAAGGCCATCACTAAGTTCAGTACTACACAATGGTGGAACATGGATATATAGTCCAATTAAAATCATACACTACATCAGAACAATATAACGTAAATGAATTTATATCATGGTACAGCATATTCAATTGTTGATATATGAAGAAACAAAAGAAGCTCCTTTTAAAAGCTCCATCCCCCCGGCCTGCGGATAAAGTTGTACAGTAACACTGTACAGTAAGAACACCGACAGCTTTCTAAAAAACAAATCTTTACTAATCAAAAGTTTGTCTCACAATTATAGCCATTTTTCAACAAAGGGAAATAAAACATCGTCTCTGTCGGTAAAAAAAAAACAGAAAAGCAAACCAGTGACTTGTCTATTTGAATTAGTTATAAGAAAATATAGAAATACATGAGCACGGGCACGAATATAACGAGAAGAATATTATTCCTCCTTTCGGAACAAGGACTTAAGAAGATGGTTAGAAATATTAAAATTATATTACTTCCCTTTGCAAAATTTTATGGCACGAGAACAATGTTAAATAGGAGTACAAAAATACAATTGGCAAAAGAGTGGCATAAGAATAACAATTCAACCAGCTACTGTAGCACAATGGTTGACAAACTTGATTGTCATCTAAAGGGACTCGTATAGCCACAGACAAAAAAGGAGCAATGCACCACATGGATTTGAATCTTCAAATTTCACTCATATTGAGAAAAATATTTACTCCGTCCTAAAAAAGATGATTTAAGTACACTTTTCGCGCAAATTATGAAACTTAAAGTAGAATTGAGAATATCAAATAAGTTCCACTTTTACCCTACAAATAGTACAATGGGGAATATATTCTTTCTTTAAATTTGTGGATCCACCTTTTGAGGACAAAAGAGTCTTTGTATAGTATTTGTAGTGTAATTAAGCAAACAAAAACTTTTTGCAGTCAAGTAATCTTTTATGGGACGGAGGGGGTATTGCATAAGCTTTCATGTACACTGGTTGAAAGCATGTGCTTATCTCAAGAAACCTAATGAAAGACCTCAGCATGTACATCAACTACTTAAACCATTGCAACACTACCAACATCCTAATATCAGCCAGGGAAAAAAAAGAGTTAAAACCTCTGACCTAAAAACAGTGTACCCAAATGATAATATTAACCATTCTTTCGAAAGGAAATAACAGGTTAGCGAATATTTAACAAAACTATATATAAGAACCAACTTCTATAAGTCAAAAACAAAGCATTATATATATATTATTTGAAAAAATGAATATTAGTGAAAATACATCCTTATAATTATGTTCTTACATGCCTACAGGTGATCCTCAAACATAGTTCAAGCCACTTGAATAAAATACTTCTATTACAAGATCCATTTATTACAAATTCAGTCTCATGTATGAAAACATCAATAACAAAAAAAACATACTAATCATAAACAAATGAAATACATGTGTATAAGACAAGGAATGGCACTTTTTATTCAAAAAAACCCCAAAAAACAAAATAATGAGAACAGAAATGCTCATGAGAGATTGTGAGGATGAGAGAAGTGGGGGTATACCTTTGCAATTGCCCAAAACTGAGCAAAGTCAGCTACCCGCAGATTGCGGTCATCCACTAAGACGAAGCACACATACCAGCAACAAATGGGTCAATTTTCCCGAACAAAACTGCATCTTTAGTTAGTGTAAATGAAGGCAGTGCATAGCCGGCACTGCATTGCCACTTAGTCTATAATCAACCTAAATTTTTGAACTCATACACCATGATGAACTTTAGCAAGACTAAAAGCACCATTCTTCAAATTATTTTTTTATATACCTAGGTTTAAATTTTCAAAAGAATAGGTCGAACATTTGCAATACCTAAACAAACAGAAATCCAAGTTTGTGAACAAACCCATGAGCTCTAAAGGGAGAATCACTGTAAGTTTAAGCAACTGCAAGTAAAAATCTGAATTCCAAATATCCCCCACACATATAAGCAAAAACAACACGAAAATGAAATAGAGCAACAACTTTCTGAACATAGACAGTGCAAGTGATTTCATCACAAAAGATACGAGAATCTAAACAATGCTGACAAATGTTGAAACTATGGGTATAAATGTAAAAAAATAACATATTTAAGCAAGATCATATAGCCTTTTGTTTAATACCGAAAACACGTACCAATTATAAAGGAGAAAACACCCTCATCAAGGGTCTTTTTAAATGCCTTCAGCATGCTTGACCGATAAGCCTGATGAAGAGACATAATTTTGAAGTTAGAATTGATAAAGAAAACAGTTTGTCATAAAATGGTAAGTTGGCAGTAATTTTCAGTTGGATTAAAGTCAAAATTCATTTATTTTTATTTTTAGGAGGACTTATCAAAAATCATATAGTTAATGTCCAAAGCCTTAAATTGGACAACAAAATGAAACCAAATATCAACTAGCAGTGCACAGTTACAGACTATGTAAACAGAAGCTGCACAGATTTATCATCCAGCAGGCAAGACAAACTCGTAGTTGCGTGCACAAATATTATATTCCCTCCGTCCCCAAAAGGATAGCTTAAGTGACAAAAATTTTGGCATCCCTCTTATTTCCAAATCCTCTAAAACAAATTAATAACATGTCTTCCACCGTAGCAAGACACATCCACTCCTTTCCTAGCACTCCAAAGAGAGAACTCCACAATCCCCAAGCAACAGGACAATGTAGAAATAAATGAGTATGTGTCTCGTTACTCTGTCTGCACATAAAACAAATGTCCTGCGACCTTGATAAAGATCATTAGTATTTATCCTTTGTAAAACCACACAAATTGGAAGGGACCTTAGCTTTCTTAATGTACGAAATCAATAGAAATGGATGAAGAACAATAGACCGAGTCAAAAAAAAAGGAGTAACTCTTACAAAAATAGGAATCAATTGAATCTAAATACCAAATTCGTTTATCAAAATAGATACATAAATGAACCGAATCAAACAATGTTAGCAAAGATTATGTCTCATTAGATTCCAAATCCATGAGTCCTGGAGAAATGAAAATCCCAAGAAAGTGAATTCCCATCACGCTTTATGAAGTTGGAAATAGGAGCATCATGAAGCGAAGAAATACGATAATGACGATTAAAAACAATAGAAAAATAGTTATCTCCAAACCAATAATCCTCCTAGAATCTGATTGGATAACCATCCCCAACTCCATATCTCAAATGTCAAATAAAGAAAGTATAACCTTGGAACATGACTTTCCAAGGACTTGAGTAACATAAATAACGAGTCTCAAATCCCACCTATTCAAATGCATGCCAAATTTGCTCCTACTAATGTCAACGTTTAAATAGGTGGAAAGGTGTGTGCGTCCTTGGGGATAGGATTACTTTGATTCAGGCTTGCTTGTCTAGTATACCTTTATATTATCTTTCTCTTTTTAGAATCCCAGTTAATGTAGCTAACACACTAGAAAACTTAATGAGAGATTTTCTTTAGTTGGGAGTTGGTGATGAGAGAAATGATCATTTTGTTGGGTGGAAACAATGTCTTTCTACTATGAACCATGGCATCAGCAATTTGTGTGAAATTTGTCCTTAAGCCGTCCTTTTGGAAACGGAGGGAGTACTACTATGAACCATGACATCAGCAATTCACAATATTATATATGGAGCAACCATGTCTTCAGGGACAGCAGGGTTTAAGCTTTCTGAGTGAAAAGAATTGCAGAAGTTTTAAAATATAGAGTTACCATAGATTAATGATAATTATGCTTGGTTCTATATTTACAAGTTATATCCAACTTTTTAATATGGTAGGATTTTCTCAGTCAATTTCCTCTTTAGTAACTAATATAGAATACTTGATCTTTGTATAGGAGTCTTTTGCCCTTATAAACAAAGGCCTATACATGAATTGAACCTACTGCTGTACCTTTCAAATATATATTTGTTCGTAGTCAGAACATTGAATAGAAAAGAATGACCCTGCTATCTTAAGAAGTCGCTGCTTGAAGTAATGTTCTAAATGTACAATAGAATGCAACAAAAATATAAAAACTGAACCAATACAAAGACAAACTGATATCAGCTTAAAAAGCCTGGTATCTTTACTCTCAGGATCGGGGAGATGGAAGCTTTCTGTAGTTCAAGTAACTTTTGAACATTCAATAGGCATCAAAGGTGTGACTATTGGTTTCATATTTAGTGTTGGCTCAAACTTAAAGAAACTTGTACTATTACAACAACAAGACCACCTTTTTATTCGTTAGATCCATTTGAAGCAGAGCTACTAAACCTTTCGGTCATCACTCATCAGGATGATGTAGCTCGCTCTGACTTTAATGGTAGAATAATTCATCCTAATACAATTAAAACATTCTATATGCATGACTGCATGAGCAACATGCATCAGCAAGATATGTTAATAAATATTCTAAAACTTCAAAATGACTTGGCTTACTTCCTCCATTTCAGGTTCATAACAATACTCCATGACCTTCTTCATAACTGCTTTCTTGCCTCTAATGGAACCAGAAGACTTCAAAAACTCACTATCCTCGACCTTTAAAAAAGACAGGATAGTTAGACATATCCATTTCTTAGAGCCTCCAAGAGTTGTGGGAATAAATTAAAAGACAGCATCAGAAAGAACACAGATCCTAGGATAAACAACATGTTTATGTGTTAGACAAACCTTTTCAACCTCAGTCATGAAGTAATCATCCATGGAATGAATTCGCGGGGCATCACCACCATTTTCAACCTCAAGGTCACGCAAAATCTTTGCCAAGTAGCTCTTTCCACTACCTGGTAGATATAACAAAAATAAGTAAATTCTCCATAATCTCCAAGTGTGTCCTATGCAAACCAAAAAAAGTAGGACACTCATTTCTAGAAAGAAGGAGTATACTACATTCTTTAGCTGCGCGACTACAAAAGTACAAAATCAAAATAAGCTTAAAACAATGTCAATATCCACCATTCAGACTCTAGAGTCTAGCAAATAGAGGTTATGATTGGATATATCAATCAAACAGGGTACCTGGAAGCCCACGAAGGATTATCACTATATGATCAGGTCGGGTAGCTCGATGTGGCTGCTTAAAATTTGAGAAGCATCAACAATTTTGAGCTTATCTGGAGCAATTTGCCTCAATGGAAAAGAATGAACTTCTCCTGAATATTTCGTAGACAATGTTTGGCGTGCTTCAAAACCCTGAAAAGCGTGATAAACTTTCTCTGAGTTATTTCAGGCATCGCATTGTTTTATAAATTTAGAAGGATAATCAAATACACAAATTCAGTGACAAGGGAAAAGTCTTGAACCAGATTATTCTGCAACCCCACCCCAACAAAAATTACAGATTTTGAATTTAACAAAAAAACTTAAAAAAGGAATGGAAAGAAAAAGTGTGATATGACCCACAAAACACCTATATCCACCCAAGTGGTCAAAGTCCTCAAATGGCATGACAAGGAAGGAGAGAGGTCTGGGGCTCATCGTTAGAAAAAACCAGCGGTTGTTAACTTCCAACCTCATAATAAGAACTTCATCTCCATTCAAATCTAAAATGAAGTTAAGCTTAAAAACTTTATCTAGCTCCGGCATTAGCCCAAATGAAAATAGGGAATAAATTAGAATAAGTACATTTAGAAGTTGGCTGTATGCTTTTGATGTGCCAAGCATAATATTTTTGGAGGACCCTTGGTTTTTACAGGAAACTCAAGATCAGGTACACCTTCCTAAAAAAATATTTAAAGTCAATTCAAACAACTACCCACAAAGAGAAAAGGAGTTCAAGATAATTGTAGGAAGCTAGCAAGCAAGTGAAAGTAGTCTAGTGGTGCATATTGCCATATTCACACTTAATTCTGCTAAGTTTTGTTCCACAATGAAACCTTTATAAATCAATCTGTGAGGGCCAGTAATCAACTTTTCTTCCTAAGTTATTGTTTCAAGAATAGACAGGATATACACGTTTTTTAACTTCAATATATATATATATATCAAATTTATTCAGCTTATTTGTAGATGTACTTATTTGAAAGCTGGCCTGAGTTTCACTCTGCATTACTCATTATATGAACCTCTTGCAGGGGTTGCTATGATATTAGTAAATATCAGGTTTGGTAAAACAAAAACTTACAGTTCATCATTTCATGGTAGAATTAAATTTTAAAGTTCCTACTAATCCTATCCAAATATTAATATAAGAACCTTCACTGAACTAGGCCTACTATGACTACTGACTTTGGTAGTTAAGCTTTTTTTCTAAAACCAAGAGATAATATAAAACTTTAAAAGATTATAATCTCATTTCTTTCCTCAGACACCAAAAGGAAAGTAGAATGCAAAGGTCAATATATTTTACCTTGAATGATCAGAACTCTCACAAAATGTGTTATTTAAACTCCATAAAATTAGAAAGGTATGTCAATGCTCAAAATAAAATTCTGCCAAGCTAAGATGAAGCTCAAAGACGTTACCAAGTGCAAATGCAATTCAAGCTAAAACTAACCAAACAAGCTTTAGACCTGGAAGCAGTACCTCAATAGAAAATCCTGTTGACATATGTCGATGTGGTTTATCGGTAGAGTAAGTCTGTGCAAAGGAGTGGGATTCAGCAACTGAAGGATATGATGATGGCACATCCATCGAAGAACTTACAGATATAGGAAACAAAGAAGAGGATGTTTTCGTGGCGAAGATGAAGTAAATGGCTTAAGATAAGGGTGCCCTGGGGGTTCTACTGGAAGGGGTGGAGGTGGAGAAGCAGGAAGAGGAGGATGGGCATCAAATAAACGAGAAGCCTGTGTTGGACCTGCATTCGCACCACTGAACATAGGTAGATAACCTCCTTTATTTAAATTTTTTCGACCGTATGGGGAAGAAACATCATCCTCTGACAAAACATTAACCCTAAAAGATTGCCTAGAATCATGATTCGCTGCACCGGATGTTGCACTATATATGAGCGTGGCATCTGATTGTCAAAATTTTGATTAACCACGGGAAAATTGCTTCTCTGTTCATTCATTGATCCTTGCATCCCATGCCAGTTTGTTCGATGTGAATAATTGGTTTCATTCATTGACAAAGAATCACTGGGGTGAATCCGTTTAATATTTTGATTCTGAAAACTTTCATTAGGAGATTGAGAACGAGGATAATGCACACTCTCAGACCCTACTGATGGCAGTTTCTTGTCACCCATCTTAGGAACGGACAAATAACCGTCAGCCATATGAGAATTGTACTGAATCCCTCCTTCACGATATGGAGCCACTCCATCCTGAATTTTCTGAGCCTGATCAATATTGGTGAAGGCCCAACTGTTTGACTTATATTTCCATCTCTTCTGGAAGAATTAAGCACAGAATTTTCAACTTGACCATATTGGGAATGCCCAAGTTCTTCATTTCCACTTCCATTAGTATGCATGCATTGTTGTCCAACGCCAAAGCCTTTTTCCTCTCTATACTTGTGCGGATTGAAACCAGGCTTCGGATGAGAAGATACCCCTTTTTCAAAATAATCAATATTCGGATTCTGAAACTCATACATTTCAACATTACCATTCAGTTTTGAAGGCAATTCATCAATTTTTCCATGCTCTTCACCTTCAATAGTACTAAAATTCCTTTTTAAAATGGTTTTGTCTTGCATAGAACCATTATTTTCGTAATTAACTTGAGGCGAACTACCAGATATACTTCCGTGGTCACGAATTAATAATTTCAATCTCCGCTCATCCTCTGACACCAAATTAGAATAATTGTTCACGTGATTTCCACTAGTAAACAAGCCAGAATCATCAGCTCTCAATCTTTTAAATCCAACATTACCATGATCATAACTATAAGTATTAGGGTTTCTAGGCCAAGCCAATCGATCTCCAAAACCGTCATTGGGATGGAAATTATCAGTGGGAGCATGATGATTATATGGACGATAATCAAATTGTGGTCTTTCAGGAAAGAAATAATCATTGTTGTGTGATTGAATGAATCTATTAGGGTTTTCATTGATAGATGGGCGGGGTGGGCAAAATGGAAAGTGAGAAATTGAGCAGGTTGGGCAGATGGTGTTGTTACCTTGGATTATTGGCGGAGGACGAGCATGCCATGAATGATGATCCATCTCTTCTTCTAGCTTCTTGAATTTTGTCTTCAGACTAGATGAAGGGTAGAAGAAATCTGATTTGGGTGGTTCAAACTAGGGTTTATATTGAAATCTTGCTGATGATGGAAAATATATGACGGGTTCTACACTTCTGGATTGATCATTGAAATGTGTAGAGGTAAATATAAGTCAAACTTAAAACTCATAAAAAAGAGTTTAGAATGAAAGAAAAATTAATTTCAAAATTATAATAATTATATCTATTAAAGTTAAATACATTTATATTAATTTAAAATTTAATATCATTTCATTTGATTTCAAAAATAAATTATATCTTTAATTTTAATTAGAATTGATCGAGTATTAATTTTTTATTATTTTAAAACTCAAATAAAATTATATCTATTCAATTTTAAAAAATTAAAATATATCTCTCAATTTTAGAATATAATATATCTTTCTCGCGATATAGACAAGTGAAATTAAGGTGTGCTTGTTTTTTTTACTTTCATTCTCTTGAATATAAATTGCTAAAAATTTAATTATATTTTTACGTATACCCTTTGTTGTAAAAATTATAAATTTAATTAATTTAAAATATATTAAATTTAATATTTATTTATTTGTTTTTAGTATGAATAGCCATAATTCATTATTTAATTAACAAATATTACGAATTACTACATTTGTTCTTCCAAAACTAAAATATATTTACATTAAATTTGAATTTAAAAAGTAAAAATTAACATATATAAATATAATGTATTTCTAATCTAAAACAAATAAAATATTAAAATAATTTGTTGAGTTGTCTAATTTAATGTTAGGGAGTTTATCATTGACAAGCTATTTTAATTTTATGCTTCTTCATGCTCATCTAAATCAATTATGTTGAATTAAAATTTTATCTTATTGTATTTAGAGTCCGTTTGATGTAAAAGAGTAGATATATTTTTAATTTAAATATAAAATATATCATATTTTGTGACTATTCAAAAGTGATTTTAGTTAATACTCCATCCGTCTCCAAAATAATTCGCTTCAATTTCGATCTTTTGTTCAAAATCGACTATTTTTAAAGATTAATAATTAAGCATATATAAATATATTTTAAAATTATAAAATTGGGGTTAGTAATAAATCAGATATATTTTTCTTTTGGTTATAATCTCTTCACCTATATTTTAGCAAAAAATAGTAAAAGATTAGTTTTAAAATTCAATTAATTTGACTTTAAAAAGCTTCAAAAACAAGAATTAATTTGGCATGTATGGAAGATTAGTTTATGCTTAAAAGCACTTTTGGCAAAAAAAAAATCGTTATTTATTGACATAAACACTATTTTGACCAAAATACAATGTTTGACCTTTATTAAAGACTCAATTAGCTCTAAAATTAGATATATAATTTAATTTTTAAACGACGGTATATTAAACTTTAAAATTGATAGAATTCAGAAAAGTTTAGAATAAAATAAATTTTATGATTAATAAATTTTGTTATATATTATTCAATTGTAATAAATGTATGAACCAAAATGAAATAAATCAAGTTTAATATGTCGTTGTTTGATTTTAAAATCAATTGTATCTTTAATTTTTAAACGGATGTAGTAAAAATTAAAAGTCTATATCACACATTTTGTATAATTTTTTATTTTTATTTATTTAATGTTACTTTTATAATTGTGTAACGAAACACAGTTTTAACTTTTTAATAAAATAATTAGACTAAAGTTCTAAATGTAAAATTTATTAATTTCATTGCATCGCAACTCTAAACACGCAATTAAACTAAATTTAGTAAACATTTCCACATAAAATAAATATTATATATATATATATATATAATACTAAATAATAATATAGAGTGGCAATCTAGAGCATTGCATATTAGTAGGTTTGACAAACTATGGTTATGAGTTGGTTTTGGTTTTTAAAATATGGTTATGGTTCCATTTAAAAACTAAAACTATATTAACCATTTTTAATATGGGTTGTGTGAGTTGGAACTATATGATTATGGTTAAAAACCATATTAACCATATTAACCATTTTAAGATGTTTTGACTTTTAAACATAACTTTTGGAAAATGAAATTGTGACCGCTTGATTAAATTAATTAAGTAATAATATGATATAAAAATTATTAATATAAATAATAAAATGCTAAAAACTATACTAATAAAATTTTAAACAAGTAGTACTCCATGATTGTCATATATTTATATTAATTATGTAAAATTATGTTTGAAATATTTTAATTATTAGTGATTTATTTGAATTAATTATTTAAATTTATTATACTTTCACCCTAATTAGACCTAACAATATAGTTAGGGGTGTATTCAATTAAGATTTTTAAAGACTTTTAAAAGATTTTAAAAGTTTGGTTGTATTCAATCAAGACATTTAAAGAGTTTATAAAAGTTTAGTGGATTCAATTACAACTTTTTAATGTCTTTAAAAAGTTGGGTGGATTGAATTAAGATTTTTACAAAGTCTAAAAAGTATTTTGGTATTCAAAAAATTCATGACTTTTCAGATTTCTATTAAATGGTAGAGTTTGGTGACTTTAGAAGAAGAATTATAACTATCAACTCATATCCAAAATCCCGACCTCATCTCTAAAGATTTTTAAAGACTTCATATCTCATCTTAATAAGCTAAATAAATTTAAAATACAATTCATATTGAATCTAATATTTGTAATTACTTCACATGAATCTAATATTTCTAATTACTTTATAATCTAGAATAATTAATATTTACATTGCACCCACAAAATAAAACATTTATTTTGTTTTTGTAGTCAACGTATAAAATTCAAAATTTTTAAATTTTGAATTTATTTGTTATTTAATAATAAACACACGTTATTATTTCAAAAATAAAAATAAATACACAATATTTTAAAATTTTATAATTTCGTAAATTAACTTAATCGAGTTAAATGAAGAATATAAAAAAATATTTTTTATTTGAAAATAACTTTTATTTAAAAATATACATGAAACAAGTATATTATTATTTTATTTGCAAATTTTAATACTAAGACGAGGTAATATTCAAATATTTGAATGGAAATCGATATATATATTGCAAATGTTTATATTAATTTTTTAATTGTTAGTTACGTAAATAAGTATTGATGACAACTTTTGTAGACCAGAATGAAAAACAATAATTCCAAATAAGCGTACGTATATGCATAAAGTATATATAGCTCAATAAAAAGTGAGCTTAATTTTTGTATTGCATTTGTAGTTTTTAAAGTTTTATTGGTATCCGAGTATCCAAATATATTATGAAATGAGTAGAATAATATGAACGCTTTCAACATATATAAAATCTCATGACACAATAATATAATGAGATTTACTCTAGTTCATGAAAAAAAGGAGATGTTGTACACATGGGTTAATTAACAATTAATATAAGTTGCAAAGATATATTAGTAAGTATACAAAAGTCTATCATGATCTTGATAAAAAGTTTATAAAAGTCTATTACTTATTTCATGTAGTTTATAAAAGTCATTTTAAAAAGTCTTTAAAGTCTTTGAAAGTCATTAAATCCCACAAATTCTACAAAAGTATGTCATTTAAAAAAGTCTTTAAAAATCTTAATTGAATACACCCCCTTTGTTAATCTGTTGGGTTTCAAATAATATTAATCAAACCAAATGGGTTGATTAACCATTTTTATTTATTCATGTTGGTTAAAGTTTGAACCCATATTTTTTTAAAACAAATATAGTTAGTTAACCGGTTAACCATTTTTCAACCCATATTTCATACCATACCATTTTTAGATTCACGTCATGTCTTATTTTTCTCTCTAATAAAATGTCATGTCTTATTTTTCTCTTTCTACAAGTGCGAAAAAGTGATGCTCAATTTGACTTTTTTGGGAGAGAAGGTTTATTTCATTTGATCATCAAAGCTTGTAATAATTAAAAGGAAAATGATATACGAATCTCACATGAAATGAGAAATTTTTTGTGAAAATATTAATTTTTTTATCTCTAATTAATATTGGTTTATGAACATTTGTAATAGGATATTGGGTGCTTGCGTTTTGGTGTATAACTCTGAATATTTAATCATGTTTTAGAGCTTATTGTCAATATTACTAGTGTGCTATTTAAGTGCGAGATAGTTAATTATTGTTAATTTCCTCCATATGCAAAAAATATATTTTCTACTAAATTTAAAAGTATAAATGAAAAAAAAAACAATTTCTATGTACTAATTTAAAAGTCTAGTTGAACAATAATACACTATAAAAAAAATTCAAAGATTATGATAAAATTTAGTGAGACAATTTTTTTAAAAAAGGTGACAAAGTAAAGTGTTTTAGAGATATTAAGTGAAATTTTTTCATAACTTAATATCATTTCATAAATAATTATATTTTATAAATTAATATAATTGCACAAATAATTTATTTTTAAGTAGAATTAATAATTTCAATTTAAAATTTTATTAGTATAGTTTTTTAGTAATTAAGTAGAATTAATTTCAATTTAAAATTTTATTAGTATAGTTTTTTAGCATTTTATTATTTATATTAATAATTTTATATCATATTATTACTTAATTAATTTATTTGTGATTTGGCCACAATTTCATTTTTCAAAAGTTTTGTTTAAAAAGTCAAAACATCTTAAAATGGTTAATATGGTTAATATAGTTTTGACCATAACCATATAGTTCTAACTCAACCCAACCCATATTAAAAATGGTTAATATGGTTTTAGTTCTTAAATGGAACTATAACCATATTTTGAAAACCAAAATCAGCTCATAACCATATTTTGTCAGGCCTAACCCTAATTAAGATCATATAAATTGATAATAAGGATAAAATAGTAAAACATTATATTCAGACCTATTGTGACGTCCCCAAAATAGGTATACATCACCACCCATTCTGAGTTGTCAATACATGGTACAGAAACAACTACAACTTTATTAGTACAACATAAAAACTGTGAGTTTAAATACAAATATTGTCATCTAGATAATATACATACCCAATTAAGTCCTCATTACAATTATTGAAATATTATTTTACAAAAATAGTGAGGACTACTAAACAACTCTCTTCTAGAACCATCATTCCATACCCTGACTCGTACTCACTACATTTTCGCCTCCTGAGAAGAAAAATGGAATAAAAAAGAAAAGGGTGAGCTCAACTACCCCAGTAAAGAATATTATGACTAAGATAATATAAAATAAATTATCGTTAGTCTTCAACAGGGAAAAATCTGAGAGAATATAATAAACAACAAGTTTTAGATCAATATTCGCAATGAAATAATAATTCATGTAAGAGTTACGTAGAGAATGAAATCTACTATTATCTATGAATTTAACAAATTCATCAACAATATTTTTATCCTCAGTAACATCAATCAATGCACATCTTGAATCATATATTCATCTTTGCACTACAGCCAAAGATATTCATCACTGATCATGTTCATCTCAACACTGCTCATCTTCAGCACTACGGCCAAAGATATTCATTATATAATCATCAATCTTTGTGACTACAGCCAAATATATTCAATAAGATCATCATTTAGGACCGAGGATGATGAAAAATATTTTAAAGAAAACGAATCCAAAGAAACAAAAGAATAAATATTAAGGATTCAGATTTTACTATTTCATGTCCAAAAATACCTCATAAATAATCATAGTGGTGTAAAATTCAAGAATGATCAAAACATGGATACAATCAAAGCTAGTATCCATAATAGATATTTTGGATGAAAAGAAAAATTTTATTTTTTTTATGAATAAGGTCAGATATCGTGAATAAAGGCAGATAACGTGAATAAGTAACCCCACACAAAAAGTTCCAAATTTGATTAAAAGTTCAAACCAATATTTCTAAGATAATGATATTGAAGAAGATAATATCATTTAAGAAGAAAATAACATCCTTACCTCGAAAGAATAAGATTTCTAAATTTAATACCTGGTATAGTCTTTGAACTTCAGACACCAGATAACAACACTCAAAGTATCAAAATACTCACAAGAATACGCCAAAATATCAAGAGAAAAGAGAGAAAAACTTCAGCCGGTGTGATTTTCAATTCTAACCTAAGCACCCTATTTATAGAAATACGCTAGAATACCAAAGCGTAAAATTTAATAAATTATTAATATAATAAATTTAAATTTCTACGCCCACTTTTTGTTCAAACTTCAAAGAACACAAGTAGCCCACCTTACAAAAACTTACAAAAACATTTTTCATAATTAATTAATTTAAAACTCCAAAAAATAATAATTAATTAATCCTAACTTCAATAATTCACAATAAATAACCCTTTTGTCGTAAAAATTCGAACCTCATGTCTTTTTCATAGAAAATTTCATTCTCTACAACTTTAAAGCGCATATTTTTTCCAAATTCCAAATGTAAATTGACCAAATCCACAAAACCAAGCATTTTACAAGCTAAAATCAAATTTCGCCAAGAAATGGGGTCCACCGACATGTTTAACATGTTTTAACATTTATTGCAACAAAAATACTCTTCCTCCTCATATACTTTCATATATCCCACATTCATTGTAAAATATCACCATTATTATATTATTAAAATATAATAATATAATTAAATGAATTATTTTATCGTAAAAAGATAAAATATTAATTTTCAACAATTGTCACATTAAAAATTTTCTCCATCTATATCCACATAAAATCAATATTTTCCTAATCATATAAATCAATAATTAATTATTCATAAATAATATTACGTAATCACAATATCGACAACCGTGCGCTTCCTCATGATAGATGGGCTTTCCAATAAGGATTTCTCTCATCATGCGCGCAATTAGATGACCTAACCTCTCCTTGGATGTAACTTTCTAGACATTGCCAATAATGTTATCCAATAATATTATTCAGATAATATGAATTATTGTCTTCGATAATGGAAAATACCGTAAATGACAATTATCAAAACAATAGTAATATAAAATATCAACGCAAAGAATTATCAATCAATAAAATAAAATATCGAACTCGTAATTATCGTAATAATTATTGAGTAAAGGTCTTCTTATGTAAGAATCAATAATTGGTGCAATACCGCAGTCACCGTGTTTTAACCAATCGAGTATTTCAACAAGATAATTGTGAATAACTACGCCTGCTATTTATAAACAACTTATATTTGTCTGCTTTCTTCATCCAATCGCTTTATGGGGCCAGCTATGGGGCTCCACAATATTCTCAAGGTCACAATAACCGAATATTTTATAACCACTTTACGAATATTCCCCATAAATATCCACATTAATCATATCAACCACGATTTCAAAATAATATTTTTTAACCACTAATTATTTGAAATATTTATGAATTTTACCCATAACTATCCACATTAATCAAATCAACCCCTTACTATTTCAAAATAATAAACGGAGGAAATTTAATTTTATTTATAATAATTTGGGGCTTTCTATCAACCTCCCTCCTTATGAAATTTCGTCCTTGAAATCAATCACGCAACTTCAATGTTTCAAAAGGTGAGGATACCTCGCTTTCATTTAACGCGCTTTCCAACTCCTGTGTCATTTCATCTATAAAGTGGATTGAGCTTCCTCCACAAAACTTTAACTTGTGGTATGACCTTCGTTTCGATGAAGATCCCATAGGACATGCTCCTTTCTATCCAAGATCTTGACAGTACCTCCTCATAATGCTAAGTCTTCTTTGGCTATCTCATTTTTATCAATAAAGATTTAAATTTTGTCAAAATAATTTTTAATATTATGGTGTGAATTTAAGATAATATTATAGTCAGGTAGATTTATAAATTTTGCAAAGTATGCAAGTGGTTATATTATATTCGATCGGCTCAGAATATTCTATTTAGCAGGAATATTCGCATAACTACCAATCATCAGGTGGACCCTACAATGTAATTATCATTGCTTTGATCGAGAAAAACGACAAAAAATATTTTATCAAATAACTACGAAGTTTTACCGTGGATACCGCTGAACTACTCTTAGAGTAAAAGTACAAAGAATACGCACGTGGTCGCATAAGAAGACACCTGATTGATTATCGATGCTTATGCGAGAAGTCACCAAAATTGATTCCATTATCATTTATTAATAATATGAATTATTATAATGATAATGACGCTTTTGTTTTATTCAGATTATTAACGTAATAAAATGTAAACATCTTTTATATAAAATAGAATACTTTATTAAAGTTATTCTATAAATGTAATATATTATATTTTATTACGATAGTGTCAGTATAGTGTTTTCAGACATAAGTTTTTGCATAGTATTGCATAAAGTTTTGCATAGTAGAAATGTTTTTATATAAATAGAATATATTATATTTTATTTAAAAGATTTTTCTTTTAAATACGGACCGCCGATTAAAGTAAATCAATCTGACCGCTCATGGATTAGTTACTACGCATTCCATTTTCCTATAAATAAAGCTCATTCCTTCATTATTTTCTTACTAATTCATCAAACTCTGTAGAGAAAATTATAGAGAGAAGCTTATAGAGAGAAAATTATAGAAAGAAGAAGAAGAGTATTCTCGCTACTACTTCACTACTTCTATATTCATATTATTTTTACCTGTAGTGGTGTTTATTCTTTCTTCAAAGAGAACTTCATTATTCCATTCATTATTATTCTCGCTGAATAACTCGTAAAAGTGGCATACCCTATACATAACCTCAGATACGCCAGATACCCTATACTTGGTGAAATCTTTATGTTATTCCATCGCTTATTATTCTCGCTTGAATAACTCAGATACGCTGCTTACCCTATACTTGGTGACATTCTTCTATTATTCTCGCTGAAACATCCTCGTCTGTGGTTTTTACACCGACCCGGTTCCGCTTTTTATTATTCTCGCTGAAATCCCTGTCTCGTCAGGTTTTTTACACCGACCGGTTCCGCCTTTTTATCATTCTCGCTGAATATCCTATCTGTGTGTTTTTACACCTGATCGTTCCATCTTTATTATTCTGTTGAACATCCCGCTTGCAGTGAATTTCACCGACCGTTCCGTTATTATTATTCTCGCTGAATAACCTGCCTATGCGGGTACCGCATGCACGGTGATTTCTTTTGTTATTCCATTCTTTATTATACCCAAATAAGTTAAAACTTTGACTTCTATACTCCATGAAATTAGTAGAATATCCTCGATATTTCATGCTTCATCCAAAGATCTTTTCATGGAAATATTCTTCCGATCATTCTTGAATTTTACTCTACGTAAACAAAGATTATGTCGATAATTTGACGTTAATAATTCATGGATTAAATAATTTTGAACTTGTTTTATCAATTATTATGTCATCATCATCATCCTCATGTTATATTATGTTATCTTCGCTTACGCATATAGATGAACTTAGTATGATTACGACTGTGGATCATTCTAAGATAATCACGACTTGATATAAATGATGTGACAAAAGTCCTCAAAGGGCCTCAGAATGCAAATGATGGATAGTTTTTGGTATGATTATGACTGTGGGTGATTCTAAGATAGTCACGACCATCGATAATTTGATGAAAATCCTCGACCGCGGTACAGGATGATTATTGATGGTGGTTTATTTATTGTCGAGTCTCAAATGATAAAAATTGATGAAAACCTTTAAAACCTAAAAGATAGTAGATTTTATTCTCTACTCGACTTTTTTAATGGATCGCTTATTCCGTCGCAGCTTAAACCGGTTGTTTATCAGTATTTTATCGCTTAACATCGTCAAGGCTAATGATAATTTATTCTCGCATTATCTTAGTCATAATATTTCATACCGGGCTAGTTGAGCTCACCTTTTTTTTCACCGTTTCTTCGTGAAATGAGAACATAAATGGGACGAGCCTGGGAACGAAGTAATGGTCCGTAGGATAAGATTAGTAGTCCCTCACTATTCTCGTGAAATAGTGTGATAATAGTTGTAATGAGGACTCTTTCGAGTTTGTATAATATCTAGTAGACAATATTTGTATTCAAACTCACAGCTTATGTCGATTGCATACCTACGCTATATTAAGTAAGTCAGATTTGAATTTATGTACCACGTAAGTGGCGCACCCAAGATGGGTGACGATACCTAATTTTGGGGCGCCACAAATAGTATCGAGCCATATCGTAGAGCCCCAGGATATCACGATCCCTCGCCAAGATGCACCGCCGCATTCCGTAGACGCCAGAAGAAGGAGGGAGAGAGATCGGAGCTTGTTCTTTTCTTCCTAAGTACCTACCTAAATTTATTTGGTATTTAATTGGCTCACGTAGTATAGGATAATATGTGATATGTTAATTAACCCTTGTTTTGTGACAAAGGTTTGAGAATGGCATCCTAAAATGCCGAGATAAGCAATGAAGCACATGAGAGTGTTGATTCAAATTTCAAACAAAAGGTAACGACCACCAACAACACGATAATAATCATATCGGTGGCAACGGCCATCGTAACAATGATAACCATCGCGGGAAATTATCATGCTAAGAATGGTAACCACTTCGTGGTAATCACGGCAAAGATAATAAAGTGAAATTTCAAGAAGAGAAGGTCATTTAGCTCAATTTTGTCAGATACCAAAGTCAAGTCCACCGATATAGGGCACCAAAGGCGATACGGACAAAACAAAAAAAGCTGGTTTCAGAAGAGCGTTTCACGACTTCTTAAAAAAAGTGAGTAAACCCAACGGTTAGCACTCAAGTTAGTTAATTATAAATTCTCATGTAAGTCTATACCTTATTAGATACCGCCTTCTACCCATTCTTTTATCTCTCTTGCTTATGCTCAACGCTTAAATTTGACTCTAGAAATTAGACTTTGATTTATCTATCAAACTTCGCTAGAGAAACCTTCACACTTCCACTCGCTTATATTAAAATCTTGTTGTTTCAAATAAACACTTTCACGCTACTTCGCCGATCTTATCTCTTTGAAAATACTTGCCTTTGAGGTAATTTTTGAAAAACGATTGATTAACTACTCATTATTCTTTTGTAAGGTTGTTAGCTTTCATATTCCTAACCAACCCGTTATACTAATTCAAAGTAACCAAATCCTAAAGTTAATCATCATTATATCGTCATATAAGTAAAGAGCCCCGATCCTTTCGTTGTTGACTTCCTTGTGTGGAATGCACCGCCGCACTTTTTCAGAGGCGACATCGTGAATCAAGATGGCAAGTTTATAGGTATCATTGAGAGGTGCTATCTGTGTTAAGGGATGTAAGTCACAGCTGGTATTAATGTGACGATATCCAAGTCTTGATGAGAGTAATAGCTTTGAATGATATTTCTATCATTAATAAATTTCTTGACGATTCTTGAAGACTTCCTAGCCTACCCTAGAGCGTGAAATCGAATTTTGTATCGACCCAAAGACAAAAACCCATTTCTTAAACCCTCAAATATTTCTTCAACTAAAAGGAATCAAATTACGTGGATTATGATGAAAGTCATAATAAAAGCATTGAACTAATGAAAATCATGGGTATATGAAGTATTAGTAAGTTTTATGATGAGTTATGTTGGTTAGTATGTGAAAACATGAAAGTTTCTTAAAATCACAAAGAGTTGAAAATCGATTTTGGTGAAAAACGAATATGAAATTCAATCACCATATCTCCTATTATATTTTGAATTTTTGAATGTGGTCAAGTCCTAGAGTTAGATCTATGAGTTACCTAACTAATCCAAGTGGAATTACTGGAAAAGGTGTTGTAGATTTTTGTGTGGACTGATTTTAGCAAAGGAGGCCAAAGCTGTAAATTTCCTAAAAAGCTACGCCTAAAACTTAAGGGGCTGTTTCGGCCACTTAAATTATGAGAAAAATTCTGGCCTTTTGGGACATGAAAGTATATGGTATAAAGTACCTCCTGTCCAAAAATGAGCTCATTCTCGACTTAAAATGAGCAAGTTATGACTATTTCAATATTTAGGTTTTTCCCATTTAAAACGCTATAACCGAGTTCTATAACTCACGACCATGAAATTTAAACTAGAAGCTCACGTTAACATGTGTAAGGTCCTGCCAAGATTTGGGAATTTTGGAGTTAAACTTGAGGTAGCTAATTTCTTAAGGAATTAATTAGAAATTGATTTTTGAAAAATAGTAAATGAATTTTAAAATTCCGAGAAAAATATATTTTCATTATGGGACTATATTATGCTAAATCCCAGAAAAGAAATATTTTTGGACTGATTTGGTATTTTTCATGAAAATAGTTTAGTTACTTAACATACGAGTTAAATATGTTATGTGAAGTAACAAAAGTTGAAAATAGGATTTTATGGCTAGAGAATCCTATATGTAGTATATGCATATTTTTTTGATGAGGATTTGATAATCGGTGATGATATCTTATGAGTATGGCATTTTGAATGATTAAATGCATTATATGGTAAAAGCGTAAACAATTAAGATAAATTGTTTATAAATTTAAGAAGTGATTAAAATATTGTTATAATATTAATGATATTAGATTATGAGATTATTAAGTGATTGATAACATGGGATATTCTTGAACCTCGGATAAATTATATTATAAATGTTTAATATTTATCCTTTATCTCATTCGATCGATTCTTTATATCATTATCCTCATGCTTATATTACTGAAAGTCATCTCGTGGGCTCAGAAGGCATAGGATGATGACTTGGTATGATTATGACCAGTGGATTGTTCTTGATAAATCATAACCGTAATTGAAAACACAATTATCTTCGCCAGAAGTGTATGGATAATTTGTGGTCGTGATACTAATGAATGAATACACAATTATCTTCGCAGAAAATGAATACACAATTATCATAATTTGTGGTCGTGATACTAATGAATACACAATTATCTTCGTCAGAGTGTGGATAATTTGTGGTCGTGATACTAATGAATACACATTATTATCTTCGGTCGTAGAAGTACGGATAATTTGTGGTCGTGATACTAATGAATACACAATTATCTTCGCCGTAGTGCATGGATAATTTGTGGTCGTGATACTAATGAATACACAATTATCTTCGCCAGAAGTGCATGGATAATTTGTGGTCGTGATACTAATGAATACACAATTATCTTCGCCGTAGTATGGATAATTTGTGGTCGGATACTAATGAATACACGATTATCTTCGTCAGAAGTGTATGGATAATTTGTGGTCGTGATACTAATGAATACACACAATTATCTTCGCCGTAGTATGGATAATTTGTGGTCGGATACTAATGAATACACGGTCGTCGTATACTAATGAATACACAATTATCTTCGTCAGTAGTGCATGGATAATTGTGTCGTGATACTAATGAATACACGATTATCTTCGGTCGTAGTGCATGGATAATTTGTGGTCGCGATATTAATGAATACACGATTATCTTCGTCAGAGTGTACGGATAATTCGTGGTCGTGATACTAATGAATATCCTCGCCCGAAATTTGTGGTCGTGATACTAATGGATGATTCGATGATATGATTAATTATCGAAATGAGTCTCAAAGAATGAAATATTAATTCATGGATGTGGTAAAAGTCATCTTCGTCAGAAGAAGTATCGATAGACTCGTATGATTACGACCACGGATTATTCTAAGATAATCACGATCAGATTGAAAACACGAATATCCTCGCCAAGAAGGTATGGATAATTCGTGGTCGTGATACTATTAAGTCGCTAGTCTCAAAGATTATTGGTTTTACAAATTGATATCTTTAGCCCGAAGTGCAAAAGATGAATTGTTAATGAATATCTTCGCCTGATTGCAAAAATGAAATTTAATGTTTTCAACGATAAAGGTATTCAAGGTATCCTCACCTCTTTATCATATCAGTATCGCACTTCTAATTTCGAGGGCTTAAATTCCATAAGGAGGGAGATCAGAGACCCCAGATTTTATCAATAAAGATTTAAATTTTGTTTAAATAATTTTTAATATTATGGTGTGAATTTAAGATAATATTATAGTAATTGTGGTAGTATTTATAAATTTTGCAAAGTATGCAAGTTGGTTATATTATATTCTGATTGGCTCTGGAATATTCTGGCTAGCAGGAATATTCAGACAACTACCAATCATCAGGACCCCATTAATGTAATTATCATTTTTGATCGAGAAAACGACAAAAAATATTTTATTAAAATAACTACGAAGTTTTACCGTGGTTACCGCTGAACTACTCTTGTAGTAAAAGTACAAGAATACGTGTGGTCGCATAGAGAAGACACCAGATTGATTATCGATGCTTATGTGAGAAGTCACTCATTTTGATTCCATTATCACGATTAATAATATGAATTATTATAATGATAATGACGCTTTTGTTTTATTCAGATTATTAACGTAATAAAATGTAAACATCTTTTTATATAAAATAGAATACTTTATTAAAGTTATTCTATAAATGTAATATATTATATTTTATTACGATAAATCAGATAATTGTTTTGATAAGTTTTTTATAAGATTGCATAAAGGTTTGCATAGTAAAATGTTTTTATATAAATAGAATATATTATATTTTATTTAAAAGATTTTTCTTTAAATACGGACCGCCGATTAAAGTAAATCAATCTGACCGCTCATGGATTAGTTACTACGCATTCCATTTTCCTATAAATAAGCTCATTCCTCCTTCATTATTTTCTTACTTAATTCATCAAACTCTGTAGAGAGAAATTATAGAGAGAAGCTTATAGAGAGAAAATTATAGAAAAGAAGAAGAGTATTCTCGCTACTTCACTACTTCTATATTCAGCCTTTTTTACTGGGTAGTAAGGGTGTTATTCTTTCTTCAAAGAGAACTTCATATTCCATTCATTATTATTCTGCTGAATAACTCGTAAAAGTGGCATACCCTATACATAACCTCAGATACGCCAGATACCCTATACTTGTGAAATCTTATGTTATTCCATCTTATTATTATTCTCGCTGAATAACTCAGATACGCTTAATTAATCCTATACTTGGTGACATTCTTCTATTATTCGCTGAACATCCTCGTCTCATTGTTTTACAATTCCTCCGGTTCCGCTTTTTATTATTCTCGCTGAACATCCTCGTCAGGTGTTTTTACACCGACCCGGTTCCGCTTTTTTTCATTCTCGCTGAATATCCTATCTCAGGTTTTTACACCGGATCCGGGTTCCATCTTTATTATTCTTTGAACATCCTGCTTGCAGTGAATTTCACACCGACCGTTCCGTTATTATTATTCTCGCTTGAATAACTCGCCTATGCGGTACCGCATGCACGGTGATTTCTTTTGTTATTCCATTCTTTATTATACCCAAATGGTTAAAACTTCACTTCTATACTCCATGAAATTAGTAGAATATCCTCGATATTCATGCTTTCATCCAAAGATCTTTCATGGAAATATTCTTCCGATCATTCTTGAATTTTACTCTACGTAAACAAATTGGCGTCGATAATTTGACGTTAATAATTCATGGATTAAATAATTCTTGAACTTGTTTTATTGAATTATTATGTCATCATCATCATCCTCATGTTATATTATGTTATCTTCGCTTACGCAGCATAGATGAACTTAGTATGATTACGACCAGGATCATCATTCAGATAATCACGACTTGATATAAATGATGTGACAAAAGTCCTCAAAGGGTCTCGTGCAAAAGATGGATAGTTTTTGGTATGATTATGACTGTGGGTGATTCTAAGATAGTCACCACATCGATAATTTGATGAAAATCCTCGACCGTGGTACAGTGGATGATTAGATGTGGTGGTTTATTTATTGTCGAGTCTCAAATGATAAAAAATTGATGAAAACCTTTTAAAACCTAAAAGATAGTAGATTTTATTCTCTACTTCAATTTTTTTAATGGATCATGATTCCACCGCAGCTTAAACCGGTTGTTTATCAGATTTTATCGCTTAACATCGTTGAAGGCTAATGATAATTTATTCTCGCATTATCTTAGTCATAATATTTCATCGGGCTAGTTGAGCTCACCTTTTCTTTCACCGTTTTCTTCAGAAATGAGAACATAGCCGGGACGAAGCCTGGGAACGGAGTAATGGTCCGTAGGATAAGATTAGTAGTCCCTCACTATTCTCGTGAAATAAAGGTGATAATAGTTGTAATGAGGACTCTTTTTTGAGTTTGTATAATATCTAGTAGACAATATTTGTATTCAAACTCACGCTTATGTCGATTGCACACTACGCTTATATTAGTAAGTCAGATTTGAATTTATGTATCATGTAGTATGGCGCACCCAAGTAAGTGGCGACGACCCAAGACGGGTCGAAACAATCAAGCGCTAACTCTAGATCATGAAGAGGATAATTCCTCTCATATTCTTTAAGTTGTCGCGAGGCATAGGCTATGACTTTCCCACGCTGCATTTAGAACACATCCTAACCTTTGCATCAAGATCATCAGAGATAACAAATCCATCCGCATCAGATGGTATTATCGTAATTGCAACAAAATGATTCTCCTCTCGAGCTCTTGGAAACTCTTTCTCTCATTCCTCGCCTCCATAATGAATTTTGTATCCTTCCGAAGTCGATGAGTTAATCGAAAAGCGATTCGAGAAAACCATTCCACGAATCTCCGATAATAACCACCAAGCCCAAAAGCCACGATTTTGGCCACCGCCTTCTGCTGTTCTAACTTCAGATTGCTTCAATCTTCGCTTCTGTCAACAGATACTCCATGTTTTGACACCACGCGCCCAAGGAATGTTACTTCCTCAAGCTTTCAGAACTCGATTTCTTCAACTTGGCATATAACTTGTTTTCACGGGCCTTTTGAGTACCAACTTCAAACGGTGCTCACGATCTCTCACGACTTTTTGAATATATAAGGATGTCATCAATAAAGACAACAACAAATCGATCCAAATATTCCTCGAATACTTTGCTCATCATATCCATGAAAGCCAGAGGAGCATTAGTCAATCCGAAAGACATGATTAAGAATTCATAATGCCCATACCGAATTCAAGGCGCCTTTGAATATCCTCGCCTAATCTTCAAATCGATGATATCCAAATCGAAGATCGATTTTGAAAAGAATTGCGCTCCTTGCAATCGGTCAAACAAGTCATCAATACGAGGTAGCGGATACCTATTCTTGATGGTGACACGATTCAATTCCCGATAGTCAATATGAAAGTCGCATACTCCCGCCTTTTCTTCTTTACGAATAAAACAGAGCACCCCAAGGAGATGTACTCAGATTTAATCGAAACCGATGTCCAACAACTCCCGTAGTTGGACTTTTAACTCCTCAAGTTCAATAGAGCCATTCGATATGGGTTTTAGAAATGGGCTTTCACCGTGTTCAAGATCAATAAAGAATTCAACTTCACGCTCGGGGTAACCGAAGTTCTTCAGAAATACGCCAGAAAGTCAATAACAACAGAATATTATTCAAATTTGACGGTCTTTATTCAAATCCATAATATGGGCTAAGAAAGCTTGACATCCGCTTTTCAATAAATGAATAAATTTTACGACTTGATATGACAAAGGATTGATTTTAATGGTTTAGTTGCTTAAATTCAACAACACAGTCAAGTAAGAATATAAAAACTAACAACCCACGTAAAACAATCAATTTTGGTATGATGAGTAGCTAACCAATCAATCCTAAAATCACATCAAAAGCAAGTATCTTTAAAGAGATAAGGTCAACAGTAACGTGATGGTGCCAACTCGATCAAAACAAGATTTATAAACAAAGGATGTGATGAAAGTTTCTTCCTAATCTGAGTCTCCACAGATAGTCAAAGTTTAATTTCTCCTGAGTCAAGTTTAAACGCTGAGCACAAGCAGGAGAGATAAATGAATGGGTAAAGACCTAAGATCAGTAATGTATAAACTTCACAAGAATTTATGATTAGCTTACCCGTGATCACCTCGCTTGGGTTCCTCGTGATTTTGACCACCACAACAAATGCTCTTCTAGAACTGCTGACTTTGACTTTTCCGACAACTTTTTCGAGTCACCGTCCCTCACGAACTAGGTTTTTGCTACTGATAATCTCGAGTGATATGTCCTTCCTTTCCACAATTATAGCATACCTCGAACCATCAGGCGCTTGGGCCGATATGTCCCTCTTTTCCCGATTTCAGAAGATACGACCGGTGGTCGCTTCTCCTCCCTAGAACCAGCTTGTCACACTGCGGACTGTCTTCACATCATCATTATCAATCTCCTTTTTAAAATCTCCCCGACTCGCTTCTTCTATTTTCACGGCCATGATTACCACCAGAGTGGTTACCATTTTTGTCCTTCTTTTTCTTTCTTCACCGGTTATCGTTATTCTCGCTGATCGCATCTCCAAAGATGATCCTCGGTTATGGTCCCCATTGAATGTACTCAAGTATCTCTCTAACAATCGAGCTCATTGACAACATCCTAATAGAGAGAAAATTTATAAGAAATGAGATAATCGACGACGTCGTGGTTTCAAACCTCTTAAAAACATCCGCGGCATACGCTCCTCATTCTCCACCAAATGAGGTGCAAACCGATAACTCGCAAACTTTGCTTCGCATCGACACAATCGCCATGTTATTTTATTCCAAATTTAATAAACTCCACTTCCTTCATACGATGAATACTTTCAGAAACTACTTGTCATTGAAAAGTTTTTTAAACGCTTCCCAAGACATGCCGAAAAGGCCGATGGGTACGCCTACAAATTACCACCAAAGAATCCGCCTCATTACTTAAACATAAAGGTGGTGAATGGAACCTTCGTTTCTCCGCGCAGCGCATCCCAAGACATCGAATATCTCGTGATTTGTTCGACCCACGCTTCGCTTTTAATCGGATCCGCTTCCCTTAACTCGTGGTCCCAACTTTTGAATCGCTGGCCGATAAACCGTATGCTATTATCATTTCCACCTAGATTTTGTGCACGAAGTCTCCCTCGCCTTTTTTGTATGAACCGCAAAAAGCTTCTAAACATCCCGCTGCTCATCATCCGCCAGCTGTGTTGTCAGAGGAACATTGTCACCATTGACGCTTCTCCTCGCTTGGTAAAGATAATGATCTCCACTTGGCCTCATTTACTCCAATCGCTAACATTCTCTGCCATTCTTTTAATACCGCCATAAAACAAGGGTTAATTAAACCAATTAATATATCACATAATATCCCTATATTACCGATTCGAAGTAAGATGCATACAAGCCAATCATGTTTGATGATAAAGCATATACTTTGAATAATCTTATTCATTTATTAATAAAAAGTATTAATTTATTAAAGGCTTTTAGTTATCTACACGATGTCGTTTTTATAATATGTGATAAACCCATAGTTTTAAGCAATGCTTTTAGAATAATGATGATGATCATTCTAATGAGATCTAAATTCTTAAAGCTTAAAACAAAAAATAGTTCCCAATCGATGGATTACTAAATCGGGGATTAAAGTGAATCCGATAGATTGGTACATACGCTGTCACTTCATCGATGAGGATGATTGATCTCACGATCATTCGTGGAGACACTAAAGCAAAGTATGTAGTGCTTATTAGAGAATAAGTTCAATCGAACGTGGCTCGCTAAGGAATACCTAATGGAGTTTTATTTGCCTCGCCAATAGGAATTCCTCAGAAATGATAGTAAAGACAAGTCGATCCTCGACTTGAGATCATCATAAGATTCTTGCGGTATGAAGAGTTATACTTTCGACTTATTCCTTAAGACCCTTAGGGTATATCAAAGGTACGCTTGGGTATAACAAGTCAGATACTGGAGATAATATATAATCAATAAAAATCTACCACTTCTAATAAAAGAAGAGAAATGTCCTATGCGATTCGATAAATGACAACCCAAAGAGTCCTCGTTAAGGCGTAATGAAATTAGAAAGGAGTTTCTAATTTGCATTATTTGGAGTCAGGCATTTAAGGATCGAAATATATATAATTAAATAAAATAAGACTTCGACAAGAATTCCACGCCTTATATTTAATCGGGACATCAGATGGTGGAAGGATCGAATCAGATGGTAAACTATTTACTCAAAGGTTCTTTTTATGATTAATGTTGAAATCTATATTATCCGGAAAGTCGCCGATCGCTAGTGAGGCTTATCCTTATCAGAGAATAAATATTATTTATTTAAATAAATTAATTATTTAATTTATTTATTTAAATAAGATTAGAATTGTTCTAATTGATTTATTCACAACCTGCTTAATACGGAGAACCCAAAGGGTCACACCATAAAAGGAAGAATAATTATTTAAGAAGTTAATGGCATAATCGTATTAATATGTTATGTATATTTAATTTAATCTACGGTGATAGAATAAATTAAATAACTTAATATTTATTATTTAATATTTTAGAAATATTAAATATAAATTAATAAGAGGAGTCTTATTAATATTATTACAATTATTATTATTTTAATTTCTAAAGAGTTTAGAAATTAATTTAATATAAGTATTTCATTTATTCCTAATCGATTAGAAAGAAAAATTAGTTAAAGGAGTTTAATTAATTATCCCTAATAAGATTAGGAGCTTAATTAATTAAAAGAATTTAATTAATTAATTAAAACCAATTCCTTAATTGTTAAGATGGGTTGCCCACATCTATAAATAAGAGTAGTCTTATTATGGGTGGGGGTTGTCGACTTTAACAACCATGTAATAATTCTAATTTGTTGGAGAGTACGCCTTTCTATGTAGATAGAAAACTAGGTTTCGAGCCAAAATACCCCTTCTTCAATCTTTATTTTTCCTCGCGATCACCTCTGTGAGGCCAAACATACGGGTGGCTAACGCTGATCAAAGGAAGGAACCAAACCCGGGATTCAAGTCAAACGCGAAAGGATTCGAGGTGAACTTCAGACCGGTAAGCTTCTGATCTTCGCCAGTATGATTTTATTCTTTATCTTTTCGCTTAATTAATAATTATGCATAAAGGGTGATCCGTATATGGTTTGTAAATTTTTAAACTCGATTTTCCACGCCGCTTAATTTTTTACGCAATTCGATCACAGGCATATGAATATTACAAACCTAATAAAGGGCATCGTGAGCCAAACATTTATGTAAATTATTAATTGTTCAGATTTGATATGTATATTGATACGATTTTAGAACAATTTAATTGAGCATAATTTGTCAGAAAAATAAATAAAAAAAAAAAAAGAAAGAGTTAAATAAATGAAAAATCAAAGCAGCTCACCCAATGCTTCAGTAAGATTCCTTTTATTAATATATACTATATATATATATATATTCTATATATGCATATATATATATATATATATATATATTAGATATATTATCTCCCCCACGTGATTCGCCAAATAAAGAAATCTAATGAAGTCTGTTTTCATATTAATAGTTTTTTAAAATAAATAAATAAAAAAAAAAAAAAAAAAGAAGATGTAAGACGCATTTAATTCATAGGCCACTTGCTAGTATGATTTGCAAGGAATTCAATTTTTAATTGGTATATATATATATATGATAATATATTTGCTATTATATATATATATAATAGTTATATATATATATATATTATTCTTATTTATTTTATAATTAAATAAAAAGTTTATTTTAATTTTAAAATAAAAGGTTTATTTTAATATTAAAATATAAAATTTATTTTAATTTTAAAATTAAATTTCATGCTAACTAATTGTAGTTTCTAATTGGATTCCACGATAACTAATCGAAATGAAATTTGATTATATTTTTCCTTAAATAAAGGAGTTTATTTAGATATTTAAATAGATTTCATATTATTCAAAATAAAAGAGCTTTATTTCAAGAATGTGAAAGAAAATCCGTGCTTCCTTAAATAAAGGAGTTTATTTAAATATGAAATAAGATTTCATATTATTCAAAATAAAGGAGTTTATTCATATGAATGTGAAAGATAATCCGTGTTTCCTTTAATATTTTTTTATATGGAATCGATTCCATAATTAATTAAAATAAAAGAGTTTATTTTAATTAAAGATTTTTTTATATATTTTTACATGGAATCGATTCCATAATTAATTAAAATAAAGGAGTTTATTTTGATTAAAGATTTTGATTAAAATAAAATAGTTTATTTTATTCAAAATAGATAAATTAAAATAAAATAGTTTTATTTTGATTTAAATTTGATTAAAATAAAGGAGTTTATTTTGATTCAAAAATAGATTTTATACTAACTAAATTTGCCCATTAAATGATATCAATATATATATTAAATGTTTATTATTCATAGTGACGAATGTTATTTATCAATTTATACGATGACGCCAGTATGATAATAAATGGATTGATTATGGACTATCGACCAATGCGATTGATTTTATTTTAATGGATGTACGAAATGTAATGGTTTTATTAAATAAATCTCACAGATTCGCCTTCTCTAATTTTTCTTAATGTAAATTCTATTCTCCTCCTATGCATTTCCCTCGATCACGATCAAGGTTTCTATTTATTTTAAATAGTTTTGTAATAGAATAGTTAGAATTAATTTTGAAAATTGAGATCAAGGAGCAAGAGCCTTCAAGACCCGCTTTTGTAATGGAGCTTTAAGCTTAAATGTAATAGTTATATTTAAATATTATTTCGCACTTTGGGGTTCGAATTTTTGGTTCACTCTGCGGCTCTAAAGGAACCAAACTAGAATAAAAGTCCATAATCAATCCGGGTAGTAATATAAGATTCTATACGTGCTTATACTATATATATTATATATTATGCAAATACGCTTTATGTTTATTAATACGACGCTGTATTTTATATATATATATACGCTTAAACAAGATGAGACAAATTAATAACAAACCCCTCAATTTTTATATTAAGTCC